>RXPK01000138.1:800778-838595 GCA_004143645.1 Protaetia brevitarsis
GTCCAGGGTTGCGCCCTAGATTGGCATTGACCTGGCCTTGAGCTGGGCGACCACTTTGAATACGCCGAGCACGAGGCCAGCCACCAGAATTTCCGAGGATCGTCACGCCGACTTTCACGGCAGGTTGGTTCTCTTCCCAAGACCCCCGTGGCCTGGACTGCCCGCGGCGCACCAGTCCGAAGGTCGCCAGGGTTAAGGCATACACCCCGCCGGCAATCGGGCCGAAAAACCAGCTGAGCCCGGCCACCATCAACGCGCCGGGCACCAGGTCCCGCAGCACGCCGAACGGCGGCGAGCTCTTGGGATCCGGGTCAGAAACAGCGCTGAGCCGTTCATCCAGCCGCCATACGCGATTGGCGACGTTGTGCACAGCCAATGAGCCCGGCCACGAACACGCCGAACACCACGGTCGAGATCATGACGATATTGATCAGCCCGCTGAGGCGCAGGCCCAGCGGAATGTAATGGGTGAACGCACCGATCAGGCAGGCCAGCACAACGCCCACATACGTCGGCCAGTCATTGAAGCTCAGTTCCCAGCTTTGCCAGAAAAACGCGGTGCCGCCGGGCATCTGTGCGCAGACCTTGGGGTGATTGGCGTACAGCTCAGAGCTCAGTTTCCGGCACTGCGCCCAGTCTTCTTCGCGCAGGCGTCGGGCCAGTGCGCGGCGGGCGCTGATCGAGCCGGTGCCCAGCAGCAGGCGGGCGGCGCGGTGGTCGGGTGCGGCGGCTCCGTGGCCAGTGCTAGCTGGTGAGCCAGGAAAAGCGGCGCATTCTGGCGAGCCAGCAGGCGTTGCCATTCGCCGTCAGGGCAGGGATTTCCCGTGCAGCCGTGCCAGCCTTGACCGGCGCGCACCCGTTCGAAAATCTCGCCAGACCAAAAAGACGAATCCAGCAGCAAATGGCTCAGAGCATGGTTGAACCATTTCTGATGTTGTTCAGTTGTCAGCCAGTGGAAATCCGCGCAGCGGGCGTAGGCCTGGAGGAATCCGTCGACGTCTTCGCGTTTGAGGGCATCACGCATCGGCTGCGCAATACGATCGCGCTGCCAGGTGAGCACTAGTTCGATCGATTCCTCATCCAGCTCAAGACGTTGCCAGGCGCTGAACCACTGAAAGGCCTGCACCGCCCAGTCCACCAGCGAATCGGAGCAATCGGGGTGCTCGATGCAGTGATGCAGCACTGTGTCTTCGAAGATGTGCGCACAGCCTTGTTCGCGGGCGACGGTGTGGCGATGGTTCAGTTCTTCGACACTGAGTCCGTGCAGCGAACGGGTCGCGAGTTGCAGGGCATCGACCTCGACCACGGTCAGGCCGCTCAGGTCCCAGGATTCTTCAATGCGCTGATCCTGCGCTTGTTCTTGCTCTTCGTCCTGATTCTGCTCGTGATACTGCTGCCATTCCTTGTACGCCAGCGCCTGCTCATAGGCATCGCGCAGCCGCTGGAAACCCTCGGGGTCGTCGTCGGGGCGGGTCTGTTTGAGCAGGACGGCATATTGGCGTTTGATGGTGCGCACATCGGCGTCGGCCGACAGGCCAAGGACGGTCCAGCAACTCATTGCGATGACAACTCCATAAAAACTGCGACGCGACCCAGTGGTGGCATTGTGATGTTGCGCACCCTACCTGTTTCGCGTCGAAAAGTCCTCGTGTCTCGCTCAGTCGTCACCGGCCTTACGGAAAATGCTGACGTGCTCGATTCGGGGCTTCAGTGTTTTTTGGCCTGTTCGCGTATGCGTTCTTCCTGCTCGCGCAGTTCCGGGGTGAACTCGGCACCGAAATCTTCCGCGCTGAACACCTGGCGAATCTCGATTTCCGATTCAGTGCCCGGCATGGGGTTCGGGCAACGCTTGACCCACTCGATGGCTTCCTCTTTGGACTTCACGTCCCAGATCCAGTAACCGGCGATCAGTTCTTTGGTCTCGGCGAACGGGCCGTCGATCACGCTACGTTTTTCGCCACTGAAACGTACGCGGGCGCCTTTGCTGCTGGGGTGCAAACCGTCGGCTGAAACCAGGATGCCGGCCTTGGCCAATTCTTCGTTGTAGTTGCCCATGTCGGTCAGCAACTGTTCGCTGGGCATCACGCCGGCTTCGGAATCGTGGCTGGCTTTGACAATGATCATGAAGCGCATGGTGTTTCTCCGCAGGTGAGTGAGGGATTCATGGCTTAGTCGAACGGCCTGGGTCTGAATCGACAGGTCGTTAAAGAAAAGCCGCAGATAGTCTCTTTCACAAGCTTCACTTCCTTCGGACTCACGGCTGTGGCCAGCACTGGAGAGCGTGTATCCAGTTTTGTGTGCCAGCACATGACAATTTCAGTCCAGGCATAGGTCGTCGGACAATTTCGTGGTTAACTTCTGCCTCTTGCATGCTTTCCCAACAACGTTAAGAAGGACTCCGTTCATGGCTCAAGTCACGCTCAAAGGCAACCCGGTTCAAGTCAACGGCCAACTGCCACAAGCCGGTTCCAAGGCGCCAGCCTTTTCCCTGGTAGCCGGCAATCTGTCCGACGTCACCCTGAAAGACTTCGCCGGCAAGCGCAAAGTGCTGAACATCTTCCCAAGCGTCGACACCCCGACCTGCGCCACCTCCGTGCGCAAGTTCAACGCTCAAGCCAACGACATCAGCAACACTGTGGTGCTGTGCATCTCGGCTGACCTGCCGTTCGCCCAGGCTCGCTTCTGCGGCGCCGAAGGCCTGGAAAACGTACAAAACCTGTCGACCCTGCGCGGCACCGAGTTCCTCGAGAACTACGGCGTGGCCATCGCTGACGGCCCGCTGAAAGGCCTGACCGCCCGTGCGGTGGTTGTACTGGACGAAAACGACAACGTCCTGCACAGCGAACTGGTCAAGGAAATTGCCGAAGAGCCTAACTACGAAGCGGCGCTGTCCGTTCTCAAGTAAGCGCTTTTACAATTGTTAACGGCCTGGCTCTGTCCAGGCCGTTTTCATTTGTGTATCAGTGTTTTGCCTCACACCTTGAAACGTAAGTGGAAGGTAAATTGCCGGTAAAGCTGCTTTGCTAAATCCCCACCAGTGCTTATCGTTCAGCCTCCCGTAAAAGAAGCCCACGCGCCCAATGGTTAATCACTCCATGCAATCGTCTTCCCGAAACTCCCGTCGCTGGCTGCTGAGCCTGCTTGTCCTGCTGGTCATTGCCGGTCTGTGCTGGAAATTCTGGCCCGCTGGTTCGGCCCACAAGGAGGGAGGCGAGAAGGCGCAGGCCGGCCATACCGGCCGTTCGGGGATGATGCGTCCGGGCTTCGGCGGGGCGGCCGGGCCGATTCCGGTGCGCGTGGCGCCGGCAGTCACCGGGGACTTCCCGCTGTACTACAAGGCCCTGGGCACGGTGACGGCGCTCAACACCATCAATGTGCGCAGCCGGGTCGGCGGCGAACTGGTGAAGATCTATTTCGAGGAAGGGCAAATGGTCAAGGCCGGCGACCTGCTGGCGGAGATCGATCCGCGTCCATACCAGAACGCCTTGCTCCAGGCTGAAGGCACCTTGCTGCAGAATCAGGCGCAGTTGAAAAACGCTCAGGTCGATGTCGAGCGCTATCGCGGCCTGTACAAGGAAGACAGCATCGCCAAGCAGACGCTGGACACCGCCGAAGCCCTGGTCGGCCAGTATCTCGGCACCGTGAAAACCAATCAGGCGGCGGTCAACGACGCCAAGCTCAATCTCGAATTCACCAAGATCCGCGCACCGATTGCCGGTCGCGTCGGCCTGCGTCAGCTCGACGTCGGCAACCTCGTGGCGGCCAACGACACGACCTCCCTGGCGGTCATCACTCAGACCCAACCGATCAGCGTCGCCTTCACCCTGCCGGAAAACAGCCTGGAAACCGTGCTCGCCCGCTACCGCAGCGGCGCCAAACTGCCGGCCGAGGCCTGGGATCGTGGCGATACCAAACTGCAGGCCACCGGTGTGCTGCAAAGTCTCGACAACCAGATCGACGTGACCACCGGCACCCTTAAATTCAAGGCGCGCTACGAGAACCGCGATCAGTCGCTGTTCCCCAACCAGTTCGTCAACGTTCACCTGCTGGCCGACACCTTGAAAGGTGTGGTGCTGGCGCCGTCCGCCGCCATTCAGTTCGGCACCAACGGCACCTTCGTCTATGCGCTGGACGGCGACAAGAAAGTCACCATCCGCCAGTTGAAGATCGGTGCCAGCGACGGCGAAAACACGGTAGTCACCGAAGGTCTGGCCGCCGGCGACCGGGTGGTGCTGGAAGGCACCGACCGTCTGAAGGAAGGCAGCGAAGTGGAAGTGGTCAACGACAGCAAGGATGTGCCGACCACCCCGACCGAACACCTGCAAGGCAAGTCCGCCGCCACCGCGCCTGACGCCACCGTCACCGACAAGGCCAAGAAGGGCGCATGAACATTTCGCGTCTGTTCATCCTCCGCCCGGTCGCCACCACGCTGAGCATGCTGGCCATCGTGCTGGCCGGTCTGATCGCCTATCGCCTGCTGCCGGTTTCGGCCTTGCCGCAGGTCGATTACCCGACCATCCGGTCATGACCCTTTATCCGGGCGCCAGTCCGGACGTGATGACCAGTGCCGTCACCGCGCCGCTTGAGCGCCAGTTCGGGCAGATGCCGGGCCTGACGCAAATGGCCTCGACCAGTTCCGGCGGTGCCTCGGTGCTGACCCTGCGTTTCAGCCTCGACATCAACATGGACGTCGCCGAACAGCAGGTGCAGGCCGCGATCAACGCCGCGACCAACCTGTTGCCGACCGACTTGCCGGCGCCGCCGGTGTACAACAAGGTCAACCCGGCGGACACCCCGGTGCTGACCCTGGCCATCACTTCGAAAACCATGCTGCTACCCAAACTCAATGACCTGGTCGACACGCGCATGGCGCAGAAGATCGCCCAGATCAGCGGTGTCGGCATGGTCAGCATCGCCGGCGGCCAGCGTCAGGCGGTACGGATCAAGGTCAACCCGGAGGCCCTCGCGGCCAACGGCCTGAACCTGTCGGACGTGCGCACGCTGATCAGTGCGTCCAACGTCAACCAGCCCAAGGGCAACTTCGACGGCCCGACCCGGGTGTCGATGCTCGACGCCAACGACCAGCTGACTCGCCCAAGATTACGCCAACCTGATCCTGGCCTATGCCAACGGCGCACCGCTGCGGCTCAAGGATGTCGCGCAGATTGTCGACGGCGCCGAGAACGAGCGTCTGGCGGCGTGGGCCAACCAGAATCAGGCCGTTCTGTTGAACATTCAGCGTCAGCCGGGCGCCAACGTGATCGAGGTGGTCGACCGGATCAAGGCGCTGCTGCCGAGCATCACCGACAACCTGCCGGCCGGTCTCGACGTGGTCGTGCTGACCGACCGCACCCAGACCATCCGCGCTTCCGTCACCGACGTGCAACATGAATTGCTGATCGCCATCGCACTGGTGGTGATGGTGACGTTCCTGTTCCTGCGCCGCGCCAGTGCCACGATCATTCCGTCGGTGGCCGTGCCGCTGTCGCTGATCGGTACGTTCGGCGTGATGTACCTCGCCGGCTTCTCGGTCAACAACCTGACGCTGATGGCACTGACCATCGCCACCGGTTTCGTGGTCGACGATGCGATCGTGATGCTGGAGAACATCGCGCGTTTCATCGAGGAGGGTGACAGCCCGATGCAGGCCGCGCTCAAGGGCGCAAAGCAGATCGGCTTTACCCTGATTTCCCTGACCCTGTCGCTGATCGCGGTACTGATTCCGCTGCTGTTCATGGCCGACGTCGGTGGGGCGGTTGTTCCGCGAATTCGCCATCACCCTGGCGGTGGCGATCCTGATTTCCCTGGTGGTCTCGCTGACCCTGACGCCGATGATGTGCGCGCGTCTGCTCAAGCGTGAGCCGGAAGCACATGAGCAGGGCCGTTTCTACCGCGCCAGTGGTGCGTTCATTGATTGGATGATTGCCGCTTACGGGCGCAAGTTGCAGTGGGTGCTCAAGCACCAGCCGCTGACCCTGCTGGTGGCCATCGGCACGCTGGCCCTCACCGTGTTCCTTTATATGGTGGTGCCAAGGGCTTCTTCCCGGTGCAGGACACCGGGGTGATCCAGGGCATTTCCGAAGCACCGCAGTCGATTTCTTTCGCGGCGATGGGCGAGCGTCAGCAGGCGCTGGCCAAGGTGATTCTGGAAGATCCGGCCGTGGAAAGCCTGTCGTCCTACATCGGTGTTGACGGCGACAACGCCACGCTCAACAGCGGCCGACTGCTGATCAACCTCAAGCCCCATGGCCAGCGTGATCTGACGGCGACTGAAGTGATTGCCCGCCTGCAGCCGCAGCTGGACAAGCTTGTGGGCATCCGTCTGTTCATGCAGCCGGTGCAGGACCTGACCATCGAAGACCGCGTCAGCCGTACCCAATACCAGTTCAGCATGTCGTCGCCGGATTCCGAATTGCTCAGTCAGTGGAGCGGCCGTCTGGTCGAAGCACTGGCCCAGCGCCCGGAGCTGACCGACGTCGCCAGCGACTTGCAGGACAAGGGTTTGCAGGTGTTCCTGGTGATCGACCGCGACGCCGCTTCACGGCTGGGCGTGTCGGTCTCGAATATCACCGATGCGCTGTATGACGCGTTCGGCCAGCGGCAGATTTCGACCATCTACACCCAGGCCAGCCAGTACCGCGTGGTGCTGCAGGCTCAGGCCGGAGAGAAGATCGGCCCGCAGGCGCTGGATCAGATTCACGTCAAGACCACCGATGGTGGTCAGGTGCGGTTGTCGAGCCTGGCCCATGTCGAGGAGCGGCAGGCGCAACTGGCGATTACCCACATCGGCCAGTTTCCGGCAGTGATGATGTCATTCAACCTCGCACCGGGCGTGGCGCTGGGGCATGCGGTGGACATCATCGAACAGGTGCAGAAGGACATCGGCATGCCGATCGGCGTGCAGACCCAGTTCCAGGGCGCCGCCGAAGCGTTCCAGGCGTCGCTGTCGAGCACCTTGCTGCTGATTCTGGCGGCGGTAGTGACCATGTACATCGTGCTCGGCGTGCTTTACGAGAGCTACATTCACCCGATCACCATCCTCTCGACCTTGCCGTCGGCGGCGGTCGGGCCTTGCTGGCGTTGCTGCTCAGCGGCAATGATCTGGGGATGATCGCGATCATCGGAATCATCCTGCTGATCGGTATCGTGAAGAAGAACGCGATCATGATGATCGACTTCGCCCTCGACGCCGAACGCACCCAGGGCATGGCGCCTGAGCAGGCGATCTATCAGGCGGCGCTGTTACGCTTTCGGCCGATCCTGATGACGACGCTGGCGGCGCTGTTCGGCGCGGTGCCGTTGATGCTGGCCACCGGTTCCGGCGCTGAATTGCGTCAACCGCTGGGTCTGGTGATGGTCGGCGGGTTGCTGGTGAGTCAGGTGCTGACACTGTTCACCACCCCGGTGATCTACCTGTACTTCGATCGTCTCGGCCGGCGCTGGGGCCGTGCTCCTTCGGCCGTGGAGCCGGTGGAACAGCCATGAACCTGTCCGGTCCTTTCATCAAGCGCCCGGTGGCGACCATGCTCCTGAGCCTGGCGATCATGCTGCTGGGCGGCGTGAGCTTCGGTCTGCTGCCGGTGTCGCCGCTGCCGCAAATGGACTTCCCGGTGATCGTGGTGCAGGCCAGCCTGCCCGGCGCCAGTCCGGAAGTCATGGCGTCTACCGTGGCCACGCCGCTGGAGCGCTCGTTCGGCGCCATCGCCGGCGTCAACACCATGAGCAGCCGCTCCAGCCAGGGCTCGACCCGGGTGATTCTGCAGTTCGACCTCGACCGCGACATCAACGGCGCGGCGCGGGAAGTGCAAGCGGCGATCAACGCCTCGCGCAACCTGCTGCCGAGCGGGATGCGCAGCATGCCGACCTACAAAAAGGTCAACCCGTCGCAGGCACCGATCATGGTGCTGTCGCTGACCTCGGATGTGCTGGAAAAAGGCCAGCTCTATGACCTGGCGTCGACCATCCTGTCCCAGAGCCTGTCCCAGGTGCAGGGCGTCGGTGAAGTGCAGATCGGCGGCAGCTCGTTGCCAGCGGTGCGCATCGAACTCGAGCCCCAGGCGCTGAACCAGTACGGCGTGGCACTGGACGATGTGCGCAAGACCATCGCCGAAGCCAATGTGCGCCGGCCCAAGGGGCTCGGTCGAAGACGACCAGCGTCTGTGGCAGATCCAGGCCAACGACCAGTTGGAGAAAGCCAAGGATTACGAATCGCTGATCATCCACTACAACGGCGGGGCGGCCCTGCGTCTGAAGGACGTGGCCAAGGTCAGCGACGGGCGTGGAAGACCGCTACAACAGCGGTTTCTTCAACGATGACGCGGCGGTGCTGCTGGTGATCAATCGCCAGGCCGGCGCCAACATCATCGAGACGGTCAACGAGATCAAGGCGCAGCTGCCGGCGTTGCAGGCGGTGCTGCCGGCCAGCGTCAAACTGAACCTGGCGATGGACCGTTCGCCGGTGATCAAGGCCACCCTGCATGAAGCGGAAATGACCCTGCTGATCGCTGTGGCACTGGTGATACTGGTGGTGTTCCTGTTTCTCGGTAACTTCCGCGCGTCGCTGATTCCGACGTTGGCGGTGCCGGTGTCGCTGGTCGGCACCTTCGCGGTGATGTACCTCTACGGATTCTCGCTGAACAACCTGTCACTGATGGCGCTGATTCTCGCCACCGGGCTGGTGGTGGACGACGCCATCGTGGTGCTGGAGAACATTTCCCGGCACATCGACGAAGGCGTCAAACCGATGAAGGCCGCGTACCTCGGGGCCAAGGAAGTCGGATTCACCTTGCTGTCGATGAACGTGTCGCTGGTGGCGGTTTTCCTGTCGATCCTGTTCATGGGCGGGATCATCGAAAGCCTGTTCCGCGAGTTTTCCATCACCCTGGCCGCGTCCATTGTGGTGTCGCTGGTGGTTTCTCTGACGCTGACCCCGATGCTCTGCGCCCGCTGGCTCAAACCCCATACGCCGGGCGAGGAAAACCGCCTGCAACGCTGGAGCCGCCGCACCAACGACTGGATGGTCGGCAAATACGCCACCAGCCTCGATTGGGTGTTGCGTCATCGGCGCCTGACCTTGCTGAGCCTGATCATCACCGTCGGGGTGAACGTCGCCCTCTATGTGGTGGTGCCGAAAACCTTCATGCCGCAGCAGGACACCGGCCAGTTGATCGGTTTCGTGCGCGGTGACGACGGCCTGTCGTTCAGCGTGATGCAGCCGAAAATGGAGGTCTTCCGCCGCGCCGTGCTCAAGGACGAAGCGGTCGAGAGTGTGGCCGGGTTCATTGGTGGCACTAACGGCACCAACAATGCTTTCATGCTGGTGCGCCTGAAACCGATCAAGGAGCGCAATATCTCGGCGCAGAAAGTCATCGAGCGCCTCGCAAGGAAATGCCCAAGGTGGCCGGTGCGCAGTTGATGCTGATGGCCGACCAGGACCTGCAATTTGGCGGCGGCCGCGAGCAGACCACTTCGCAGTACAGTTACATTCTGCAAAGCGGTGATCTGGGTGAGTTGCGCGAGTGGTACCCGAAAGTGGTCACCGCGCTGCGGGCCTTGCCCGAGCTGACCGCCATCGACGCCCGCGAAGGCGCGGGTGCGCAGCAGGTGACATTGATCGTCGACCGCGATCAGGCCAAACGCCTGGGCGTGGACATGGAAATGGTCACTGCGGTGCTTAACAACGCCTACAGCCAGCGGCAGATCTCAACGATCTACGACAGCCTCAACCAGTATCAGGTGGTGATGGAGGTCAATCCGAAATACGCCCAGGACCCGGTGACGCTCAAGCAGGTCCAGGTGATCACCGCCGACGGTGCACGAATTCCGCTGTCGACCTTCGCTCATTATGAAAACAGCCTGGAAGACGACCGGGTCAGCCACGAAGGCCAGTTTGCTTCCGAGAGCATTTCCTTCGACATGGCCGAAGGCGTGACGGTGGAGCAGGGCAGTGCCGCCATCGAACGGGCGATTGCCAAGCTCGGTCTGCCGGAAGACGTGATCGTGAAAATGGCCGGCACCGCCGATGCCTTCGCCGCTACCCAGAAGAGCCAGCCGTTCATGATCCTCGGTGCGCTGCTGGCGGTGTATCTGGTGCTGGGCGTGCTGTATGAAAGCTACATTCACCCGCTGACGATTCTGTCGACGCTGCCTTCGGCCGGGGTCGGTGCCTTGCTGTCGATCTATGTGCTGGGCGGCGAGTTCAGCCTGATCTCGCTGCTCGGATTGTTCCCTGCTGATCGGCGTGGTGAAGAAGAACGCGATCCTGATGATCGACCTGGCGCTGCAACTGGAGCGTCATCACGGCATGGCGCCGCTGGAGTCGATCCGCAGCGCCTGTCTGCAACGTTTGCGGCCGATCCTGATGACCACGCTGGCGGCGATCCTCGGCGCCTTGCCGTTGCTGCTCAGGCCGTGCGAAGGCGCGGAAATGCGCCAGCCGCTGGGCCTGACCATCATCGGCGGGCTGATTTTCAGCCAGGTGCTGACCCTTTACACCACGCCTGTGGTTTACCTCTATCTCGACAAGTTGCGCCATCGTTTCAACAAATGGCGTGGCGTGCGCACCGATGCCGCTCTGGAAACTCCGCTATGACTGACCGTTCGCTTATCAATCTGGCCACTGTCCGCGGCTCGCGCCTGCTGAGCCTGTCTCTGTGCGTGGCGATGCTCAGTGCCTGCGCCGTCGGCCCGGACTACCAGCGCCCGCAGACCGCCGAAATCGCTCAGTACAAGGAAGCCGAAGGCTGGCGTCAGGCCAACCCGAGCGATTCCCTGGCGCGCGGCGCGTGGTGGGAGCTGTATGGCGACCGCCAGCTCAACCAGCTGATCGAGAAACTCAACAGCTCCAACCAGACCGTCGCCCAGTCCGAGGCCCAGTACCGTCAGGCCCAGGCCTTGGTGCGCAGCGCGCGCGGCGCGTTTTATCCGAGTATTGATCTGAGTGCCGGCAAGACCCGTTCCAGCCAGGGCACCGGCAGCAGCAGTTCAAGCCTGAGCAGTTCCTCCAGCGGTATTCGTGACACTTACAGTGCGCAACTGGGGCGTGAGTTGGGAAGCCGATGTCTGGGGCAAATTACGCCGTGGCCTGGAAGCCAATGAGGCCAGCGCTCAGGCGAGCTATGCCGATCTGGCGGCGATGCGTTTGAGCCAGCAATCCGAGCTGGTGCAGAACTACCTGCAATTGCGGGTGATCGATCAGCAGAAACGCCTGCTCGAATCGACAGTGGCCGCTTACGAGCGCTCGCTGAAAATGACCATGAACCAGTACAACGCCGGGGTTTCCGGGCGGGACGCGGTGGCGCAGGCGCAGACCCAGCTGAAAACCACTCAGGGTGATCTGGTGGACCTGATCTGGCAACGGGCGCAGTTCGAAAACGCCATCGCGGTACTGACCGGCCAGCCGCCGGCCGAATTCAATATTGCCGAGACCCAGGACATTCCCAAGCTGCCGCAAATTCCGCTGAGCCTGCCGTCGCAGTTGCTGGAACGCCGTCCGGACATCGCCTCGGCGGAGCGCTCGGTGATTGCCGCCAACGCCAACATCGGCGTGGCCAAGGCCGCGTATTACCCCGACTTCAGCCTGAGCATGAGCGGCGGCTACAGCAGCAGTACCTCGCAGAATCTGATCAGCCTGCCGAACCGCTTCTGGTCGGTCGGGCCGAAAATGACCCTGCCGCTGTTCGACGGCGGCATCCGCTCGGCCGAAGTCGACCGCACCGAAGCCGTGTACGACCAGACCGTGGCCAAATACCGCCCAGACCGTGCTCGACGGTTTCCGCGAGGTGGAAAACTACCTGGTGCAGTTGAAGGTGTACGAAGACGAAGCGGTTGTGCGCCAAGAAGCCCTCGATGCGGCACGGGATTCGTTGCGTCTGACCGAAAACCAGTACAAGGCCGGGGTGATTGCTTATCTCGATGTGGTGACGGTGCAGGCGACGGCGTTGAGCAACGAGCGCAGTGTGTTGAACGTGTTGCAGAGCCGTTTGATCGCCAGCGTGCAGTTGATTGCGGCGCTGGGCGGTGGTTGGGATGGGCAGTTGGAAACCACTGATAACCGCTAGCCTGTTGATCGTTCCCACGTCGAGGCGTCGAACCGTCCGCGTGGGAATCCGTCAACGGACGCTCCGCGTTCGGCTTTGGAAGGGACGCGGAGCGTCCCGGGCTGCATTCCCACGCAGAGCGTGGGAACGATCTGCGGGCGAGGGCGGACGCTCTGTCAAAGCAGCACTCCAGAGCCTTGTCCGACGATCAAACAAGCGTTTCATCGGGTTGATGGCCATTTGATTACTTTGTCAGTGCGTTCTTCTGCGCAATCAGTACAATCGGCGCATTTGGCCCCGCGGAGAACGGACGCAGTACGGCGGGGTGGTCACGAGAATTCCCATGCTCATCGGTAGCTACTCCTTCACGCTGGTTTTCATTTCGCTGTGTGTGGCGATCCTTGCTTCCTACACCGCGCTCGATCTCACCGGGCGCATTGCCACTGCCAAGGGCCGCGCCGTGCATATATGGACGGCCGGCGGGGCGTTTGCCATGGGCATCGGCGTCTGGTCGATGCACTTCATTGGCATGCTGGCGTTCAAGCTGCCGATCAGCCTCGGTTACGACATTTCGATCACGGCGCTTTCATTGCTGATCGCCGTGCTGTCCTGCGGTTTTGCCCTGTGGCTGGTCAGTCAGCCGAACTGCCGGCCTGGCAACTGGCCTTTGGCGCGTTGATCATGGGCGCCGGCATCAGCGCCATGCATTACACCGGCATGGCCGCGATGCGCATGCAGCCGGGCATCGACTACGATCCGACACTGTTCGGCGCCTCGTTGTTGATCGCTGTCGGCGCTTCGGCGGCAGCGCTGTGGATCGCCTTTCGCCTGCGTCAGCATTCGCCTTACGTGCGGCTGTTTCGGGCCGGGGCGGCGATTGTCATGGGCGTGGCGATTGTCGGCATGCACTACACCGGCATGGCGGCGGCGCGGTTTCCCGACGGCAGTTTCTGCGGCGCGGCACTCAGCGGCCTGAACGGCAACGGTCTCGACAATCTGGTACTGATCACCACGCTGGCGGTGCTGGCCATCGCGCTGCTGACCTCGATTCTCGACGCGCGCCTCGAAGCCCGCACCGCTGATCTGGCCCATTCGTTGACCGTGGCCAACCGCGAACTCACCCAACTCGCGTTGCACGACACCCTGACCGGCCTGCCCAACCGCATGCTGCTGGATGACCGGATCAATCAGGCGATGAAAAAGGTCAACGAGCAGGGCGGCTGTTTTGCGCTGATGTTCATCGATCTGGACGGCTTCAAACCGGTCAACGACGCTTTCGGTCACCACATGGGCGACCAGTTGCTGCGCGAAGTGGCGGTGCGCCTGCGCGAAGACTTGCGCAGCCTCGACACACTGGCGCGGATCGGCGGCGATGAGTTTGTCCTGCTGGTGCGCCTGACCGAACCCAACGATGCGCTGGGTCTGGCGGCGCGTCAGGTCGGCTTGATCGCCCGGTCGTTCCGGGTCGCCGAACATGAGTTGCAGATTTCCGCCAGCGTCGGCATCGCCCTGTACCCAGGCAACGGCCAGAACGCCCAGGAACTGCTGATGAACGCTGACGCCGCTATGTACCACGCCAAGGGCGGCGGCAAGAACGGTTACAGCTTCTTCGACGTTTCGATGAACAGCAACGCGCGCAAGCAACTGCAATTGCTGCAGGACTTGCGGGCGGCGCTGGAGCATGGCGAGTTCAGCCTGCATTACCAACCCAAATTCCATGCGGCCGACGGTCGTCCGGTCGGTGCCGAAGCCTTGTTGCGCTGGGAGCACCCGACCCAGGGCATGCTGATGCCGGACAAGTTCATCGATCTGGCGGAGAAGACCGGGCTGATCATTCCGATTGGCGAGTGGGTGCTCAATGAGGCCTGCCGGCAGATGCGCGAGTGGTACGTACTGGGCTACACCGACTGGCGAATTGCGGTGAACCTGTCGGCGTTGCAGTTCTGCCATGCAGGGCTGGTAAGCAGCGTGGCCAAGGCCTTGGCCACCCACCATTTACCGGCCAACAGCCTGACCCTGGAAATCACTGAAACCACCGCCATGAGTGACGCCGATGCGAGCATGACGGTGTTGCAGGAACTGTCCGACATGGGCGTCGATCTGTCCATCGACGACTTCGGCACCGGTTATTCGAGCCTGATGTACCTCAAGCGTCTGCCTGCCAACGAGTTGAAGATTGATCGCGGTTTCGTCCGCGATCTGGAGCACGACAGCGATGATGCGGCCATCGTCTCGGCGATCGTCGCCCTCGGTCAGGCGCTGGGGCTGCGCATCGTGGCTGAAGGCGTGGAAACCGATTCGCAGCAGGACTTCCTGACGCAACTGGGCTGCGATTCACTGCAAGGTTATTTGCTCGGTCACCCGATGCCGGCGGATCGCTTCCTGCAGGACATCGTGCGCGGCAAACAATTGGCGGTGAGCTGAGCCGCTAATCGCAGGTCATGCAAAACCCTGCAATGACGGTTATTCTTGCCCCGACTGTTACGTGTGCATCGGGGGGAAGGCCAGCATGGATAAAGTCATTGTGATCACCGGCGGCGGTCGTGGAATCGGCGCCGCCACCGCGCTGTTGGCTGCCGAGCAAGGCTATCGGATCTGCATCAATTACCAGACCGACGAACAGGCCGCTCACCACGTGCTGGACCAGGTGCGTGAGCGCGGCGCCACGGCCATCGCCGTGCGTGCCGATGTCAGTATCGAAGACGAAGTGATCGCGCTGTTCAACCGGGTCGACAGCGAACTGGGCCGCGTCACCGCCCTGGTCAACAACGCCGGCACCGTGGGGCAAAAATCCCGGGTCGACGAAATGTCCGAATTCCGCATTCTCAAGATCATGAAAACCAATGTGCTGGCGCCGATCCTCTGCGCCAAGCACGCGATCCTGCGCATGTCGCCCAAACACGGCGGGCAGGGTGGCAGCATCGTCAACGTCTCCTCGGTCGCCGCGCGGCTGGGCTCGCCGAATGAGTATGTCGATTACGCGGCGTCCAAAGGCGCGCTGGATACGTTCACCATCGGGCTGTCCAAGGAAGTGGCGGGCGAGGGGATTCGGGTCAACGCGGTGCGTCCGGGTTACATCTACACCGACTTCCACGCCTTGAGCGGCGACCCGGATCGGGTCAGCAAGCTGGAGTCGGCCATTCCGATGGCCCGGGGCGGACGGCCGGATGAGGTGGCGGAGGCGATTGTCTGGTTGCTATCGGACAAGGCTTCGTATGCCACCGGGACTTTCGTCGATCTCGGCGGCGGCCGCTAAACCCCCACTGATCGTTCCCATGCTCTGCGTGGGAACGATCAACGATCAGCGGCCACTCAAAACGACCGCACAATCCGCCCCAGCGTCTCCATCGCCTTCTCCGCATCCTCGGTCCACGGGCTGCCGTAGTTCAATCGAATGCAATTCCTGAAGCGCTGGGTCGGCGAAAAGATTGGGCCCGGCGCAATGCTGATCCCCTGCGCCAACGCCATCTGAAACAACTTCAACGAATCCATCTGCGGCGGTAACTCTAGCCACAGGAAGTAGCCGCCCGCCGGTTGGCTCACGCGTGTCTGCGCCGGGAAGTAGCGGGCGATGGCCGCGAGCATCGAGCTTTGCTGTTCTTCCAGGGCATAGCGCAGTTTGCGCAGGTGACGGTCGTAGCCGCCGTGTTGCAGGTAGTCGGCGATGGCTGCTTGTGCGGGCATCGAGGCGCACAGCGAGGTCATCAGTTTCAGTCGTTCGATTTTCTGTGCGTAGCGGCCGGCGGCGACCCAGCCGATTCGGTAGCCGGGGGCCAGGCTCTTGGCGAACGAGCCGCAGTGCATCACCAGCCCTTCGGTGTCGAAGGCCTTGGCCGGTTTCGGCGCCTGCTGGCCGTAATAGAGTTCGGCGTAGACGTCGTCTTCGATCAGCGGCACCTGATGCTGTTTCAGCAGTTCCACCAGTTCCTGTTTCTTGGCCTCGGGCATGGTCGCGCCCATCGGGTTCTGGAAACTGGTCATGCACCAGCAGGCCTTGATCGGGTGTCGTTCCAGTGTCTGGGCGAGCACGCCGAGGTCGATGCCGTCGCGCGGGTGCACGGGAATTTCCACGGCTTTGAGTTTCAGCCGTTCCAGCACTTGCAGGCTGGCGTAGAACGCCGGGGCTTCGATGGCCACCAGATCGCCGGGTTCGGTCACCGCTTGCAGGCACAGGTTCAGCGCTTCGAGTGCGCCGTTGGTGATCAGCAGTTCTTCCATCGGCAGCATCAGGCCGCCGACCATGTAGCGCAGGGCGATCTGCCGGCGCAGTTGCGGGTTGCCCGGCGACATGTCGGTGACCACCATGCGCGGGTCCATTTCCCGGGCGGCGCTGGCCAGTGAGCGGGACAGACGTTGCAGCGGGAACAGGGTCGGGCTGGGGAACGCCGAGCCGAACGGCACGGTGCTCGGGTCCTTGATCGATTCCAGTACCGAGAACACCAGTTCGCTGACATCGACCTTGGTGGACTCGTTGACCTGGCTGCTGATCACCGGCTCCGAGAACGGGCTCGGGGCGTGGGTATTGACGAAGTAGCCGGAGCGCGGGCGGGCGCGGATCAGGCCGCGACGTTCCAGCAGGTAATAGGCCTGGAACACCGTGGACGGGCTGACGCCGTAGGTCTGGCTCGCGTAGCGCACCGACGGCACCCGCTGACCGGGGCCGAGGACGCCGGAGCGGATCAGTTCAGCGATGTCGTCGGCGAATTTTTCGTAGCGTTTCATCGGGGGCCTTGGTGCTGGTTGAATGTGTAGAGTGTCAGGGAAAAGCCCCCTCACCCTAGCCCTCTCCCGGAGGGAGAGGGGACTGAACGAGTTGTTTGTTCGAGTTACGCCGACTTGAAAGTCCGGAGTCGAACTCGGGTTTGCAAGCAACTGAGATCTGCTCCCTTTCCCCCTCGCCCCCTCGGGGGAGAGGGCTGGGGTGAGGGGGGAGATTCTAACGGCTCACCGATTCATCGGCGCAACAAACCGGCTCTTCGCCACGCTATAAATCCCCGGCTCATCACTGTCGGCAATCTTGAAGCTCAAGGTCTGCGAGCTGCTGGCCGGGCGTTCGGAGGTCATTGCCACCGACACCGGCACATCGACGATCTCGCCCGGCGCCAGGCTCAGTTCGGTCTTGCCTTGCAGCTGGAAGCCTTCACCGTCCACCAGCGTCAGGTTGTAATCCTGGCGCTGCTGGGTTTTGTTGATGACCTTGAGGGTGTAGATGTTCTCGATCTGGCCCAGACCGTTTTCACGGAACAGACCACGGTCCTTGGTCACGTCCAGCGACACCATTGGTCGTTCCACCAATGCCAGGGCGAGGGCGCCGATCATCACCACCAGCACCGCGACGTAGCCGATCAGCCTTGGACGCAGCAGATGGGTCTTGCCACCCTGCAACTCACGCTCGGAGGTATAGCGAATCAGGCCGCGAGCGTAATTCATCTTGTCCATGATCGAATCGCAGGCGTCGATGCACGCCGCGCAGCCGATGCATTCCATTTGCAGGCCGTCGCGGATGTCGATGCCGGTCGGGCAGACCTGCACGCACAACTGGCAGTCGATGCAATCGCCGAGGCCGGCTTCGGCCGGTTTCACCTCGCGCTTGCGCGGGCCCCGGTTTTCGCCACGGGGCGCGTCGTAGGAAATGGTCAGGGTGTCCTTGTCGAACATCACGCTCTGGAACCGCGCATACGGGCACATGTGCATGCACACCGCTTCACGCAGCCAGCCGGCATTGATGTAGGTGGCAGCGGTAAAGAACAGCACCCAGAACAGACTGACGCCGCCGATCTGCAGGGTCAGCAGTTCTTCGGCCAGCGGCCGGATCGGGGTGAAGTAGCCGACGAAGGTCAGACCGGTGAGCACACTGATCGCCAGCCACAGCGTGTGCTTGGCCGCACGCCGCGCCAGTTTGTTCAGGCTCCACGGCGCCGCCTGCAATTTGATCCGCTGGTTGCGCTCGCCTTCGGTGATCTTCTCGCACCACATGAAGATCCACGTCCACGAACTCTGCGGGCAGGTGTAGCCACACCAGACCCGGCCGGCGAACACGGTAATCGCGAACAGGCCGAACGCGGCGATGATCAGCAGCGCCGAGAGCAGAATGAAATCCTGCGGCCAGAAGGTCGCGCCAAAGATGTGGAACTTGCTTTCGGAAAGGTCCCAGAGCACCGCCTGACGTCCGCCCCAGTTCAGCCATACCGTGCCGAAGAACAGCAGAAACAGAAACCCCGCGCCGCTCATGCGCAAGGTGCGGAACAGGCCGGTGAAGCTGCGGGTGAAGATCTGGTTGTCGCTGGTGGCGTGTTTCGCCTTCATTGGGCGCGCCGGTACTTTTTTTATCCGGGGAGATGCTTCTACGGTTCGGACGGGGATTCGTTCGCTCATGGTCGTTCGCTCATCAGCCTCCATCAGGCCAGGGAACTATGAGCGCCGATCTGTTTGCATAACAGACTCAGGTATTTCAATAAAAAGCGTATCAGATGGGCTGTTCTGCCACGCCTGCGACAACTTGAAGCAGCCCGCAGGCCAAAGCGCAGAGGCCTATCCCAGAGCTCTGCGCCGGTTGTTGATCGAGGTCAGTCAAATCACCGAATCACTGTCGTCGGCCTTCAGGTGTTTGCGCCCATCCCGGGCGCCTGCGACGGTCAATGCGTCCGCTTCGGCTTCAGTGACGTAGATGCGCCGTCCTTCCACCTCGACGAACGACATGGCTTTTTTGCTATCTGTCTTTACTTCCAGCGTGTCGCAGATACGAATTTCCTCTCCGTTTTCAACGGTGAAAAAACAGACTTTCGATTCCGGATTGCTTTCATCGATACGAAGGGGCATGGGGTTGTCCTTTTTTCACGGGAGTCTGAGACGTTAGGGTGCGCGGTTCTGCAGATCGTTCTACGCAACCGATTAATGGTCGGCGCTGTCCATCCTTTATCTACTCATAACAAGGACTGGACGATGAACGCCTGGTGGCATGAAGTGTGGGAAACCCTGCAAGCGGAATTCGCCGACATCGGCGATGCGTCGCAGCTGACCCGGATCACCGTGCGCCTGTTGATGGCGGCCATATTGGGCGGGATTCTCGGGTTTGAGCGCGAGCACAAGGGCAAGGCCGCCGGGGTGCGAACGCACATGCTGGTAGCCCTTGGCGCGGCGTTGTTCGTGCTGGTACCGCAATTGTCCGGATCCCAGGCCGATGCCATGAGCCGGGTGGTGCAAGGGGTAATTGCCGGGATCGGTTTTCTCGGCGCCGGTACCATCCTGAAGAATCATGAAGGCGACGAGGGTCACGTCAAGGGCCTGACCACCGCCGGCGGCCTGTGGATGACCGCCGCCATCGGCGTCGCGGCCGGATTGGGCCGTGAAGCGACGGCGGTGCTCAGTACGTTGCTCGCGTTGGGGATCTTCAGTGTCATGCCGCGGATCGTCAGGGTCTTCGAGAAGGATCAACTGGATAAGGATCGCATCGAGAAAGACCACAACGACCTACGCTGATCAGACGATTACCGGCGGCATGGTCGTCGGCGGTTCTTCCTTGGGCGGTGGCGTGGTGCCAGGCGGCTCCTGTTCAGGGATCGGTTGCGGTTCGGTTTCGGGCAGGGTCGGTTTGTCGATGTTCGGATCGGGTGTTTCAGCGGGAATTGGAATAGTCATCGGGTGAACCTCCGTGTGGCACTTGGCGTGGGACGTGCTTAAGTGGATTGACCACTTCACTGCGAAATCGATCCGATTTTGTAGCGCGGCAAATCCCTGTGAACTTTTCCCGGCGACGGCCGCTCGGAACCTGAGAGAGTTCATCCGGGCCCAGGCCCGACCGTGACCGCCAAACAGGCAAACGAGCGTCCTTGGGGCGTTAAGGAGAGATGCTCAATGACTGCTGAAAAACTTCCGAACAGAGCTATAACCCGCACATGCCGCTGTCGCAGGCCTTGCTGTTGCCGCGCATCGTCATTGAAAACACCATGCCGACCCTCGACGGCGGGCAGTTTGCCGTCAAGGCGATCGCAGGTCGGGAGATCGTGGTCACCAGCAAGGTGTTCGCCGACGGTCACGACAAACTGGCGGTGCGCATCCGCTGGCGCGAAGAGGGTGACGAGACCTGGCAGACCGAAGTCATGAGCGATCAGGGCAACAATGGCTGGCGCGGTGTGTTTCAGCCGCAGCGCATGGGCCGTTATCTGTTCCTGATCGAAGCCTGGATCGACCAGTTCGCCAGTTTTCAGTACGAACTGGAGAAAAAGCACACCGCCGGCGTCCCGGTCAGCCTCGAGCTGCAAGAGGGACGCACCATGGTGCAGCAGGCCGCCGAGCGCAGCGAAGGTCAGCTCAGCGAACAACTGGCCGGCTTACACCACGAATTGTCCGGCCTGCTCGAAACCGAGCAGGTCGCGTTGTTTCTGCACTCGCGCAGTGCGCAACTGATGGCCGAGGCCGATCACCGCGCCTACCTGAGCCTCAGCCCGGAATTCCCGGTGGACGTCGAGCGCGAATTGGCGGAATTCGCCAGTTGGTACGAACTGTTTCCCCGCTCGATCACCGACGATCCCACCCGCCATGGCACCTTCAATGATGTGCACTCGCGCCTGCCGATGATTCAGGACATGGGCTTCGACGTGTTGTATTTCACGCCGATCCACCCGATTGGTCGCAGCCATCGCAAGGGTCGCAACAATTCCCTGACCGCCGGCCCGGACGATCCCGGCAGTCCGTATGCGATCGGCAGCGAGGAGGGCGGCCACGAAGCGATTCACTCGCAACTCGGCACCCGTGAGGACTTCCGTCGGCTGGTGGCCGCTGCCGCTGACCATGGTCTGGAAATCGCCCTCGATTTCGCCATTCAGTGTTCCCAGGATCACCCGTGGCTCAAGCAGCATCCGGGCTGGTTCAACTGGCGACCGGACGGCACGATCAAATACGCGGAGAACCCGCCGAAGAAATACCAGGACATCGTCAACGTCGACTTCTATGCGCCGGAAGCGATTCCGAGTCTGTGGGTCGAGTTGCGCGACATTGTGGTCGGCTGGGTGCAGGAGGGCGTGAAGATCTTTCGCGTCGACAACCCGCACACCAAGCCGCTGCCGTTCTGGCAATGGTTGATCGCCGATGTCCGTACGTTGTACCCGGAAGTGATCTTCCTCGCCGAGGCTTTCACCACCCCGGCGATGATGGCGCGGCTGGGCAAGGTCGGTTATACCAGAGCTACACCTATTTCACCTGGCGCAACACCAAGACCGAACTGGCGACCTATTTCAGCGAGCTGAATGAGTCGCCGTGGCGCGAGTGCTACCGGCCCAACTTCTTCGTCAACACTCCGGACATCAACCCGGCGTTCCTGCATGAGTCGGGACGTCCCGGATTCCTCATTCGCGCCGCGCTGGCGACCATGGGCTCGGGCCTGTGGGGCATGTACTCGGGGTTTGAACTGTGCGAATCGGCGCCGGTGCCGGGCAAGGAGGAATACCTCGATTCCGAGAAGTACGAGATCCGCGTCCGCGACTTCAACCAGCCCGGCAACATCATCGCCGAGATCGCCCAGCTCAACCGCATCCGCCGCCAGAACCCGGCGCTGCACAGCCATCTGGGCCTGAAGATCTACAACGCCTGGAACGACAACATTCTGTATTTCGGCAAGCGCAGTGCGGACGGCAGCAACTTCATTCTGGTCGCCGTCAGCCTGGATCCGCATAACGTACAGGAGGCGAATTTCGAGCTGCCGCTGTGGGAAATGGGCCTGCCGGACGATGCCACCACCCACGGCGAAGACCTGATGAACGGCCATCGCTGGGACTGGCACGGCAAGTACCAATTCATGCGGATCGACCCGGCGTATCAGCCGTTCGGAATTTGGCGCATTACTTCCCCTTGATCGTTCCCACGTCGAGGCGTCGAACCGTCCGCGTGGGAATGCATCCCCGGACGCTCCGCGTCCCAGCGGTAGACGCAGAGCGTCCAAGGCGGCATTCCCACGCAGAGCGTGGGAACGATCAGAAGCAGCTTCGGCTTCAATGAATTCAACAGGAGTTTCACATGGCGAAGAAACCCAAGGCTGCCACCTTCATCAAAGACCCGCTCTGGTACAAGGACGCGGTCATCTATCAGGTTCACGTCAAATCCTTTTTCGACTCGAATAACGACGGGATCGGCGACTTTCCCGGCCTGATCGCCAAACTCGATTACATCGCGGATCTTGGCGTCAACACCATCCTGGCTGTTGCCGTTCTACCCCTCGCCACGCCGCGACGACGGTTACGACATCGCCGAATACCGGGGCGTCCACAGCGATTACGGGACGATGGCCGACGCCAAACGGTTCATTGCCGAAGCACACAAGCGTGGCCTGCGGGTGATCACCGAGCTGGTCATCAACCACACCTCCGATCAGCACCCGTGGTTCCAGCGAGCGCGCAAGGCCAAGCCAGGCTCGGCGGCGCGGGACTTCTACGTGTGGTCGGATGACGACCAGAAATACGACGGCACCCGGATCATTTTTCTCGACACCGAAAAGTCCAACTGGACCTGGGACCCGGTGGCGGGCCAATACTTCTGGCACCGCTTCTATTCGCACCAGCCGGATCTGAATTTCGATAACCCGCAAGTCATGAAAGCCGTGCTGTCGGTGATGCGTTACTGGCTGGACATGGGCATCGACGGCCTGCGCCTGGACGCGATTCCGTACCTGATCGAGCGCGACGGCACCAACAACGAAAACCTTCCGGAAACCACGACGTCCTCAAGCAGATCCGCGCCGAGATCGACGCCAACTACCCGATCGCATGCTGCTGGCCGAGGCCAACCAATGGCCGGAAGACACCCAGCTGTACTTCGGTGACACCGACGCCGAGGGCGTGAATGGCGATGAATGCCACATGGCGTTTCACTTCCCGCTGATGCCGCGCATGTACATGGCGCTGGCCCAGGAGGATCGCTTTCCGATCACCGACATCCTGCGTCAAACCCCGGAGATCCCGGCCAACTGCCAATGGGCGATTTTCCTGCGCAACCACGATGAGCTGACGCTGGAGATGGTCACCGACAAGGAACGCGACTACCTGTGGAATTACTACGCGGCCGACCGTCGCGCACGGATCAACCTCGGCATCCGCCGGCGTCTGGCGCCGTTGATGGAACGTGACCGCCGCCGCATCGAACTGCTCAACAGCCTGCTGCTGTCGATGCCCGGCACGCCGAACCTGTATTACGGCGATGAGATCGGCATGGGCGACAACATCTACCTCGGCGACCGCGACGGCGTGCGTACGCCGATGCAATGGTCGATCGACCGCAACGGCGGCTTCTCCCGCGCCGATCCGGCCAGTCTGGTGCTGCCGCCGATCATGGACCCGCAATACGGCTATCAATCGGTCAACGTCGAAACCCAGGCCGGCGATCCGCATTCGCTGCTGAACTGGACCCGACGCCTGCTGACCGTGCGCAAGCAATCCAAGGCGTTCGGTCGTGGCACCTTGAAGATGTTGTCGCCGGCCAACCGTCGCGTTCTGGCCTACACCCGCGAATACACCGGGCCGGACGGCAAGCACGAAATCATTCTGTGCGTAGCCAACGTGTCACGCAGTGCACAAGCGGTGGAACTCGACCTGTCGGCTTACGTCGGCATGGTGCCGGTGGAAATGCTCGGTGGTAACGCGTTCCCGCCCATCGGCCAGTTGAGTTTCCTGCTGACCCTGCCGCCTTACGGGTTCTACTGGTTCGGCCTGGCGGCGGAAAACCAGATGCCGAGCTGGCACGTGGAACCTGCGCAGAGCCTGCCGGACTTCACCACGCTGGTGCTGAAAAAGCGCATGGAGGAACTGCTCGAAGCACCGTCCCGGGCCACCCTCGAACAGGCGATCCTGCCGAGCTGGCTGCAGAACCGCCGCTGGTTCGCCGGCAAGGACGCGGCCATCGAACAGGTGAAACTGGCCTACGGCGTGCGCTTCGGTGATGCGCAGCATCCGGTGTTGTTCAGCGAAATCGAAGTGCAGAGCGGTGGGCAGACCAGCCGGTATCAACTGCCGTTCGGGTTCATTGCCGAAGATCAGGTCGGCCCGGCATTGCCGCAACAACTGGCCCTGGCCCGAGTGCGCCGGGTTCGCCAGGTCGGCTTGATTACTGATGCCTTCAGCCTTGAAGCATTTGTTCGCGCGGTGCTGCAAGGTATGCAGGGCGGTACGGTGCTGGAGTCCAGTGATGGCGAGATCCGTTTCGAGGCGACGCCGCAACTGGAAAAACTCGGCCTCGGCGCGGAATCCGAAGTGCGCTATCTGTCCGCCGAGCAATCCAACAGCTCGGTGGTGATCGGCAACAGTCTGGTGCTCAAGCTGATCCGCAAAGTCGCTTCCGGCGTGCACCCGGAACTGGAGATGAGCCTTACCTGACCGCGGCCGGATTTGCCAATATCTCACCGCTGCTCGGCTCGGTGATTCGTCGGGACGGAAGGGCGAAGACAATCTGTTGATGATTGCACAGGGCTACCTGAGCAATCAGGGCGACGCCTGGGAATGGACGCAGAACAACCTCGAACGGGCGCTGCGCGACGAACTGGCCGACGCCGTGTCCGAGCAGGCGCAGCACTACAACGCCCTGGGTGAACTGAAGGATTTCGCCGGGATGCTCGGCCAGCGTCTGGGGGAAATGCATCAGGTACTGGCAGCGCCGAGCGACAACAAGGACTTCGCGCCGCAAGTCAGTTCGGCCAAGGATGCCCAGGCGACCGGCAAGGATGTCGCGGCGCAGGTCGAGCATGCGCTGAAGCTGCTCAAACAGCATCAGGGCGAGCTCGATGCGGCGGATCAGAAGCTGGTCGCTCGTTTGCTCGACAACAAGAAAACCATCCTTGCCCACGTGCAGGAACTGGCCAAGCAATCCGCCGGCGGTCTGCGGATCCGCGTCCACGGCGATCTGCATTTGGGGCAGGTGCTGGTAATCAAGGGCGATGCCTATCTGATCGACTTCGAAGGTGAACCGGCGCGGCCACTTGCCGAACGCCGAGGCAAGCACAGTCCGTACAAGGACGTCAGCGGGGTGCTGCGTTCCTTCGATTAAGCAGCGGCCATGGCGCTTAATGTGCACAACGTCGACAACAGCCCCGAGGCCGAAGCCGCGCGTCGGCGGGTCACGGAGCGTTACCTGCGCGAAGCCCGGGAAGCATTTCTCCAGGCATATCGCCAAGCGGCAGCTAGTCTTGATCATGCTTGGCAAGATCCTGAAGGTGCCGACGCCGCACTGGCGTTGTTCGGTCTGGAGAAAGCGGCCTACGAAGTGGCCTATGAAGCCGAAAATCGCCCCACCTGGCTGCCCGTGCCGCTGCACGGTCTGTATGGGTTATTGACGGGGCTCAAACCCTTTTCCGATCTTGGTGGAGAGTAGTCATGAGTTTCTCGAACAGGGAACAGGGTCACGCTAAAGAAAGATTGCTGCCCACTGCAAAAGACATTGATGCTTTAGTGCGCGCAGAACACCACGACCCGTTTTCCATTCTTGGCCCCCACGGTGATGGCGCCGGCGGGCAGTTTATCCGGGCGTATCTGCCCGGCGCGTTGAGTGTTTCTGTTGTCGATAAAAACAGTGGCGAAGAACTCGGTCCGCTGGAGGCTACCGAAACGCCGGGGCTGTTTGTCGGGCATTTCGAGGGCGCGCGGCCGTACCTGTTGCGCACCCGCTGGGCCGGTGGCGAGCAGGTCGCGGAAGATCCCTACAGCTTTGGCCAATTGCTCGGTGAAATGGACTTGTATCTGTTCGCCGAGGGCAATCACCGCGACCTCAGCAGTTGCCTCGGCGCGCAGTTGAAAACCGTCGATGGCGTCGACGGTGTGCGCTTTGCCGTGTGGGCACCGAATGCCCGGCGGGTGTCGGTGGTCGGTGACTTCAACGTTTGGGACGGGCGGCGGCATCCGATGCGCCTGCGGCATCCATCCGGCGTGTGGGAGTTGTTCATTCCACGCCTGCAGGCGGGCGAACTGTACAAGTACGAAATCTCGGACGCTCACGGCATCCTCGCTGAAGCCGACCGATGCACTGCCACCAGCCTGCCGCCGGACACTGCGTCAAAAGTCGCCGCACCGTTGCAGATCGACTGGCAGGATCAGGACTGGATGAGCAGCCGCCACGAGCGACAGCAGCACAGCGCGCCGCTGTCGATCTATGAGCTACACGCGGGATCCTGGCAGTGTGAACTCGATGATCTAGGCGAAGTGGCGCGTCAGTACACCTGGCCGGAACTGGCCGAGCGTTTGATTCCGTATGTGAAGGAGCTGGGTTTCACCCACATCGAACTGATGCCGATCATGGAGCACCCGTTTCGGTGGTTCCTTGGGTTATCAGTTGCTGTCGCAATTCGCTCCGAGCGCGCGTTACGGCACACCGGAACAGTTCGGTGACTTCATCAATGCCTGCCACCAGGCCGGCATTGGTGTGATTCTCGACTGGGTGCCCGCGCATTTCCCCACCGATACCCACGGTCTGGCGCAGTTCGATGGCACGGCGTTGTATGAGTACGGCAACCCGCAGGAAGGTTTTCATCAGGACTGGGACACGCTGATCTACAACCTGGGCCGCACCGAAGTGCACGGCTACATGCTGGCGTCGGCGCTGCACTGGTTGAAGCATTTCCCACGTTGATGGGCTCCGGGTCGATGCGGTGGCGTCGATGCTCTATCGCGATTATTCGCGCAAGGCCGGCGAGTGGGTGCCGAACCGTCATGGCGGTCGCGAGAACCTGGAAGCCATCGATTTCCTGCGGCACTTGAACGACGTGGTGGCACTGGAAGCGCCGGGCGCGCTGGTGATCGCCGAAGAGTCCACGGCGTGGCCGGGCGTCAGCCAGAGCACCCAGCAGGGCGGTCTCGGTTTCGCCTACAAATGGAACATGGGCTGGATGCACGATTCGCTGCATTACATTCAGCAGGATCCGGTGTAGCCGGCGCATCATCAACGATTGAGTTTCGGGCCTGGTAGGCTGGTGAGCGGGTTTATCCTGCGATTTCCCACGACGAAGTGGTGCACGGCAAACATTCGTTGATCGACAAGATGCCCGGCGACCGCTGGCAGAAATTCGCCAATCTGCGCGCCTACCTGAGCTTCATGTGGACCCATCCGGGCAAGAGTTGTGTCTGGGTGCGAGTTCGGTCAAGTTGGGCGGAGTGTGGAACAGCGACAGCAACTGGACTGGTATCTGCTGCAATATTCGGAACACCAAGGCGTGCAGAAACTGGTCGGCGATCTCAACCGGCTCTACCGCGAAGAACCGGCGCTGCACGAGCAGGACGATGCGCCGCAAGGCTTTCAGTGGTTGATCGGTGACGATGCGATCAACAGCGTTTTCGCATGGCTGCGCTGGAGCAAGGACGGCACGCCGGTGCTGGTGGTGGCCAACTTCACTCCGGTGCCGCGCCAGTCGTACCGGGTCGGTGTGCCGTTTGCCGGGCGCTGGAAGGAATTGCTCAACAGTGATGCCGACACCTACGCCGGTTCCAACTATGGCAATGGTGGCGGGGCGTTCACCGAAGAGGTGGCGAGTCACGGCCAGACGTTGTCGCTGGAGCTGAATTTGCCGCCGCTGGCGGTGTTGATCCTTAAACCCGAAGTCTGATCCATAACCGAGTCGCTGCTTTCGCCAGCAGGCTGGCTCCCACAGATAATCAGTCGACGCTGACAATCTACCGTGGGAGCTAGCCTGCTAGCGATATCGTCTTTACCAGCGCATCCGGATCCCCAGGCTGCCAATCAACCCGTTCAGGTCGTTGTCGTCCACGTCGCTGCTGTAATCGGCGCTGACGTACAGGCTCACCGTCGGCGTCATTCTCGCCACCAGCCCCAAGCCGACTTCCACGGTCGAGGACTTGCGGCTGCTGCTGATCTTGTCCACCTGATCCAGCGTCACCGTGTTGCCGGTATACACCGTGTGCCACAGGTTCGTGCGCACGTAGGGTTCGACCGGCAAGCCGTTCAGGTCATAGCTACCTTTCAAGCGTGCACCGACCCGGCCGCTCCAAGATGAAATATCGCTGGAAGACGCATTGCCGAGCCGATAGGCGTGTCAGGGGTGATTGCGCTGGTTGATCAATTGCGCCTGCGGTTCAACCACCCAGTTTTCACCCAGACCGATCGGGAATCCGCCTTCCACAGACAGCGTCATCGCGCTGCCTTCGGTGGCCAGGCGTGCGCCTTGCTCGTTACGGCTGAAACCGCTGACCACCGCCGCGCTCCTGCCGACAGATCGACGTGCGCACGCTTGTGGCCATCAGGCTGTAGTAGTCGCGGCTCTGCTTGCAGGTTGAGAGTGTCGGTGGTCGGGTCGGCGAGGGCGCGGCTGGTGATCAGGCCGTTGCCATTGCCCCGGATCTGATTCACACCGCCGATCAGGCCGACTTGCTGGGTGTGCCCACTGCTGCTTTTCAAGGTCAGTACGGCGGGCCCCTTGAAGTCGCCGGTGCCGGGTGTGGCGAAGCCCGGGCTGAGGACGTCGGTTTGCGCCTGGCGGGAGGTCGAACCGTAAAGCTGCTCCCAGGCCGAGGGAGCGAGGTCTTCGGTGATCAGGTTTGTGCCGCGCAGATCCGGCTGTGGGCTCAGCCGTTGCGGGCCCGGGGTCACGACCGTGGCGGGGAGGGTCATGACGGGAATGTCCTGGCGATACCAGGGCGTCGCCTCGTCCGCCACAGGACCCGCCTGCGCCTCCATGGACGAGCACAGCAAGATAGAGCCTGAAACAGTGCAAAAGGTGATTTTTATCTCTTGTGAAGTGAGTGAGTTTTTCATGGAGGTCTACCTTGCTAGCGCACGCGGTATCTCGCCTTGGCGTCTCTCCTACCCCGAACGAGGGGCGACCGAATGGAGCGTGGCGAACCCGTGGCCGCCCGTTTTGACGAGTGACCTGGGGTTCGCCCCGAGTAGTATTTCCGGGGGTAGTAAGGTAGAGCTAAGAAGACCCCAGCCCTTGCGTCAAGAAATTGGACGATGAGCGGTCGGGTCAAAACGGATGATGCAAGTTTTTGTTTTTCCGCACTTATCTAAGTTCTTGTTTGTAGAGCTAAACGCTGTGGAAACCGCGAGGCAGAGATCTTTTGCAACCGACAGTCGGTCTGCGAAACCGGGCCTGGCGACCAATTTCGCATCGTTGCGTATGTAAGGACAGCTGTCAGTATCGCGCTATAAATGCACTTCAACCGCCAGCGGCAAATGATCCGAAAGATGCGTCCACGGTTTGTTGCCGAGGATCTGCGGGTCGTGGCTGCTGGCATTGCGCAGGTAGATCCGATCCAGTCGCAGCAACGGGAAGCGCGCGGGATAGGTCTTGGCCGGTCGGCCGTGATGGCGTTCGAAGGCTTCGTGCAGGTAGTCGCGGCGGGCCAGGGCGACGTTACCCTGCAACTGCCAGTCATTGAAGTCGCCGGCGATGATCACTGGCGCGTCGTCGGGCAGGGATTCGAGCAACTGACAAAGCAGCTGCAACTGCAATTGCCGATGGCTTTCGAGCAGGCTCAGGTGTACGCAGATGGCATGCACTTCGGCATGCCCCGGTACATCCAGTATGCAGTGCAACAGCCCCCGCCGTTCCGGGCCGGTGATCGAGACGTCGAGGTTGCGATATTCGCGGATCGGGTATTTCGACAACAGGGCGTTGCCGTGATGGCCATCGGGATAGACCGCATTGCGGCCGTAGGCCAAGTCACTCCACATGCTGTCGGCGAGGAATTCGTACTGCGAGGTCTGCGGCCATTCGTGGTAGCGGCTGGAATGCCGCTCGTGTTCGCCCACCACTTCCTGCAGAAACACCAGATCGGCCGAGGTGCTGCGCACCGCTTCACGCAGCTCCGGAAGGATGAAACGTCGGTTGAGCGCGGTGAAACCCTTGTGCGTATTGACCGTCAGCACCCGCAGGCGATGGATGGCGGACGGGGTGGAAGTCTGCGCGTCGACGACATGACGCTTGGGATCGCTGGACACGTTCACTCCTCTGAATCATGACTGCCTGTTCATGCGACTGATCCGGGCGCGGGCAGTTCACTTTGACTGGCTGCCCGCGCTGATGGCTGTCATGCGAAGACGATTCGTAGGGGCGGCGCGCGTTCCAGTATCGACTTGGGCAACAGTGGCGCGATACCGATCGCCGGTTCGCCATTGAGCTGGCTGGCGTAGGCGTGGGTGGCGTGGCTCTTGCGCGCGACGGTCCAGGTGTCGAGGCGCAGCTTGCGTGCGCGATGCCACGGAATCTGTCCCTGATCGCGTTCCGGCCAGTGCCAGGCCCAGACCGGGACATCATGGTAGGTTGCGGCCCGGTCAGTTGTGCAGCCTTCGCACTGGCCCGACCGACCACTTCATGATCAGCGGTGCCATTTTCGCACCAGGTGCTGAAGACCACATCACCGGGGCGCAGGTAGCGGGCGATGAATTCGGTCAATTGAGATTCCTGATCGTGCAGGGCGTTGTCAGTGAAACCACCGCGCACCCATTTCAGGCTGTGCATCGGCAAACCGAGGCGGCGCAGGGCTTCGACGCTTTCCTGCGGGCGGAAAACGCTCAGGCGTTTTTCCGACCACTGGCGCGAGCCCGGATGACTGGCGCTGCCATCGGTGATCGACAGCAGTTGCAAGGGATGTCCGAGGCTGGAAAGCAGTTGCAGCAAACCGCCGCAGGTCACTACTTCATCGCCGGGGTGCGGGGCGATGACCACGGCGCGGGCGCCGGGTGGCACCAAAGTGTGGGTATTGATGACGGGAATGTTGTCGAGCTGCGGGGCGCTGTTCCAGATCTGCGCCGGCAGGCCGTTTTCGCTGAGGGATAACGGTTTCATGAGTGATACGTCCTTGTTGTGTCTCGCCCTCAGTCGCACAAGCGCCGGTCTCCAGGCGTGTTCGACCCGTGAAGGCTGGTGGATAGCCCTGCAGCGCTCCGAACCCTGGATTGCTGCGCAGCAGAGTATTGCTCAAGACGGGCGGTTCGTCGCGTCACAGATCAATCTGATCCGCTTTTTTTTATTCAGTCTGTGCCAACTGTCGCAGATAGTCGCCAAAACCACCGCGTGCGCGGCTGTCCAGACGGGCGCTCGTGATGACTTGCGGGCGATGACTCCAGGCGATGCTGGCCCCGCAAAGCTCAGTTTGGCGCACACCAGCCGCACATCTTCGTCACAGGTCAATGGTTCGAAGCCTCCGGCACGCACGTAAGCTTGTGCGCTGACGCCCAGATTGGCGCCATGGATGTGCCGGTGTCCTTCGCAGGCCTGGTAACGACCGTGATAGCGAATCTGTGCGGCTTCATCGAAGGTGTCATGCCAGCGCTCGACCGTCACCGTGCCGCACACGGCATCGGTGCCTAATCCCAGTTGTTCCACCAGCCAGTCTTCGGCGACGCGGCTGTCGGCGTCGGTGCAGGAAATCCAGCGAGCACCCCGATCAAGCAGCTGTTGCGCACCGATGGCTCGGGCCTGGCCGACATTGCGTGCCTCGATGCTCAGCGCCCGCACAGGGTACTGGCTGACGATATGCGCCGAACGGTCGGTGCAACTGTCGAGCACCACCAGGATCTCCACCGGTTCACCTGCCAGCATCGGATGCCCGGCGGCGCGCAGGGCGGCCTGCAGGCAGTCATCGAGCCACTCTTCTTCGTTGTGTGCCGGGATCAGGATGCCAATCATCGCAAACCCTCCAGCGCGGCCACCGAACGCGGTTCGCGGCTCCAGACTTCCAGCAGGAAATCTGCCTCCTGATGCAGGACCAATCGTGACAGGTGCAACTGTTCATGAATCAGGTCATGGACCTGGCGAGCATTGAGCGGGCAGCCATCGATGGGCGGGCGCCAGTGACAGGCCAGCAATTGACCGTCTGCCGTCAACGAATCGCTGATGCGGCGGATGACCTCTGTCAGATCCTGTCGATCAAGGTAGTAGCCGATTTCGCTGAATACGATCAGGTCGAATTTTTCCTCAGGCCAGTCAACAGGGAGGCGACCCTGCCGCACCTCGGCGTGGTCGAACAGGCTCAGCCGGGTACGCGCCAGATTGGCTGCGGCGGCGCTGGTGTCGCAGCACAACAGCCGATCGCAGCGCTCGGCCAGCGCGGCACTCAGTTCGCCGTTGGCACAACCGGGCTCGAAGATCGCCTTGTAATGCGGGCGGGGCAGGGCCGCCAGGGTGACAAGGCGTTTGCGCTGCTCGTACCAACGCTGGCGAAATCCCCAGGGGTCGTTATTGCCGGCGAACAGGCCTTCGAAGTAGCGATCCTCGACACTCATAGAAAGACCACCTCGAACGGTTGCAGCAAACGGTCGATGACATAGGGCGCGAGCACCGGTGGCAGGCCTGCGTCGGGATCGCCTTCCAGCTGACTTGCGAACGCATGCACTGCGTGACGCTTGCGCGCGACCTGCGCCGGGTTCAGCAGAATCTTGCGCGCCCACTCCCAGGGCACGATGGCGTCTTCCGGCGTCGCCCAGTGCCAGGTCCAGACCGGCAGTTCGTGGCAAATTGCACCCACACGGCGCGCCGCCTCGATGCTGGCACGGCCGACAGCCTCATGGTCGCTGTGGCCGTCTTCGCGCCAGGTGGTGAAGATCACGTCGTCGGGTTGCAGGTAGCGGGTCAAGTAGTCACACAGCATCGACTCGCGCGCGGCGACCTGAGTGTCGGGGAATCCGCCGCGCAGCCATTGCACCTGATGCATGGGCAGGCCAAGGCGACGCAGGGCCTCGGCGGACTCCTGCGGGCGCACCACGCTCAGGCGCTCCACCGGCCAGCGCTCCGAGCCGGATGGCTGGCGCTGCCATCGGTGACCGAAATCAGTTGCAGCGTGCGTCCCGCGGCGGCGAGCTGTTGCAACAGCCCGCCGCAACCGAGCACTTCATCATCCGGATGCGGTGCGATCACCACGGCCCGGGATCCCGGCGGAACTAGGTCGAGAATGTCGATGCTCTCCACCGCTGCCAGATGACGCGAGCCCTGCCACTCATGCAAGGAGGTTCCTTCACCGATGATCGGATTGCGCTTCATAGGGCCCAACCCTCGCGTTGCTGCGCAGCCAGTTGGCCCAGTACAGCCAGATCCCGTTCGGCATGGCTCTGGCGCAGATACACCGGCAGGTCGGCCGCCAGGCGGGCAAAGTGCAGGTCCTTGCAGAACGGCCCGGCGCCAAGTGCCCGGCCAGTCTCGCGCATGACCTGTGCAGCGGCGTCCTCGACCACGGCACGCACACGCCGGGCCAACAACTCGGCGTCGGCTCCGGGATTGCTGTCGATGTCCAGGGCACTGACGCGCAGCACCTGTGCGGCGCCGTGCAGCGCGCTGTCGACGGCGCCGAGACTGGCCAGTGCGTGCGGGTCCTCACGCCGCGCACAGTGCTGGCGCAAGCGTTCGCCGATCTCCCTCGCGGCGCCGTACCAGCACGCGGCGATCCCGATCCCGCCATGCCAGAAACCCGGACGTTGCAGGTAGTCGCCAGGATCGCCGATCGCCTGGGCCTCGACCTCATCGAACAGCACCTCGACGCTGCCGGTGGCGGCCATGCCGACCGCTTGCCAGTCTTGATCGGTGACGGTCACGCCCGGTTGGTCGAGGGCTACGGCCACAGTTGCCTGATGATCGGTCTCATCCCACGCCGTCAGCAGGGCATGACTGAGCACTGCCGCCCCGGAGCACCAGGCCTTGCGTCCATTCAACCGCACCATTTGCCCCGAACGGCTGACCCGAACCCGCGCCTGCGGTGGTTCAGCCGCCCACATGCCCCACGTGCTGCCGGGCGTCGGCGAGCCACCGAGTTGTTCGATGATTGCCAGCGCATCGGTATGGCCTTCGTAGAGTTTGCACAGCCCCAGATCGTGCCCACCGACCTCGGACAGCCTCTGCCAGCGCTCCAGCGTACGACCGCTACCGGGTAACGGCAGGCGATCGAGGCCGGCCTCGACCAGTTGCCGCAGACACAGGCCGAGGGCGGCAGTGTCGCGGTAGTCCGGCGCGTGCCGTGAGAGATAGACGGGCAAGTCCATGTCAGTCCTCTTCTTCGCGTTGCAGTTCAAACAGCAACAGCGAGCGTCCGGTGACCGAGTACTCATGACCGAACTCAAAACGCTCCTGGCCACGGATCGATGGCTGGTTGGTATCGATCATGCACGTCCAGAAACTGCCTTCAGGCACTTCCGGCAAGGTGAAGTTGACGATGTCGTGATGGGCGTTGACCACCAGCAGCAACGTGGCGTCGCCACCCTTGCGGCGGATCCCGGTTTCCTGGGCACGGCCGTCAAGCAACATGCCCATGCAGCGATTCTGCGCGTCATGCCAGTGTTCGGTGGTCATTTCCGTGGCGTCCGGCGCAAGCCAGGTCACGTCCTTGACGCCGATGTCCTCGTTGTATTCGCCGACCAGGAACCGCCCGCGTCGCAGGATAGGATACGCCAGGCGCAACTTGATCAGGCGTTTGACGAATTTCAGCAGCGCCTTGCCGTCCTTGCTCAGGTCCCAGTTGACCCAGCCGATTTCGCTGTCCTGGCAATACGCATTGTTGTTGCCGTCCTGGGTACGAGCGAATTCGTCACCGGCCACCAGCATCGGTGTGCCTTGGGACAGCAGCAGGGTGGCGAAGAAATTGCGCATCTGCCGGTGGCGCAGTGCATTGATTTCCGGATCGTCGGTAGGGCCTTCGACGCCGTGGTTCCAGGACAGGTTGTTGTTGCTGCCGTCCTGATTGTTTTCGTCGTTGGCCTCGTTGTGCTTGTCGTTGTAGGACACCAGATCATTGAGGGTGAAGCCGTCGTGGGCGGTGACGAAATTCACCGACGAATAAGGCCGGCGACCGCGCTGGTTGAACATTTCCCCGGAGGCGGTCATGCGGCTGGCGAAGTCGGCGAGCTGGCCGTCGTCGCCTTTCCAGAACGCCCGCACGGTGTCGCGGAACTTGTCGTTCCACTCGACCCAGCCCGGCGGGAAATTGCCGACCTGATAACCGCCGGGGCCACAGTCCCAGGGCTCGGCGATCATTTTTACCTGACGCAGCACCGGATCCTGGCGGCAGGCCACGAGGAAACTGTGCCGTTCATCAAACCGTCGTGATAGCGACCGAGGATGGTCGCCAGGTCGAAGCGGAAGCCGTCGACGTGCATTTCACTGGCCCAGTAGCGCAAGCGAGTCGGTGACCATTTGCAGCACGCACGGGTGGCTCAGGTCGAGGGTGTTGCCGGTGCCGGAATCGTTGATGTAGTAGCGCTTGTCGTCCGGCATCAAGCGGTAGTACGAGGCGTTGTCGATCCCGCGCATCGACAGGGTCGGGCCTTGCTCGTTGCCTTCGGCGGTGTGGTTGTAGACCACGTCGAGAATCACTTCGAGATTGGCGTCGTGCAGGTGCGCGACCATTTCCTTGAACTCGGCAATCTTGCCGCTGGCCAGATAGCGCGGATCCGGGGCGAAGAACGCGATGCTGTTGTAGCCCCAGTAATTGGTCATGCCCTTGTGCAGCAAGTGCTGGTCATTGACGAAGGCATGGATCGGCAACAGTTCGACGGTCGACACCCCGAGTTTGCGGATGTGCTCCAGCACATCGTCGACCATCAACCCGGCAAACGTGCCGCGCACATTCTCCGGCACCGAAGGGTGGCGCATGCTGATGCCGCGCACGTGGGTCTCGTAAATGATGGTCTTGTCCCACGGCACGCTGACGCGCTGGTCGTGGCCCCAGGTGTGGGCCGGGTCGATGACCTTGCACTTGGGGACGAAGGGCGCGCTGTCGCGCTCGTCGAAACTGAGGTCGGCGTCCGGGTGGCCGATGGTGTAGCCGAACAGCGCTTCGGACCATTTCAATTCGCCCACCAATTGCTTGGCATAGGGGTCGATCAGCAACTTGTTGTGGTTGAAACGGTGGCCGTTGGCCGGGTCGTAGGGTCCGTAGACCCGGTAACCGTAGATCAGTCCCGGATGCGCATCGGGCAGATAGCCGTGGTAGATCTCGTCGGTGTATTCCGGCAGCTCGATGCGTTCGAGTTCGACTTCGCCGGCATCGTCGAAAATGCACAGCTCGACCCGGGTGGCGTTGGCGGAGAACAGCGCGAAGTTCACCCCCAGACCATCCCAGGTCGCGCCGAGCGGGAAGGGCAGGCCTTCACGGATGCGCGATGGTTCGGCGTGCGCGGCGGGCTCGGCTTTCTTTGGACGGGTCATAGGTGCTCCTGCAAAAATCGGGGGGTAGGTGTTTTTCGAGGACGAGCGAGCCCTCGGTGGCGAGCGAACCCGCCACACGGTTATTCAAATCAATGGTTCGGGGGGCGTCAGACCGCAGGCGGCTTGCGTGGCGCGCGGGGCTTTTTCTCGGTGGCTTTTTCGCCCGGTGGAATCACTTTGGCAGCACCGGCGGGCTTGGCCTTCGTCGTGGTGGCTGTCTTGGGTTTGGCAGCTGTCCCTTTGCCGTCGAGCGCTTTGCTGGTGGCGGTCTTGCCGGCGGTTTTACTGCCGGCGGCTTTTGGCGATTTTTTCGGCGCCAATGCCTCGGCTTCGGCCAGTTTGCGCGCCATCTCCCAGTGGCGGGCGTCCTGGCCCTCGGGTTTACCTTCGGATTCCCAGATCTGATAGGCGAATTCGCGGATGCGTTTATCGTCGGTACTCATCGCAATGCTCCTGAACTGAACTCATGCTGCTAGACGTGTTGGATAAGCAGATTGACCGGGAAATCCCCCAGCGCGGCGCTGACTTTCAGCTCCCTGTTTTTTGTGACTGCGGTGCTCGAAAAAAGTCCCTTCGGATTTTCGTCAGAGGCGTCGAACGGTAAAACCACCCGCGTATCGCCCCAGCGCAGCGCGTCAACCATCGGCACAGCACTGTTTTCCAACAAGGTTGCGCAACGGATCGGCACGATCACGATGATCCGTCGCTCCCCATGCTCGCGGGCAAACGCGAGCACGTTGTGCGCCTGGCTGCCCAGCACCTCGAGGGCCTGGTACGAACCCTGGCGAAACAACTCGGTGTGGTCGGCGCGCAGACGCAGCACCTCGGCGATCAATGCTTGCTTGATTCGCCCGTCGCGCCAGTTCGCCAACAGTTCCTGAACCGGCCCGGGTGCCTCCAGCGCCTGCTGCCTGGCGGCGTAGTCCACTGGCCGGCGGTTGTCCGGGTCGACCATGCTGAAGTCCCAGAACTCGTTGCCTTGATACAGATCCGGCACTCCCGGCACCGTCATGCGCAGCAAGGTTTGCGCCAGACCGTTGAGGGCGCCGGCGGCGGCGATGCTGTTGACGGTCTTGGCCAGCGCTCCGCGCAGCAGTTCGCCTTCAGGAGCCAGCAGTAATTGTTCGGTGAACGCCTGGGCTGCGTTTTCGTAGGCTTCGTTCGGCGCGCTCCAGCTGCTTTGCAGCTTGGCTTCGCGCAGGGCTTTCTGCTGCCACTGCCAGACACGTTTGGCGTAATCGGCGAAGCCCGCCTGATCGTCGTCACGCAACTCCAGCGGCAAACTGCCGAGCAGCGCCTGATAAAGGATCAGTTCGTCCGCAGACGACGGCAGCTGATCGTCATTGCGCAGCGGTCGGGCGAGGGCGCGCCACAGCTCGATCTGTTCGGCGTACCAATGGCTGCGCTCGCTGAGCACGGCCAGCCGCGCGCGGGTGTCTTCCCCGCGTTTGTGGTCGTGGGTGGCGGTGGCCAACAGATTGTCGGGAAAGCTCTCCAGACGTTGCAGGTTCACCGCGTGAAAGTCGCTGACCGGCGCACTGAACTGCTTGGTGTTGTAGCCGACGTCATTGCGCGACAGCAGCACCGCCGAACGATACAGCGCGGTGTCTTCCACCGCTTTGGCGGCGGCCGGCGAAGTGAGCTGTTGAAAGCGCACGCAG
>RXPK01000138.1:838995-1261579 GCA_004143645.1 Protaetia brevitarsis
TAAGAGTAGTATTTTTCTTTATTTTTAGAGAATTTACTAGATCCGAGTTAATAAAAGTATCTTAAAATATAATAAATTATTTTCTTGAAATTTTACTAATATCAAAAAAAATTTATTTGTGGCATGTTATCTCTCTTAAAACAAGTACATATAAATGTTTTATAAGGAATAATTCAACTCTCTTACGATTTTTCTTATATTGAGTGATATTCCTTGAACGCCATAGTAAGTACAAATAAATTTCTTGTATTCAGAATATGAAAAAAAAGTCGAAATGTGGAGGGGTTTGATAATACGGCTGATAACTTGGTTTTATCCAAGTATTGAATCGAGTTTGCCATTCGGTATTAGATATTTGCCATCTGTGCGTTCCTAAATCTGGTTTGTCACCATGTTACAGTGGTTTGATAAACGGTAAGGTATTGTTATATATATGGTGTAATATATACTAGTAAATAAAAAAAATATATACATACAAAAAATATAAATATATCAGTTCGGATATTTTTATAAATAAGATGTGTTGAAGACAATTTTATATTCGGCTTCAATATAAAGGCCAAATTTTGAGTGGTGGTAAGGAGATAGAACCGAAGAGAAAAAAAGGTTAAAATTGATTTCATTATGTATGAATATGTAATCTTTACAAATTAGTAAGTGTAGAAATATTGCAACGATGTAGTATTAGTTTGTATTATAGAAGAAAGTGCTTGTTTGTATGTTAACATACCAAGAAAGTAATGCTTTAAAAAACATACTGTAAATGTAGTATCTAATAAATACTGTTTAGTTTAAGTTTTCGATTTGTATTTTTTCTTACATATAATTTAGCAATTCACAAAATAAAAATTTAAAAAACTAATTTATTAATATGTTAAATATTATACTTGTAATTTATTTCGAGTTTTACCTTAAAGTATGTGTGTTAATGTAACAATACAAATCCTATGTAAGAACAACGTATATTATAAGTAAGATCAATATGTTATTTGCCAACGAAAATTATTATCAGCAATAATCCCTGATAGGGTCCTCTGCCAGCATAATTAAAATCATATAATTTTGGGTTTGGTCTTGCTGTTTGCAACAATGGTAACATTTCGTCATGCTGCTGCTTTTTAGATAAACAACATTAGTTATTTTTGCGAAACATTAATGAGTTTTTTGTAACCAACAGTACTAGAGTAAAGGTAATGACCATTAGCGCAAAAACGCACGTCGCCCCTGTCAAAAAAAAATGGATAGAATTAAGCATGCAATGAATGAAAAGGCATTGTACAGCATCATAGCTCAGCGAATGATTTGGTTTGTGATGGGGCACCGTGCGTGCTGTGACGGGCAATGTCGATAACTAAGATAAAAAACACATTGTTGGGTTCTTGATTAAAAAAGGAATCTTAAGTTCAAGTAAAGTAGGTTTTCATGTTTAATAAATAACGTTTGATTAAAGGTATTAATGTTCACAACTAGAAAACGACAAACTAATATTAAGCGGCTTTGCATTTATTTAGGAGAGCTGGTTTATAATTTATTTTTTCTCAATCAAAGAGTCATAAGTATTAGCATAGTATAAAGAATTAAATACATAATACTTTGAAAGCAGTTTTTTTTTTTATTTGTTTACAAATAACCAGCTTTCCTTTGTCTAAGGAATTAAATTTCTTAACAAGAATTTAATTTTTGGATAGGAGAAATAATTTTCTTCGTCAAAGAATATTATCATTTGCTTATATATAAGAACAAGGTACTCAGGTGAGAAATTCTCATTGATTCTAAAATTACTTCTCTGTGTGACGAATCCACACAAAATCTAGTCATTTCTGTCATAAATAGCTAGTAACTCGTCTGCAAATTTGGAAAAATCAACACTAAAAAATTTGACTAGCGCAAAATTAATGCCAACACCGTAATATTTTCACCAGTGTAGAGCATGAAGTTAGTAGCTAATTGAATACCTTCAAGTTGAAGTTATTAAATGTAATCGCGGGAAATTAGAATTTTGTTTACTGGAATGTGATTAAAAAATAAAATAAAACAGAACTAATACGGTTCCATTTAGTTTTTCGTAAAAGCGAACTCTACGACGGACCAAATGGAAGCATTACTTAATGTTTTAATAGTTAGTAATATTGTTGAGCAGATTAGAGGCATCATAATTTTACGATGAGAGTATTAAAAGCCTTAAACGAACTTTAAGGGTAAAATATTTAAAATTTGTGACGGCTGACGCTGTCTGGCATCAAAACGTTAAAGTAATAATGGAAACGGAGAAACGTTTGCGCGTTATCAACGCGGTGAACACAAACACATGTCCGCGAAATACGAAACTCGGTGTGTGTGTGTTGTATGGGTTATACGGTATCAGAGTGGTATCAGGCAGGGTGTAAAGGCGAAGGCGATCAACCCCATGGCAGCTGCGCATTAGCTGAATACGCAGCACGAGGGGACGTGCGCAACGGAACACCTGGCGATGTTGGCGCTCCCCCAATTCAGTCCATATCGACCGGTGCTCCTAAAAATTCTTGTGATATTTATCTAAACTAAAAACACGACTAGCGAACGCGAAAACTGAATGTGACAAGACGGCCGAAAACAATCCGCCGGTGGGACACGATGGCTCGGCACCGCGTCAGGACGATACGGGAGTGCGTTTAGTGCGTGTTTCGTTCACGGCCCGTTCGGTGCGAAGTAGCGTCGCGACGCTCGCCGCCGCCGCCATATAAACAACAGTGTCCCCTCTCATGGCGGCGTCCTGACAAGAGGAGTATGTGACATTAATCGCCACCGATGTGGGCACCAGCACGATGTGAGTGGGTTTCCGTGTCGCCAATAATGATGGAAAATATCGGTAAGATGATCGAACATCAGGCATTAGGTGAACAAGGGGTCGATACGGCCGAAGGTGGTGCGCATGCGGTCGCTGGCAGTATGGACACGCAAACTGTCCGTATGAGGTTGGTATCGCGGGCCGTCGTCGAACGGCGACTTGTCAAACAGGAGGAGGCCGACGGTCCGCTGTCCGTCATCGTCCAAGCGCAGGAGGAATCGCGCGATTCTGAACTACTCAGCCCCGGGAAACTATCACCGACGTCGGTGAGCGTGGCGAACATGATAGACGCTTCCGATTTTCGCACGCTGCAACCGGAACCGACGTACCAAACGCTCACGTCCGTGAACGGACGCATGTCACCACCTGGTTACAGCCCCAGTTCGTCCTATGCCACGCTAACACCTTTACAACCTCTGCCGCCGATCTCGACTATGTCGGATAAATTCGCTTACGGACACGCAAGCAACGTGACCGGCTCCTTCACGGTCATGCAGAACAACGGTCTAGGCATCGAATTAGGATTAGGCGTCAATGTAAATACGGCGTACACGATGCCCAACATGGGTATGACGCCACCACATAACTACTCGTCACCGAACATGGGTATGCAACAGCAACCCAGTCCCATAAGCCCGCAAAGTGCTTACAGCCAAAACGGCTTGCCCTCGCCCCAAAAGAGCATGTCGCCACCTAGTTACGATTCCCCGTACGCCACCCAGAGGGAATTGGTCGGCAGATCGCTGCAGAGTCCCCAATTGAGTCCGCCTTCAGCGTCCCTCAACTCACCAGGCGGCACGCTAGTGACCAGCTTCAGCGGTGCGACCTTGAATGGTCTCACGCTGCAACACCATCCACCGACACTCGTACAGATCGCAGCCCCTCAGAGGGAATGCTCACCATCACCGCCAGTGCTGAGTCTGCAACAGCAAACCGCACAGAATCAACAACAGCAGCAACAGCCGCAACAACAACAGCAACCGACCCAACAGCAGCAGGCGCCCATACAGCAGCAGATGCCCTCCAAGGGGACAGCGCAAAGTACCTTAAGTGTGTCGACGATAGCCACCGACGTGGAGGAGATAAATACTAAAGAATTGGCACAAAGGATTAGCGCCGAACTGAAACGTTATAGTATACCTCAGGCTATTTTCGCCCAAAGGGTGTTGTGTCGTTCGCAAGGGACATTGTCGGACCTGTTGAGGAACCCGAAACCGTGGTCCAAGTTAAAATCCGGTAGAGAGACATTTAGGCGTATGTGGAAGTGGCTACAGGAGCCGGAATTTCAAAGAATGTCAGCCCTCAGGCTAGCAGGTCAGTAATATTCAATTAAGGACGAGTTACTGCAAATTTGCAACAACAACAACAACAACAAAAAAAACCCGGGTCTTATAATCGAATACTTCTTACTTTATTTGCAAAATGGCCTTTAGAGTTTGGATATATATATATATATAAATATATATAAATGCGTTTTTCATTCAAACTGTCTGAAGGACACCCTCACCGCGCTACACACGAACTAGTCCATTAGCATATAAGAAAATATGCGCGTCCTTTTGTTATGATTCGCGCTTTATATTTGCGTTCCTTCGTCAACTCGACTATTAAGGAAGGGAATGCGAAAAGTGCTACACACTGTTCCATACAACCTTTCATCCACGACACATCTCTCGACCTGGTTATTAATTTTTGAAAAGGAGAAAAGAGTTTTAATTTCAATATAGGTAAAGTATTGATTTTCACTTGCTTGATATTCGCCCATCTCGCTCCTTTCTTCATTCTATCTTCGTCGGCAATAACTTCGCGCGGTGGAAATGCATTCATGGCATTAATTTGTAAATTTCCAATGAATTCTTCTGAACCAAATCCCTAAGGTTCCAATAACGTACTTATGCAATTGTTAAATTTACTGTTACATAAATGTATAATGTAAAGTTATTGGAATAAACTCATTATTATTATTATTATTAATATAAGCGCCAACGGAGAAGCGATTTTCAAGATAATAATAATAATAATAATATCATTTATTGGCATTATACAAATTAAACGTATATACTGCTGTGTTTCATAAGAGGAAAGCTACCAACCATATTGAAATGCAATTACTATTTTATGTACACACCTGTTTGTAAGTCCAGTATAATTTGAATTAATTCACACTAGTAGTCATTGGAAGTTGAATATAATTTATCGTCTGAAACTGTACGATAGCCTGGTATCCTAGGTATCTATTTTAATTGAATGGGGAGTGACTCAATGTGATTCGTATAAAGAAAATGTATGAAAATCCTTGATTACGTGTTGATAGTTGATAGTAAGTCTTAGAAAAAGTCATTTCTCATAAAATATAAATCAATTAAACCATATTGCGGGGGTATATCTGGTATTGAGGGGTGATAAATTCACAAAATTTGGTGTTTACTATATCTGGGTACCTGCTCTACATGGGATGTTACATGTGTTTGCTGTCCGGAGTCTAATCATACATCCTGAATGTAACGAAGGAGGTGAATATACGAGCGAATCTGGATTGTCACTACAAGAAATTCACATTCGAAGTACTCTAGCATTGTTATAAACCGGAAAACGAGGTATCTGGTCAAAACATTGTTAATATTATATAATGAATATAGCTATATATTTGGGTTATTATTTCGTATGAGATTTAAATTCTGAGCTTTTGTAAGATTGGCAAACGTGGTTGGTGGTTTTCTATTCTCTTATATGATAGCGCGGATATTTAAAAGTTCCTCTTTGAATTAAAAGATCTAAATTATACTGGATAATTGATAATACTTGTTTGAATATCCCAAATAACTATACTCACCCTGAGTAAGAGTTCTCATACTTTTTTATATATTTCCTGTATAGATTTGTTAATGAATTATACATGTTTAATGGTTGCATTGTTTTACTAAAGAAAGTTATTTATTTATTTTCCTTTTGCTCGTTAAAGCATATAGCCGGGACAATCACAATAATACATATTAAACTCATATATGCCAAAAAGGCTAAATCATCGTAAGATGTTCTTCCTTTAACCTCCAATCTCTTATAACGTTCAAATTTTCACATTTTTAATGTTGGCCAAATGTTTAATCTATGCAAATTAGTCATCCAATTTATATTTAATTTCATTTTTCAAAGATCCAAGCAATTTAAACCAAAAGCAGACCAAAGGTAAGGTTCCTGTCACTTTGACAAGATATATATAACAAGATATATTTATATTTATATTTATATATTTTTTTGATAACAAGATATATTTAAGACGACAGATGTTGATATTATTTATTTTTCATTGTGTAGATAATGTAAGAAGTGCAACAATATCGTTTCACGATATACCCTCTTTATAAATAGTTAACATTATTTCGTTTCATCACTTATAAAAATAAACACTTTATTTAATTTCTTATATCATACTAACTAATGAAGACTTTAGTTATTTCTACTACAAAAGAAAAATAATTAGAGAAACATTATTTAAATTTTATTAACAGGGTGGTTTTAAAATAGAGAACCAGATTTGACAAGGTGTTAGAGCACCATGAACTGAACAAGTAAGATCTTAATCAACTTAACAACAAAAAATACGAAGTTTAAGTCAGGTAAGTGTGTAACCGGGGCAAGTGTGTAGTTTGGCTACATTTATTTTTAAAATTAAAATAGGTATGTCCTCTTTATATTACTAATGTACTAAACTTCATACTAGTTTTACAAATAAAAATTCACATCTCCTAACGTGTAATAACTTAGATATCTTGTAAATTTATCATACCTTATTAAAAAGCATCAGTATAGTATTACACTCTTGGCCGAACTAAAGGATAATGCTATTAATATATAAAATGCGGAACGATTACACACTTGCCCCATTTTTGCTGGGTAAGTGTGTAGTATTGACAGTGTTTAAAATTTCTTCTTTTTCTAGTAAACCGTTGATAATTATAAAAGGCTTACAACTGGGCATATATTACGTACTTCTAAGTGTAAAATTTATCAAAATGTCTTGTTATGTGAACAGTGTTACATTTTCTTCACACTATGCAATTTTTACTACACAACTACCTGACATTACCTTATGTTCATTTTATTTTTATATTAATTTTATAACAAAATAGCTTCCACTAGTGCGGATGTGACTCATTTCCAACAATTGTTATGAATTCCAAATAGAAGCGATATCACACCAAGATAATTTTAAGTTGTAACTCTTTTCTTTTCTTAGTAAAGGGTGACAGATACAAAAAAAAGTTTATTAATGGCCGCTTGCACCAATACGTTGAGCTTGGTATAATTTTAAGTGACGCTTAGAATATGACGTCCACTATATGCATGAGACATGAACTATCACCTTCAAAGTACCACTACTTAAAATTAAACCAGGCTTAACATGTCAGTGCAAATGGGCCCTAAGGCTTTTTTTGTTTGGTTTGTCATGTTCTAACACCTTGTCAAACTTTCTCTACTATTTTAAAACCATCTGGTAAATATTAATAATAATAATAACCATAAAATGATTGATTGATCTAAATTTTCTTAATAAATTCTATAATAATAATCAACCATGCAGAATAAGTAAAATGACCCACCCAATATGAATGAATGAATTATCACTTTAGAGGCTGGAACTTTTCGCTAATTGCCTATATATATATATTTAATAATAATTCACTCAATTCGTGACAATCTTAGTTGTAAAATTATAAAATTGAATCATTATTACTATATTCCTTTGCCATGTTTCAGAATATGCTGAGGAATTAATCAGTGATTTAGAAAAGAGTTTTTGGTTCTTACCTCATTTGCTATTATATAGACGCCTTTGAAATTCTCCAAACAAAACAAAAACAAGAAAAAACGTTTCCATCTTTCTCGGTGGAAAAAAAGCTTATAATAGTGGTTTTATATTGTTGTCAATGTTGACTACTCTCTTGTTTTCATTGCAGACTGCCAGATGCGCAATGTAAACGTGAGGGCAGTCAACCAGAGAAGAAAATCGCCCTCAACATGCTTGTGAGTTTAAATGTTCATTTCCTTTGTATATTAAATGTTTTTTCATTTGTTTTTTTTTTATACTTATTACTATTTGTCTCTTCTTTTCGGAATTGTTGCATGCAGAGATGATAATGAGCCATGTTGGTGTTAATATAATTGATTTTGAATATCGATGGTGTATATCCAAACTCTAAATTCCGAAATTAGCAAAAAAAAAAAAAGGTTCTATAACGTCTTTAAAGCAAGTGCATGAACAGAAAATACATGATTCATCAAAATATTGAGAGCATGGTAACATGGTAAAAATTCATAGGTTTGTGCTAGTGATTATTATAAAATTTATGCAGATCATTCCTCATTTGATGACCGAGTTATTCCTGGCAAGTTTTAAAATTACAAATGATAGGAGTTGATCTCGGTCCTTAATTGAGGATAACGTGTATGTAATATGTGTACAGAGCATCTCAGAGGTAAATGATGGTAAATCCACTTTCGGCTGGTTTATGATTCGAAAAACCCACACACCGAAGGATAGACGATCAAAATGGTGACAGCAATCTTTATAATTAGTGGCACTACAATTGGGAAAACGATTGCGCATTATTATCGGTAGTTATGAATTAATAAGCCGGCAGTACGGCTGAGAAGGATGGATGCATCATTGCCAATCTTGCGAGTCAAGCAGCAATATGCGGTACCGGTTGTTATAGTTGGGTGACCATTCGGACAACACTTCTCAGTGGCTCGGTGTGTTCCGGCACTTCAAGCTATATAAGGGCCTTCAAGTACTCGAGTTATTATTATTATTATATTATTATATGAGCTAATAAGGTTTAAAGTTAGTTGCGAAGCAATGATTTCCTATATAGCAACAGATCAGATATAAGCCTGAATAAATAGTATTAAATAAAAAAAATACTTTTAACTATGATATTCACTGCTTAGCTCTTTTTTTTTTTAAGTCTGGGCTTAAACTCAATTATAGGGGTAAAAAGCAACTGTTAACAATCATTGAATTGCCTCTCACAATTTTTAGCTACTTGATATATATGTGTAAATTGGGTCAAAACAGCAATAGTTGGAGCTTACGATTATAAAGATTTGGGAAGCAGTTTACCTATTTACCAATTAGTAATATTACGTCTGACTAATTATTAGTAATAATTAGTAAGACGTATAGCCCTTTTAATAATAATGTGGATTAGTTACTAGATAATGTATTGCTGTTCTGTGTATAATACGTGGTAATTATCTATTTTTCTCAGTGCCTGTATGTTGTATTTTAATAACATAAGTTCTTAGTCACTATTCACTTTTGACGTCGATAAAAATATTGATATGTGGGTTCTTTCCTTCATTTAACTCTGTACTGCTGAGAATATATTTTTTTATTAAGCAAAGAATATGGATAACCATCCTTATCTGGACCATATTCGCAATCAGTATTTTTTATTGGTGTATTGTAGAAAGATAGACATAAAAGTAACTATAATAAAATTGGAATTGATAGAATTATAGTTATTTTAACGTGATCAGTGTGCTTATTTGTGTATTTTTGGTCGATTAGTAAAGATAATTGTGCGATGCATTGAAACATAACAATTGCCCAATAGGAGGATATATAACATAGTGGAAAATATAATAAGTTTCCACCATTGTAACGTTTTTCCTCAGCAGAAAACGTAGAATATAAGCAACCCTTGCCCAGAGTTCGTGGAGTATACAATGTATACAAATATGCGTCATACACTTGTGCGCATTATTGATTTTTGAAACAGCATGCTCCAATATATAGATGTATATGTACCTATCCTTATATACCCTATTACGTTACACACACACACAATTTCATGTGCTGCTCAAGTTTATAAATATGTAAAGTACGGAATAAGCCAAGTGGACGTTTTGCTGAAGAGAAACAAAAGGAATGTTTTCAAGATTATTATGTTGAATTTAGCATTCTTGCCTAATATAGAGCGATCATGCCCCAAAACTTAGAACATAATAAAATTGCACTTACACCGATAAATTTTAGCTTAATACGGATTCGAAATTTCACAAGCCAAATTAATTCTTTATATTTTCTTCTTGTTACAGCTGCTCAGATACCACAACGAGGCAGTAAGTAACATTTTATCCTAAATGAATAAATCAATCCTCATAAATTTTCGAGAAAAAACATAATGGTTTTTGTTAAATAAAAATTGGACTTATTTTTTTTCCTTTTTAGTTTTCATTTTATCATTACTATTTATTAACTGTTAATCACCACTGAAATGTATCTAAATTTGTAGTTTTCCAATCATCATGCAAGTTTTAGCAATGTATATATGTCCGATTTCTATTTGACTGGCGTCAGGAAATTTTCAAATTAATTTTAATCCTTTACTCTTTCTGGAGGAAGAAACCTATATTGTTTATATTTATATTTCTAGGTTTGGAGGATGTTCGCTCTGATGGTCTAGAAATAGCAGGTATAAATTTACTTTCTGTGAAATATAATTAGTTTAATACAATCCTACAAAACTCCAATTGTAAACGTGAGGCCCTTAAAATTGAAGTTACGATGTCTCAGCCGTATTTGTTATAATTATGTTGTATATTATCCAAACCTGGAATATATAAAACGTGAAACCAATGGATAAACTAAGCCGATAGAAGCTTTACACGTGTCTTACATGTTTCAGAACGAGAATTGTAATGACTAAAGTAGGATTTGTGGGAACTACAAATTTGTACATTTGCGTAAGTTTTATTGAGATGTGACAATACTTGGACGATTTAACCGGCAAATAACAATCTAATCGTTTATAATATCACAATATTTTTTTCTAAGTATATTAATAACTAATTAATCGATTAACACATTTCTAAAAAAGAAAAAAATCATGGGAAGAGAAGTAACCACCCAAGTAGCACATAATATTTAACCAATATTAGCCTAATATAAAACTAATATTACAATGTTTTTTTAATATTACATATATGAAAATAATATTATATAATTATTATAAATCTAATATTTTGTTTTGAATATTTTATTCATATTCATATGATATTACAAATTTAGATATGTCACTGGAGTACTTGTTTTTGCCTTGATTTACTCTAATACACCCCAATAATCTGTATTAAGTATTCAATTTTGTTCTTATTGACATTCTTGACTTGCTGCATTAGTTTCTTTCAAAAGTATAATATTACTTTAATATGTATTTTACATTAAAAAAAAATATTTGTATTAGAATATATATTTTATATCATTTAAATATTTCAAATGTTGCCACAGCTCGTGCAACTTCGTACACATTCGTTCGCTTTTGTGTATGATGGCGTTTGGCGTCACCTGTGGCGTTTGTGTAATGGATAAGGTTAGGCCGTGATACGTTAGAAATAGCCAAATATATTTACAACTGGGCTTTGTTTTTAAGATGTAAGTATTTCGCTATGTGCCAATGTGAAATTATAACATCTTAAACATGTTTTTTATTATTTGATAGCAGTAGCTAAAAAGTGCTTAATATCCAAAAGTAAACACTCAATCGTGATTCTGGAGTCATTTTACACTCATCAGTCCAGTATTTTGATCATCGGGGCTGCCGGGCTATTCTACATATTACCCTTATTTTCTAATTCAGGTTTACAGGTATTGAACTTAACCTACAAAACTCATAAACATAGAAATAAACAAAATGGATACACAATCTTGTACTTGCAACAAAGTTAAATACAAGAGATTAGATTACCGATTTATGTTAACGTTGAAAGAGCAGTTTATTGCACTTGTATAGCAAACTCTTTTTTTGTCAATTTGAATTGGTAAATTGAATTTCAATAGGTCTGTTCTGTAACCACCGAGAAGTTTTACATCTAATATTCCACCGCCTTATGAAACAAGTGCAGTATTTCCGGATAATTGCAATCCAGAGGGGTTCCACCAGTACAAAATTTCTTGAAACTCCAGTTTTTGTTTTGGGAATATTTCACAGAATAATATCACCTCAGTTATCTACATCAGAGATAGTCATTCTTGTTAATTCGTCAGTTCTACAAGCACTTGCAACGCCCATAATTAAAGCAGCCTATAATTACATCATGTAAAGGTAATTTATATAATCAATTCCGAACAGTGGCAAGTGCTGCTTTACGAATTTCAGCTGGTGTGTACGACAAATTATCATTTTCTGTAATATCATTCGAAATATTGTATAGCAATGTTTATAATAAATATTTATGATATTAAATTTCAATTAAATTAGTTTCATTTACTATTGCTGAATACTTAAAATAGTATTCAAACCAATTTTCTAATATTTCTGTTATATTTATATCTTCAAATATTGTTTATATTATATATATAGTATATTTCAAACAAGGGAGGAAAATGCTATTCCCAAGCCTTGCCCAAGACTTGCAATAGCACTTTCCTCCTTGGTTTGAAATATACTATACTAATATAACAAATATTTGAAAAACATATAACGAAATATTAGAAAATTATATAAAATAAATATTAAAAAATAATATAAAATAAATATTAAAAATACATATAAAAGAAATATTAGAATATCATATTAAACTCATATTACAAAGTAATATGCATAAAATATTTAAAAAACTGTCGTTTATGATATAAAAAAAATATTTAATTTTTATATTTATTTAATATTTTTGTGCTACTTGGGCAACTGCATGTTTGCATTTTGATATTTGTATGAATCAGAATACTAACTTACCAGAGAATTATACACACTGATTTTGGCAAAGGAAGTCTTCCATTTCGTCCCATTTCGCCGTTTCATCAAAGTGAAAGCGAAGTCTTGAAACAGAATGGGAAGACCTCTTTCGCAGAGCGACCGCGTTGTAGATATTAATTGGAAATTCGCGATTTCCAGGTTGCAAGAGGAAAGAGGACAATTCGAACCAATCAGACCAGATGCCTACGCCCAAGAAGCCCAGATTAGTTTTTACAGACCTCCAGCGCCGTACCCTACAGGCTATTTTTAAGGTAAAAGATAAACGAAACGACCCTCCCACATTCATTCCAACCAGAATTTGCTTGCGCCCGCAGGAAACGAAGAGGCCATCGAAGGAAATGCAAGTGACGATCGCCAGGCAGTTGGGTTTGGAGCCGACCACGGTGGGGAACTTCTTCATGAACGCGAGGAGACGGTCCATGGACAAATGGAAAGACGAGGATCCGAAGGCGTCCGCGACGCTACTGCACCAACAGATGTCGCCAGGAATGGAACACGACGACCCAGATCACGATGTTGATTTAGACAATGACGTTGAGGAAGACGATGTGTTGTGACATGTATTTCGGGAGCGACATCTATTATTGCTGTGAACACTATCCCCCCCCCAAAAAAAAAAAAAAAACACGCTGGGGAATTAAATCCTTATCGAGTGCGTACAGCATCGTTAGATCATAGAAATTGTGAATAAAAAAAATATCCACATGTATTTGACCTAATACATTTTGGACGATCACTAAATATATAATAGAATTTGTTTTTATATTTATATATTTTAATAGTCTTTCTAAAAAAGGATATGAAAGAAATGGTGTTACAATTCTCATCTTTATTTTTTTAGGGGGGAAAGAAAACTATTAATACACTTGCGGGGACTCCCTGTATCATTCCCATCGTTGGGTAACCCACCGTGTAAGAAATAATCAACGTTGTTGAGAATTAGGATTATATTTTTGTTCCATATTTTCAGACGCGAATAAAAAATGGTTTGTTTTGGATTCCGAGGTAGTCAGCCTCTTTTTACCTACCGTTCAGTTAGAAACTAAAACTTCTTTATCAGTTCCTTCACCTAACCTTTTAGTTAGCCCGGCTAAAGAATGTAGTACTAAGTGTCGGCACTATTGTCAACTTCGTTATTATTCGAAATACATAGTCGGTTAAATCAGCAAATTAATAGCATTCTTTGTGCTGATTATGATGGTGAAATCAGAAAAGGAATTGAGTTTTGCATTTGGAGATATTGAAGAAACTAATATTTTTTTTTTTAATGGAATCCCCTGTATATTTTGGAAGAATGAAGGAATTTAATATCCTAAATTTTAAAATGAGCAGATTTTGGTCAAGTGAAAATCTTTTTTTTTTAAATCTGTTTTAAGGAAAATATTTATAATAAATGAAGACACTGAAGTATTGGCGTATTTTGAACAATTTAGAAAAAAAACTCAATAAGGGATTGTATACTGTAGTAAGGGCCGGATTACACAAAGCTGCACCATAACCTCTTCCTAACTCGCCTCTGTATGGACTTCAATCTCTAAATTCGTGTCGTATATGCGAAGACTAGGATAATCTGTTAAAGGAAACTTGAAAGTCTTTAAAACCAGCTTTTTCACCAAAAACAATTACTTTTTGAAGACGTGAAAGGTCGCATAATGTAAGCAGTGATTAAATAATCCCTTATGAATCTTCTGAAACAACTAGTCAATCCTATAAACGATTTCACGTCTTTCTAAGTACCAAGTGGAGGAAAGTTTCGGATAGATTTCGTCTTAGAAATGCTTATCTGCTACAGATGTTAATAGGAATCGTCATTTATCTAATCGCAACTGGAGATTATGTCAACTACGGTTCTCAACGTCTGTATATTTTGCTCTATTGTTTCTGTGGCAATCAGTAAGGTCGTCCATATATATTTGTATATCGTTGGTCCTGAATAACTTCCTAAAAATATAATTCACTTACCTCTGAAACACAGAGGGCTATCAGTAAGGCCAAAGGGCATTTTCAGGAACTCATAATGTCCGTTCGGGACTACAAATGCGGTATATTTTATAGAATCAGGTTCCATATCTACATGATAAAGTCCATTCTTTAGATCAAGTACGGTATACGATCTTTTATTCGCTAAACTGTTTATCAGGTCATCTATAAAGGTCAGGTAATGGAGAATTTTCTTTCTCTATAATCTCATTCAAAGCCTGATAGTCAACACATAATCGCATTTCTTTGTTTTTATTAGAGACTAGGATGATTGGACTGGAATATTCTGAAGTACTGGGTCTTATTATCTGTTTCTCTAGTAATTTTGTCTACGATTCCTTTTTCAAAATAGGATAATCTATGCGGTTTTGATCTTATTGGTATATGATCTTTTAAAACTATTATGTTTTTTTTTTTTTTTTCGAGCTGTGCAGTTATTGATATGTCCTAAGTATTCAGAGGTTACCATAATTTTTCTTTTTATCTTAATAATGATCTTGAGGGCGAGCCACATCAAAAGAAACCATTTTATTTCATGCATCTATTTATACGTTTATTTTATTTGCGTAATTAAGTGAGTTTTTAGATTGATCAATTAAAATAAAGACTTCTTCCTTTTTTCCCTTCCTCTCTATGGGATATGTTTTCCTAGCAACGTTTCGTTATCTAACCATTTTCAAGCATTGAATTAATCGAACTAGAAATATAAATTAATCTGCACTATACAGGGTGACTCACATAAGTACGCATTATTGCTGTCTCGATTATTATTGATTCTAGGAAGCAAGTTCAATTAGCAAAGTAGTAGATTTTTAGTGCTTATTAATATTCAATATACGAAAAACCAATTGCATGACGCATTTCCCAAAAATGTTGAAATTTATATATTTTTTTTTAATGGAACGTAATATTTTAAATTATTAGATAAAAGTGTTCAATACGCTATTGTCTTAAAACCAATAATTGATGCCAAAACTATACTTGGATAACTTTTAATTGGCGCGAAAAAGTGACTTCACTGTATTCAAAATGAAATGTTGCATTTCAATTAAAATCAATCCAAAATTAACGTGTCGATGTAAACGATACCCATCAAATCGTGCACGTTTACATTTGAAAAAGGATTTCCATTATTGTCAATATTAAAGTTTTCATTGCAAACACAATAGTTTCAATATACAAATATGTACTAACTTTCTGAATAGTTTTGCACCTTTGGTAATGTAAATTAGCTTGCTAAAATCCAAAATGTTTTTTTTTCGGACGCCACTATAACAATAATACTTATTTAAAATAATTAGATGCACAGAAATAATTTTATAAAACATACTTCTAACATATTTTCTGATTTCACATCATTTGCAATGTAGGTACCGACTATAATAGGTATAACTTGATAGATAATAGATATCTTACAATTCAGTTTTCGTAAATCCCTATTGCCAAACATTTTTTTATCAAAACAAAGGCGGATTATAAAGCATTAAAATAGACTTGCCATAAGTTTACGTACTTCATTGATATTCAGACAAAGAAATTTGTAACTTTTGTAAACACAAACACTTTACACAGATAATCGGACGATCTGACCATAACCTCCTTTGTCTTCTGATAAATACGAAAGTAAGCATGCGCATTTGTTAGTATAATTAAGAATGTTCCTAAAAAATGGCAAAATGACGATCTAAAATTGAGTGTTTTATTAATTTCAATAGTATATTCTTTCGCATGTTTTTATGTTAATGGAAAAAAAGAAACGTTTAATATACATTTCATGTATAAAATGAAAGTGTATGTATCCTTGGCACTGTCTAAAATTCATTATAACTTCTTTATTACTCATTTTAAGGAAATAGTGTATTGAAACTTTTACATAGTGACTTAAAATATCTTTCAAGTTTATTTAACCGCAATAATCGTACCTATATAATATGCATGTTCTGTTTGTCTCCTTTTATATTTATTTATTTATGTGTTTTGTTTGTTATATATTATTTCTTTGACTATCTGTATTTTATACATGCAAGCGATAAAATTTTTGACAAAGTCTGTAATGGTATAATTGCAAATATATTTACATTATTATTATTATTACCTATGGAGCGATTACTAGTGGTTGGTTTACATTTCAAACAGCAATATGGCTGAAAATGTGAGGGTATTAAACAGATTGGTGCGTTGGAAAACTAAAACAAATCGCGAATTAATTAATTGCTCGAGTGATATGTATTTCTATTTTTCCAAATTTTCTCCATACGTGGATCTATTTGTTCTGTTTGTCCACTCTAAGCCGAAAGTTCTCTCATGCTTGCAGTTAATTAAAAGTATTAAAAGTGTGTCCCGTATTTTGAGTTGACAAATCTCTTACCGTCCATGAATGCCTGAATCGCCAACTAGTGGGTAAGGAGCAGGTTGACTACACCTGGCCTAACATAATTAAATATGGGAATGAAATGGGGATAACCGCAGAAGATCTATCACATGTATAAGCATGAATAGAGATCGCAAATAATCACCAAACACACATACACACACACACACGAAAAGTAAGGATGTAGGAACAAATTTAGCAACATAAATATAAGGATGAGAATTGTATGTATACATAAAAAACACATGAAATACTTGTACATTTGGTTGTAATTTTGTAATATACACTTGTGATAATATCAGGTTTCTATACATTCCTTGATTGGATAAAATTAAAAAAAAAAAAGTAAATATTCCATTGTTTTATAAACTGTAAATAGTACTAATTATATGTAATGCTAGGTACCTATTTATTATAATAATTTATTATTTAATTCGTAGAACAAAATGAGAGGTCCTCAAAATTAGTGATCATTTTTGAATAATTTGATTTAATGTAGTTATTTTTCTTTTGTTTTTGTTTATCTTTTAGATGTTTATTTCGAATGATACACGATGACAAAATATATAAACATATTTTATTTAGAAAAGAAAAAACAAATAGAATTTTGTGGAATCTATAAAATAATGCCCGTTAATAATATTCTGTTAATGATCAATGATACTTTTGGTAATAGCACCTCTATTTTGTCACCCTGTATATATTCGCCCTTCTAAAGCCCCAACTTAAAAATAAATTTAGTTTCCAAGTGTGATTCTGACTTAATAGAACGAAATGATGCGTAAAAAAAATACACAAAAAATGTATATTTTGATACTCATGTAAAATTGTGAGACTATTTTTCGAAATATAATTTTTAATTATTTTTATATAGGAGGAAAAAAGAACGAGCTAAAAAGTAAAAATTAATGTTGAAATAAAGAAAATTGTATTTACGTCACTTTATTCAAAATTTAAACACACATTGACGAAATATATATATGTATTATCTGTTACCTATTTTTGATTCATACATATTATTGACAAATTTTTGTCGTCAAATCTAACCACAAACAATTGTCAATTATAGAAAATTCAGAAAAGGAAAATCTAACACATTTTAACAGCTGGACAAATCTTTTTAGTTCGGAGAAAAACTACTCAAAAACATTTTTAGGACAATTGATAGCTCTGCTGTTTATAAAACAATATTTAGCTTATTTTTTCTGTGGTAATAAATTATAATGTGTGTTCGTCCCAAAAAGAAATTTAACAAAAAAAAAAGATATTACGTGACTAATGGTTAATGTCAACGCCAATTTATTAACAACAACAAAAAAAATGTTAATGTGGGTAAGAATCACATTTGGAACAAAATTATGCCTTCTCAGATTGTTAAAACAAGCTTGGGGTAAATGGTATTATTTCCGCTTTTTATAAAAAGGCTTTGTAGATATATACAAGAAAAAAAATGAGAAAGTTAAGAGATTCTGATTTAATGAGTATTTGATGTATGGATATTTAAAAAATAGACCAGATTAACCTGTGACCCCCACATTTTAGGGGGTCGCAAAATGCCTTAATACCATGTAGAATGAAAAAAAAAAAACTAAAGATTGTTTAAAATCTAGTCAGCACTGTCTTTCTGTAATAGATTCTTCTAGTCAAATATAATTTTTGATTTTAATTTTTAATTTATCTTTAGTTTAGGATTTCGCCGGTATTTCATTTTAAGATATAATACTCCAGTATTGTCAATTGGTGCCTTGTCCGAGGTTCTGAAGTAAAAAAAAAAGGAATAAAATAAAAGAAAACCAGAAGCTTTCCGTCAAGAGACCAATTGTCAAGTCCTAATGCGGGATGCTGACATTATTTACGATTTTTGAAATTTCGTTTTCTGTTCCCTTCTGGTTGTTTAAGTTGTTTGTAACTTGTGCAATTTTTCACATCGTATTAGATTATTCCAGCACCCGCCTGATAAATATTATTGTGTGTATGATACAAATGTTTCGCACCGTTTTGCACTTTCGTTTATTTACGAATTATGATTTGTAATCAACAGAGGGTTGTCGAGTGTCAAATATGCAACCAGAAAAACAGGAAAGTAAACGGATACACTTAAATAAAACTAAGAAAAACTGCAGTAAAACGAAAGAATACAGAGCATACACAAAACGTCACAGAAAACAGGTACCTATAATATAGAAAGAGAAAAAACATTAATAGCAAACGAAGTACCGAAGAATTTAAATGAAGAAGAAATAGTCACATTCCAGACAAACCGTTTCAAAAGAAAAATCAAATTCACCATTGGTAACAACCCGAAGAAATGTTTTAGTGCAATAGTAAGAATTGTAAAAAAAAAAATGGCAATACCATATCCCTTAAAGAAAAAAAAAGAGACAGAGTGTTTTTTCGTGGAAGACACGAAAGCACACAATTCTGTAGAAAAAATAGCATTGATTAAAGAAATATTTAAAATAACTTCTTGTATGTTTTATTTCACCCTTCCTGCGAATTGACAAAAATTATGAATCCCAGAAAACTTCATAATCTTAGTTTCCGGATGTCAGACCGATTATCAGATTTCAGTAGTGTACTACAAAAACATCTTCTCATTGTTTAGGAAAAGTGGCAGAGGTTAAGGATCAGTTATAAAGTAATGAAATTGGTAGGGCTAATGAAGGACTACGATGTTTCAGGAAATAAGGTAATATCTCGCCAGGACCAGAGAAAAAGGAATTGGGCAGAATTGATAACTCTTGAAATATAATAAGGTCTACTACGTGATATCAACGTTTATTAAACGTCATTTTACGTCACTCTGCTACCTAGGATTATTTATGGTCCAAAGTTTATTTTTTTTTAAGTTTGAGGCACTTGAGCTAGGTGCTCGTTGTACCATTCCTATTAATTCTCTTATTTCCACTCGAGCAGCTTGGTGTTCTCTATAAAACCCAGTATCTTGCCCAGTGGAAACTTGAAAACTCTCGAGGGCTCCAATAGATCCTTCCCGCGATTGTTTCTGCCTGAGTACTTTCAATTCTTCACATGTGCAGATTATATGCAACCTCGTTTCCTCCTGTAGTTCGCATCTTCTACACCACGGTTCGCTTACTCGGCCTGTGTTGTATAGATGCTTTTTCAAGGGACAGTGTCCAGTTACCAGCCCAGTAATGGTTTTAGCTTCTTTCTTGCTACGTCTGACGAGTAGGTTATCAGAGAAACTAACATCCCCCATCCCCTATCAGCGCTTTGGTATAGAGGTGACTTTCAGTCGATCTCCATTTCTTTGTACTTTCTTTATCTAACCAGGTCCAGGATCTGCCTTCTTGCGGAATCCTTAGTAATCCCACATACGGGCTCTGGGCCCATGAAGTGTCTCTTAGAGCCCTCCTTGGGTATTTGGTCGGCTATTACATTGCCCTTTATATCCTCATGTCCCGGCACCCAAATCAGAGACACCGTGTAGTCTCGTGCCAGTGTATTGACGGATTGTTTGCAGTCTCTAACTAGTTTTGACCTAGTTACGGGGTTCGAGACTGCCTTAATGACAGCCTGGCTGTCAGTCTTCTTCTTCTTGCTGCGTCTGACGAGTAGGTTATTATCAGAGAATTTAGCATCTCCATCACCTATCAACGCTTTAGTAAGGAGTTGATCTTCAGTCGACTTCCATTTCTTTATATGTACTTTCTTTATCTAATCAAGTCCAAATCTCCCAAAATATTGGGTTAACATGTATATTATTTTGGGTAATGGGACAAGGTAAGCAGAGTGTCGGAAGTGCAAAATCTCACTTCTTTGGTCAGTCGGTAAAGATTAAATCAGGGTTAGTTTTGTGGAAGACGCTGACAAGCGAAAGCTTAAGGCATTACAACCCCTTAAAAATACTAATCTTAGTAACGGTGCGCAATTCTTTGTAAGTGTTTAAGATACTATTGCTACGGTTACGGCTAAACCTCTTAAACACATTGTTCTTCTATTTTTATTAATCGTTTGCTTCCTCATACTGGGATAGTTTCCACTATTTATGTATTATTCGGGCAAGTCTATCGTAAACACCATATATAATGTCATTAAAAACAGTTACATATTGATTGATATCTACATTACTGAACACATTCAACCAGTTAAAAGTACGAAAGTAATCATTCATAGTTTGATATGGTGCCTTTTTGAAATTGAAAAAAAAAAAATATCAAGAAAAAACTATTGAAAAGGTATCGGAAGATGTCGAACCCCTTTAGGCCAGTCATCATCGAACATTGGTTTGCGTCGTGGTAATGTAACAGAAATCTATATTTCATCGTAGAAACCCTAAAAATTTTACAGGAAAATTGTGTTTCGCAAAGACAACTATCGATTTTCGCAAAACAACTGTAGGATATGACACATAGATGTCGATACTATCGGTAAATAGATGTTTGTTGGTATAATGTTGGGAAATGAAAAAAAAAACACATTTGTAATGACTATAATGGACAGGGCGTATCCTAAGTAATATTACCTTGGATTTTAGAAACTATTTAGCCAGTTTTTTTTTTTACCGCAGGTCTATTTATGCAATTTCTATGTGTAAATAATTAAATGGATCAGAAGTAGCGAGTACAACGCATGTATGTATATTCTCGATGTTGAAAATATATATTTAAACGTAGTTTTTTGGAGATTAAAAAAAAAGTTTTACAGACACTGCCAGTTTTAAAAAAGATATATTATAATTAATTCATCAATATAGGCCCTACACCTTCTTGTGGTAGAATTATTTTTGATTATATATCACATTAAAAATACAAACACACAGGTTCAATTTAAATCTTTATTATAAATCATTTAAGTATTACATATGTTTTACAAATTTAATAACAGGCAAAAGCAATTTAAAACTAATCAACAAATGTAACTAAAAAAATATTTTTTTTTGTCTTTTTGGAATGTTTTAGTTTCTGATGAAAGTAATTTAGTCTTATAATGGTTTTGCATGTATTGGCAATCCAAGTGCGTCGATATGTCAAGACAGGGAAAATTGCTGGAATTCGATTCGGTGTATACCAGGTTGCATACTCTTTGTACAGTAATTAATTCTAAGATTGTTAATTTAACATAGTAATAAGTATTGAAAAGTAGTAAATGTATTTTTCTCATGATGTAGAAACACACATCTTTATTTATCTTATAATGAATGTAAGGTGATTCCAGAGTTTTGCAATCATTATTTATTTTTATTTAATGTAAACATTTCTAGTTCCATTTCGTCACATGGACATTCTCATGTATAAAATATCTTATATTCCCCTCACTTCGGTGACGGTAACAAATTTCTCAAAAGCAGTTTGCCCTCCGGACGAAAGACAATCGCTATCGAAGTCTGTTAGAGAATTCCAATTCAAAAGGATTCACTAGCCAACCTTCGCGAGAGACGGACGTTTTGTAAAATTTAACGGCTATTTCGATAAAATCCAATTTATTCCAATTTCCAATCTAAAACCCAGATAGCACATATACATCCATTGGACGTACACCAGACGTCCAGTTGTGTATACAAATCAACGTACAGTGTACGTCCTGTGATGGTTACGTGGATGTTTTGTGACGTACAATAGACGTCCAAAGTTCACAAAGTTGTATGTACACTGGATGTACATTGTATACGTCCAATGTACGTGATCCAAGTACATTCACACAACACGTGGACGTTCATGGACGTAACGTGGATGTACAGTGAACATCCATATTTGGAACTTCTTTTCTTTTAGATTGCAGTTTAAAATATTGTCGCTTGGTTAATAAATTAAAAAAATACCTAAGAGCATGATTATTTACATTAATTATAAAGACAAAAGTATGTTTAAACATAAATATAAGATCTGCATAACACCTTCTGTTGCTCTTATATGGGGTACAAATGGAGCCTATTTTTGATTGATGTAAATCAGTTATCATATCGCTTATTTTATATAAACTTCAAGGCTATATCAGTCGATAAGATGGAATTAATTAATTAAAAGAGAAATACTTGAGATATATATTTATTATTGAAGTTCACGTAATAATTATATTTATTACAATTATTTATTTAGTTCCTTTTCCCCCTTTCGCTGCAGTGACGTAGCCATCTGGCTATTTCGGTTTCCACCTGATTATTCGTAGGGTGTGGAAAACACTTTTGCGCACTTTCTGAAAATCGAAAGTTTAATTAGAAGTTACTTTAAAAACCTAAAGAATCATGAATGCTTCATACATGCAGATTACGCAAATAAGTCTTTATACAAGCATTAATAAAATTTCATACATAATTCGTTTTATACAAAATAAAAATGTTGATTTATTTTTAACTCACCTAATAATAAGGTTGCTAATTTCAGTTTCCGAAAACTTTTTCTTTGCTTTCCATCCCAAAAAAACGTGTACTACACTCCAGCAAATTTATTTGTGATCAATTTCCCTGCTGATCGGTACACAAAATCGTAAAATATTGTTTCCTCCTAGCCTGCCCTTGCCTACAAATTTATACATATAGTCATAATATACAGAGATTAGAAAACGTAATAACAAATCAAGCAATTTACAATCGAGAATATTGCAATACACTTGCGCAAAACAAATTTCACTCACCAATTTCAAGTGAAGTGAATTTTATGAAGGTATTACTACAATATAATTTTTGGCAGTACTTGCTGATCAAAAAATCGAAAAGACCGTTTAAAAAAATAGATAAAACTAGATCTGTCGATTAAATGTTGTTTAAAGGTTGTCACCATATGATTAGATTAAATCATTGAGAATTCAAACGTAAGTTGAATTGTCGAGAGTCATCGAGTTCTCTTATAATGCGCATCCGATTCTCACCGACTAAGCTAGTATATAGTTTCGTTGACGTGTACACAAAATTATGCGTGAAGTTATTGTTTCATAAATAATCATAATTTATTTGATAATACAATCTATATAGATCACAAACCAGAGTACGGGTACCTAAATACGACTATACTATTTGAAGTTGATTTTATTTGCCTCCGTATCCCGCGCCAGTTACGCGTATTTTAACCGGCACTGATACCAAATTTTAATATAATAATAATTAAAAAATAAATAAATATAGATACTCGAAGTGTTAAAACTGTTTGGAATACCCTCGAAGGTGTTTAAAACTGTTTGGAATACCTTCTCACCAACAATGCATAAGGTTATGTTTTATTTCTTCGCCGGTAACAAACTTATATTGCCGGCTAACGGCATAAGAAACGGTGCCGGCACCAAAATTAAAAAACCGGCGCTGGTTTACAATATGCCTAAAATTTAAAAGCCGGCGCCGGCTATGGAGATACTTCCTTTCTTATATAATACCATGTATACCTGCATATAAATTTATTGATATGACAATGACATACAGACTAATTCATACGTGCAAAAATTATCTACAAAACAATTATATTGATGATAGAGATCCTCTTACAATGCGAAAATATGTATACATACTTATATTATGTAGATGTAGTCAATTCACAATGTTTTCGAAGCACCACAATGTCGGCCATTTCGGCTTATGAAAGTTGTTGTGATCACAGAACATAACCTATTGTCAGGCATCGGTAAACAATTCGTGAATTGAACTATAATTGTTTATACCCTAAGTACTATAAGCCAAACTGCGATATATTATAATTACCTTTTATTAACACACACTCTCACTCTACAAATTAGCCATCGAAAATCGAAACGCTAGAAACTGTTATGCACGCACTTCAAACCATCTTCAAACGTAAGCCGGCTGTTTACGGGACGCTCGATTCAGCTCGGCCCTCCGCGGTTAAAAGTGTGGGTGATTTAAAAATGAAAGAATATTTTAACAATCATGTTAAAATTAAATATTCCTTTATTATTCTGCGTATATTTATTTTTTACCAGGTTAACGTTGTAATATGATATTTGTTAAAGTTGAAACTATCCTTTATGGTTTAATTATTAGAAAGAAAATATTTGTTACTGTACTACATAATTATTTTTATATATAAACAATCAATACATATCTCGCTCACATCCGTCATTCTTGAAGGCCATTGGGAATATAAGAGAAAAAAATAATTGTGATTTTTACAAGTTTTAAAGCTTGTTTATTGGCATCAATAACAACAATACATAAACCTGGAGGGATATGTAATATTTCGGCATATAATTATTACACATTATCATTTTTCATAGCTATGAAAAGCATCCATCCATTATTGTCCATTCAGTAACACATATAAATTATGAAGAATGTCTGATATAAGTTAAGACACGACATAAATGTGTATTTTTACAATATATATTGTTTAAACCTTCTGTATCTTTAATTAGGCCTGGTTGTATTTGTTATCAGAAATATACTGTTTTGAAAAATGTTTATTACGTTATTGGGAGATATATTGTATATGTTACTTTTGTATGAATCTGTACATAGAGGTATGAATAAGATTGCGCCATGTCACCATGGCGCAATATGTGTATTACATACATGTATTTAGTATTCATCTTGTATTAGTTAAAATAAAGAGTTTTCTACATTCACAAGTGCGTTCTGTCGATGATAATTCACTCAATGAACTGTAGATTATTCATATCATGTTCAGTATTTTTCTCAGTGAAGTGTTTGAAGACACAACTTTACAATAGAATATTTAGAATAACATTTAATAATCAATTATTTTTTGTGAGTAGTAGTTTTTTTTTATAAAAATTTGGTTGAAAATGCATTTTTGATGAAAATAAAATGTTTAAATCAATTCTATATATATAAATTTGTTTTGAAATGTGTATTTAGTGAAAATAAAATGCTATTGGTTAGGTATAGTAATTCTTATGTCATCTAACTTCTACGCCTATTTTAGAATTTTGCTTTATTTAACACAAAATACGCGTATTTAATGCTTTCTTGTCAAAATTTTATGCCTTTTTAAGTGCCTCATCTCGTTTTGTTCTGTTCCCAAATCATTACTGCGAGATGAGCATCCAATATAATGCAAAATTAAGCAACCATTATTTATAAAAAAAAAAGAGATATAAATAACAGAGTCTTTTTTTTACATTGTTTTGCCTATTTTAATGAAAGTGACGCAAATGCGATTATGAATAAACGAATTTAAACAAAACCATTCAGCGCAATTTTCAGAATTCCTACTAGTACAACAGTCACATGCTCGTAGATTTATGACCAGCGCTCAATGTCATAAAAATTCTAAATAGTAGGCTGTGTAGAAGTTTACACAATCAGAAATAATACTTCATGATCTTGGCTTTTATATATATCCAGAGGAACTCACTTTTTTTTTTTTTTTCATATTTTGTATGCGGTTCTCGCAAACCATGCATTGGGTTAAATCCAGATATATTTGCATCTTTATAAGTCTAATCCAGATACGCTTTTACGTCCATTTAGGGAAATGCATGGTTTACTAGATACTTGCAAGAAAATAGAAATACAACAAAACCTTTTCAGTGCTGTAACTCTTTTATTTGTAAAGATAGAAAAAAAATGAATATTGTTTTTGAGAAATTTAATGTCAAACATTTTAATTTGCTTATCAAAGTAAAGTCTGACAGAAAGTACCAACTTTATAATAAATTTGTTGGCCAAACTCTGCACCCTGATGCAGCGCGAGATAACAGCATACAAAGACAACCGGACAACATATCAGAACTCTTCACGCTAGAAGAATTGAAACGAGTGATGGACACAAAGCAAAATGGTAAAGCCCCTGGTAGTAGGTAAACTTGTCAAAAAGGGCATATAATAGGAAGCTATGTTACAGACAGGCAGCTGCAGCTGACTAGACAGGAATTTATCCCGACAACTGCAGGGCTGCCGTAGGGCTCGGTACTGGGGCCCATATTGTGGAATGTCATTTTTGACGTGGAATTAACAGAAAATACGATGATCGTAGGATACGCCGACGATCTAGTGGTAATTATGGCCGAGAACAATAAACATAGCCTTATGATGAACGCAAACGAAGATCTCAACAGAATAAATACCTGTATTAAGGAGAATAATCTTGAGTTAGCCCAGAAAGAAAACGGAGGCAATCATTGTGAAAAGCAGGCGGAACAAAGATGATATTTATTTTGAACATAAGCAACGTTAAGCACGCCCCCAAATTCAGTCAGATCGATTCAGATTCACGTTTAATAAACTGCGCCATGTTAAGTCCCTATAATGAACACCAATGGGCCCAAAGAAATCCTCAGCGTTCAGAAGACAACCCCACCCAACGGTTTTAATTTATGGTGTCGTGTTATTAGTTCGCAGCTTGTCGGGGCAAGTATTTTAATGACATTTTAACTGGAAATCGATATTTACAATTTCTTAGGGAAAATTTCGGGAATATCCTGGATGAATTAAATTTACAGATCCGTACAAACTTACGGTGGTTTCAAGCACAGGTCAAAAGATATTTAGATGAATTATTAAGTCGTGTGTCGGCAGATATGCTCCTGCACGTTCCTCAGATTTCTCACCATTAGACTTCTTCATCTTTGGAGCAATAAAAGATCTGGTATATGTGCATTTTAGGCAATCCAAAGGAGCTATTGGAAGCTATTACTGTTTTTCACAGATTATATGGCCGCAAAATTAGGAGATTTATTAACTCATAATAATGGTGATAATTTCGAATACTTACTGTAAATTTAGGCGTTGCGCTACTGTTAATAATTAATTCGTTTAACATATTTATTGTTTAATTGAATATTATAAGTTTCAAAATAGTGTATTAAGTAAGCAGTCATTTACATATCTGATCATTCCATTTAAAGTCTCTAAGCTCACGCAGTCATAATTACTACTTCATCGGAGACAAATGAGGGAGAAAAGTGTTCACTTTTTTCCCTCATTTGCTGCTGGCAAAAAATAGTTTACTACATTATTTTGTTTCTAATTTCAAAGCCTACCTTACTTATAAGAAACAGAACGATATATATGTCTAACAAGCATGTATTTTTAGAGCTTCATTTCTTAGTTGTTCATTACTATTAGTTGTTGTTTAAATGTTTTTGCTTATTAAGTATTCCTATCATTAGCTAAAAATACTGGTTATTTATTTCTACTGAGTTTTGTAATTTTGAAACCTACACTGTTGAAAATATTACGGTGTTGGCGTTAATTTTGCGCTAGTCAAATATTTTAGTGTTGATTTTTCCAAACTTTGCCAGACGAGTTGACTACGCGTATTTAATAGAACAGAAATTACTAGAATTTCGTGTGAATTATTTGTTCAGATATGAGGATTGACTATTTTTCTAGACATTCAGAAGCGTCAACCAATCAGAATTTTTCCCTCGGATAGAAATATAGAAACCCCACCTATTCTAATACAGTATTGCATTATACGCACCATCTGCATTGCACGTGTATCTGTTTTCGTGTTTGATTCTCCGTATTAACATATCCAAACAACCACCAAATGTGACTGACTTGCGAAGTGTAACCGTGTGTTATTAAACGTTAATTCCATGGGCATAAAAAATTTCAACATCTAAAGATGTATTGGGAACATTATTTACGCAATTAGTTTAGATTTGAATCAAATAGCATAAACATTCACTTAATTTTATAATGTTCTCAAAAATCATTTTAAATTGGTACGTTTAGTTGAAACCAAAACTTGTGAATGAGTGGTTTTGCATATTTATAATTGAGAAAACGTCTTAAAGAGAGAATATTATAGCACTAAAAAATAGGAATTGCATATTAAAAAGACGTTGTGTTTAGAAAATGATGTTAAAACACCCAATAGATCGCATTCATTTAATTAAACAGCTAGTAAATTTGTCTAGTCTAGATCAAATAAAATGTGACTAGAAGTATTTTATAATTCCACGTGTTGGACAAAATAACCCCTTAGCAATAGACAATACTTGACTATCTTTGCTCGTCAAATTTAAACTTCTATAGTTCTCGACAAAATAACACGAAAAGAGTGTGGACCTCTCCTGACTATTAAATTAGTCAAAAAAGTGTTAAAATTTTCAACAGTGTATATAAATACCTTCGGTGCGTGCAATAACATTGTGAGGGCTTAGATGTTTAGTGTTATCAGTTTTGGACTACCGGTTTCACTTTAATGCAGAAAACAAAAAAAAATGTATAATAATTTTCAATAAAAGTAATGTTTGATAAGTGGTTTAGAGAGACAGTGTTTGTAAAATTTTATTTATTCCTACTAGATACTGCTCAATTAGAGATTTTCTTGAACAGCTAAATTCAAAATTTCCTTCCATTAAGTTTACCCATGAAGAGGAAACAAACAATAGGATTGCTTTTTCTCGATATGTTAGTAATAAGAAATAAAAATAAATTAGAAATAGACATATATAGAAAGCCCACTACTAATAACAGATTTATTTCAGAAGATTCAAACCATTCATGGAAAAACAAACTAGCAGCTATTAACTTTTTGGTACATCGCTTACTTAATTTTCCTCTATCTACAGAACGATATAATAAAGAACTTAAAGAAATTATTAAAATCGCTGCATTTAATGGGTTCTCAGAAGACGTTATATATAACACCATTAGAAAACATAAAAACAAAATAAGAATTAAAAATGCGAGTATTTTAGAAATTAGTGACAAGAAGAATAAGAAATATGTTAAATTACCATTTTATCCAAGTTACACGAAAGGTCTACAAAAAATTTTCTCTAAATTCAATCTTGACATAGTTACTACTTCAAATAACAGTCTTAAAAATATTTTAGGTGACCCTAAAGATCAAGTAGATAATTTGGACAAATCAGGTATTTATAAAATATCTTGTAAAGATTGTGATCATGTATATATTGGGCAAACTAAAAGATCAATTAAAACGCGTTACAAGGAGCATTTGGCTCATCTTAAATTTAGAAGGTTTGATAAATCTAGTGTAGCCCTACATATGCTTGAACAAAACCACAAAGTTGACAATATAAAGTTAGTTAAAAACGCAAATAACTATGTGCAATTAAATTGTTATGAGGGTATGGAAATAAATAAAAACAAACATATTTTAATGAATTCAGATTTAGGACCATTAAATTCTTGTCTTTTTACGTTTATTAAGTAGTTAATTAGGCGAAGTTAGGATTAGTGACTAATTAAGCATGACGGCAGTCAGCCATGACCGTGATCATTGTACCATGACCTTTTTTAGGTATAAATTAGGGTAGTTCTAGTGTAGTTATTTAGTTCAGTGTTTCTGCTGATGATGATAGCTTTGCTATCGAAACGTACGTCCAGTTTAGTGCAGTTTGTGGTGAGGGGTTTAGAAGAAGTTTACAGCTACTAGATACAGTTCCTTGCAACAACAATTGTCACACTGAAATTGTACTTTTCAGTTTTCGCTATGTTAATTATGCAAAAATTGACAAAACTGTTTGAGTATCAACCAAAGTTGGAAATAGTACCGCAGTTGAACTGCTAAAAGCGAAAAAAAAAACGGAAATATGTAATTCAATGAAACAATATTTGGAAATCGTGATTTTTACTTTTTTTTTTTTTAATATGTTTACAAAAATTTGCACGTGGCCTGAGAATTGAATTCTAAGCAACTTTTTCAAATAACTTTTTTGGATATCATGTCATATAACCTCACTTTTTGCAGATCGATGGCATATTTTTTTAAATTTATCGCCATACTTAGTGGTCACGTGACATGTGTCAAAATAAATTTTGGGGTTTCTACACATGCATAACCTATTCTCCCAAAAAAGTTTTAGTATACACAGAGATTCAAAATGATTGTCAATTCCGCTCCTATAGATAGTAACAGGGTGTAGGTATATGCCGCGTGTTTGTAATGAAGGTTTGAACTAAGTCAGTGTTGGAACACAAGAAAGTAAACGGATCTGTCATAAATAAGGAAAACGTAACCTATTATTTGAACTCGCATATATAAACGACTATGGATTGGTGTTCTGCTTGTAAAAATGAAATGTAATTAATTTAACTTTACTAAATTATGATTTTACAATTCAGTACTAGCTTGTGTTTAACTAAATTTATTTATTACTTTAAATTATAACATACAATTAGTATAATTATTAAGTGACAAAACTGTATCTCTCAGTTCTTCTATGGTATGCATGCGGTTTCTATAGATCCTATTTTTTAGATAGCCGAACATGAAGTAATCTAATGAGGTTAGATCAGGCGATCTTGGTGGCCATCTTTGTGCTCTAACGAACCTGTCAGCAAAAAACTGTTGAAGATATTGGCAGGTTTGTCGAGCAGTACGCACAGTAAGAAATTTTTAACACTAGAACTACACTACGCCGAGTTCATGGAGGTCCCTCTAAATAGTGTAATTTTTTAACACTAAGTATGTGTTAGTAGTTAGAGGATATTTTAATATGCCTTAGTGTAAATATAGAATACCACTACTAGTGCGAATGTTACTACTTCATAGGTTTATCTAATCTTTTAGTTGTAGATCGCAAGGCCACTAATAGTGTGCATTAAACAACTCAGTAGTGATTGTTAACTCTAAAAAGAGTAATTTTTCTCTATTAAATGTTTATCTATACTACTGCAACGGAAGGAAAGTAAATTAAGTTCCTTATTCTCTAATAAATAAAGCAACGACCGTGTTCGTTGGGATAAAACGTAATTACTCCGACATAAAATAATTCTATACATATACAGTACTTATATAGTATTAAAATAAACACAAATATTGAAATTAAACGAATCGACAAAACACGAAAGTAGTTTTTTGAACATGCTGAACATCTTATCATCCTTGCTATCAGGTGTTCTTCTACTAACGATGCAGTAACTCAATACTGCGGCACTTTATTAATCCGAAAATTGATAAGAATCTCGACCCTATTTACTTTCTCCCTTTCTGATGGTATCCTCCTTATAATACAATTCTAAAATAATGTAATTGTTTATAATATATAGACAATCACTTACCTTTTATTTTACTGCAGCATGTATGTAATACATAACCTAACTAGAATAGCGTATTGGCGGCTGATGTATTGCATTGCATACAAGACCTACGTCTTGTCCACTGAAGCACTGAACACTAAACCGTTACAACTATTCTGGCCAATCAGAACGCATCGTAACTGATCATGTGTTATTACAGCGCGCGAAATACAATACGCACTCTAAAGACTTAACTATTGTTACACTGATAGAGTATATACTTTACTCTGTCAGTGTTGAATTGCACTAAGTAGCCTGTTAGTGTAATTATTTCACACTAAATTTTTTTTAGTGTAATTATGTACACTACTTTTTCTTAGTGTTAAATCAAAATGTATAAATACACTACAATTTTAACTCTATATGATTAACCCTAACACTAAGAACATTAACACTAGCGCTATTTCTTACTGTGTAAGTATTGACATTAAAATAAAGATATATTATTATCAAAAAGATCAATAAAATTATTATTATTATTAAATTTCATTACTAATTAGCACGCAATATAAAATTTACATATTTTCGTTGTATATTTCGCTTTCTTTAGTAAGTATTGACATTAAAATAAAGATATATTATTATCAAAAAGATCAATAAAATTATTATTATTATTAAATTTAATTACTAATTAGCACGCAACATAAAATTTAATTATTTTCGTTGTATATTTCGCTTTCTTTAGTAAGTATTGACATTAAAATAAAGATATATTATTATCAAAAAGATCAGTAAAATTATTATTATTATTAAATTTAATTACTAATTAGCACGCAACATAAAATTTACATATTTTCGTTGTATATTTCGCTTTCTTTAGTAAGTATTGACATTAAAATAAAGATATATTATTATCAAAAAGATCAATAAAATTATTATTGTTATTAAATTTAATTACTAATTAGCACGCAACATAAAATTTACATATTTTCGTTGTATATTACCCAAAATAAAAAAATTATCTTGAGTTGCACTTTTTTTTCCGGTCGTCAAGAAGGGAAGTTATAAATGTGACCTGGCGTTGAAATTAAAAAGGACGCCGGTTTCTCGTAGAAATCGATAAGAAGTTGGGGCCGAAGAGTATTTCAGTACATTTTCCCATTTAATTAGTTTCGATGTTAATAGGTAATGTAAATATATGTCGTCGTATTTATTTAATTGTAGGTATTAAAGAATAAATCAAAGGGAATGAAGCGCCTTTAAGTTAGCGCTCTTAGTTTCTATTCCCTTTTGTGTCTTCCTTCGTCAAAGTTCGCCGAAGTTTCGGCTTAAAAGATCGCGGCGTGCTGGCCGGGGCACGCCACCACACGTGCTCTTAAAACAATACGTAACGTCCGTATGTACAATGTGCAGTTCCTAGTCTACGGGTACGAGACTTGCACACACTTTCTATTCTTTATCTATGGTTTTTGACGTGGCCTATTTCCGTGGATCGATGGATACACTCCTGCGCCGTGTTAGTGGGGACGATGCGGCGACTATGCCGTCGTGTGAGACCGGCGCCGGTCGTAGCGTTCCGCTTTTGGGGGACCAAACGTGTCCCCTACTTCGCCCATACTATATACTATCCGCAGTGTCCGTACGCGAACATGCTCGCATGCGTGTTAGTAACGCACCTGACGGCACGCCAGTAGTAGCGCCGATTATGCCAGAGCACGAGAAACGCGCGCGTCCAAGCAGGTAGTGCGTGGAAAAAGTGTGATGCTGTAACCGGCCAATTAAACATTCCTCCACATAGTATGGCCTCGGTCGGCCCGCTTGGCTGCCATTTGCTCGTGCGGCGGCCATCGGTTGGGTACCAATCGCTACACATCCGTTACCACCACCGCCGATACCGAAAGATCGCAGAAAAGCTGACGACGAGAAGCTACTGATCAACGTCTCCGGCAGACGCTTCGAGACCTGGCGGAACACCTTAGAGAAATACCCGGACACGTTGCTGGGTTCCAACGAGCGCGAATTCTTCTACGACGAAGAGTGCAAGGAGTACTTCTTCGACAGGGACCCGGACATCTTCAGGCACATCCTCAACTATTATCGCACCGGCAAACTCCACTACCCGAAGCACGAATGCCTCACCAGCTACGACGAGGAGTTGGCCTTCTTCGGCATACTGCCGGACGTCATCGGCGATTGCTGCTACGAGGATTATCGCGACAGGAAGAGAGAGAACGCGGAAAGACTCATGGACGACAAGCTGTCGGAGAACGGCGACCAGAATCTGCAACAGCTCACGAATATCAGGCAGAAGATGTGGCGGGCCTTCGAGAATCCGCACACATCCACGGCGGCGCTGGTCTTCTACTACGTGACCGGCTTCTTCATAGCCGTCTCCGTGATGGCGAACGTCGTGGAGACTGTGCCGTGCGGCACACGGCCTGGACGTGCCGGCCCATTGCCGTGCGGCGAACGTTACAAGATCGTATTCTTTTGTTTGGACACAGCGTGCGTGATGATCTTCACCGCCGAGTACCTGCTGAGGTTGTTCGCCGCCCCCAATCGTTACAAATTCGTCAGGAGCGTGATGAGCATCATAGACGTCGTGGCCATCATGCCCTATTACATCGGATTGGGTATTACGGACAATGACGACGTGTCCGGTGCATTCGTTACACTCAGAGTGTTCAGGGTGTTTAGGATCTTCAAATTCTCGCGACATTCCCAAGGTTTACGTATCTTGGGTTACACGTTAAAGTCATGCGCTTCCGAACTTGGCTTCCTAGTATTCTCTTTGGCGATGGCGATCATCATATTCGCCACCGTCATGTTCTATGCCGAAAAGAATGTCGGCGGTACGCCATTCACCTCGATCCCGGCCGCTTTCTGGTACACCATCGTCACTATGACCACGTTGGGGTGAGTTGTATGGCAAAATCGTCCAATCGTCCAATCTCCACCGGTAAATTCGCCTTTTCTCTCTCTTTTTCAGGTACGGCGACATGGTGCCCGGAACAATCGCTGGAAAAATCGTCGGCGGGGTCTGCTCTTTGAGCGGTGTATTGGTAATCGCACTTCCTGTACCCGTAATCGTCTCCAATTTCAGCCGGATCTACCATCAGAATCAACGAGCTGATAAGCGCAAAGCCCAGAGGGTAAGAAAACTAACCAATAATGCCTCATTTACTCTAGTACGCGATTATTGGCTTACGCTTTATTTGGGACAAGCACTCTAACAAGAATTTAAAAATAACATCTCTGCCGGTCAAGGTAGGGAAAGGTGGGGCAAGATGGGAACATTAAGCTTTAGAACACTGCATCAGGATTGCAAATTGATATACAAGGTTCTAAAATTTTAGTTAGTTACCCCAACTTACTCAATAGTATTCCTTAGTTAGTTTTTTATTTATACTAATTAATAGTATCCCAAATAGCCGAGATTATTAGCTGCAGATATATTTTGTGATTTGAGTATGACATATTTAATGTCTATTAATATATTTTAGTACTTAAGGGAATAATAATAGGGATATACAAGGTTCTAAGTACGCTTGTTGTAATCTTTAAACATTTATCTGCTGATGGATGAATTTACAATTTTTCGATGGATACTCTTGATGTTGTGAGAAAATTTTGAAAGGAAATGTGTGAATACACCATCTTGCCCCACCATGGGGGCATGAATTGGTCGTACCATAAATCTAGGTAATAGGTAAAAAAAATACAGAGAGACAATAGAAGATGAACTCATCCACGTTATTCGTACAGCCTCCATGTACCCAACCTCGCCAACGATAGCATTGTATCAATACTTCCCCTTACAATACTAACATTGAGCATCATCTTCCTCAACAGAAGAACTTGATTATTTCCTTGATGTTTTCTAAAAATCTATCTCCTTGCTTTCCTTAGAAAATTCGGTTTCTTATCTCTTCTGTTTTCGTCTTTGTCATTTTTTTTCCTTTAACTCTCCCTCAGCACTTCTAGTTGCCTTAGGGATTCTCCAGACTTCTATTTTCTTGTAGCAGATTTTTATACGTAGTGCTTGTACACTGTTGTGAATATTACGGTGTTGGCGTTAATTTTGCGCTAGTCAAATATTTTAGTGTTCATTTTTCCAAACTTTGCCCAAACGAGTTGACTACGCGTATTGAATAGAACAGAAGATGACTAGAATTTCGTTGGTGATTTCTTTGTTCAGATATGAGGATTACTATTTTTCTAGACATTCAGAAGCGTTAACCAATCAGAATTTTCCCTCGGATAGAAATATAGAAACCCCACCTATTCTAATACAGTATTGCATTATACGCGCCACCTTGCATTGCACGTTGTATTTGTTTTCGTGTTTGATTCTCCGTATTAACATATCCAAACAAACCACAAAAATGTGACTGACTTGCAAAGTGTAACCTCGTGTTATTAAACGTTATTCCAGTGGGCATAAAAAATTTCAACATCTTAAAGATGTATTGGAAATCTATTTACGCAATTAGTTTAGACTTGAATCAAATAGCATAAGCATTCACTTAATTTTATAATGGTTCTCAAAAAAATCATTTTAAATTGATACGTTTAGTTGAAACCAAAACTGTGAATGAGTGGTTTTGCATATTTATAATTGAAGAAAACGTCTTAAAGAAGATATATAGCACTAAGAAATAGGAGTTGCATATTAAAAAGACGTTTATGTTTAGAAAATTGTGTTTAAAACACCCAATAGATCGCATTCATTTAGTTAAACAGCTAGTAAATTTGTCTAGTCTAGATCAAATAACATATGACTAGAAGTATTTTAGAATTCTATGTGTCAGTTGGACAAAATAACCCCTTAGCAATGGACCATACTTGACTATCTTGCTCGTCCAAATTTAACTTCTATAGTTCTCGACCAAAATAACACGAAAAAGAGTGTGGACCTCTCCTGACTATTATTTAGTCAAAANTATATTAGTTTATTGGCACATTTATATTTGTGTAAGAGTTAATTTTCTGTTAGATCTATTTTGGGCTGTAAATCTTTTTATTTTTTTCTACTACCTCGTTTGGGTGATAGACAGCAGTCCACGTTAGATTATTTTATTTGCGAACACGTGGATGAAAATTCAAAAGTTTGTATATTTAATAATCTTCTGAGTATGAAACTGTTCTTTTTGCTTTGCATAGGAAATAGCATGGTCCTATTTTAAATTAGAGTCTAGTGCAGTTTTTGTTTTAGGCCAGAACCTTCAGTTTAGGGTTTTTTTTCTGCACAATCATATTTTAGTCCATTTTGTTGAAATAAATTTAACTGACAAGTCATGGAAATGATTTATAACTAAATAATTTAGGTATAAATCAATTTGAATAGACTTTTTAGACAATGGAAATAAATATGATTGCATAGGGAATGTAAAATTACGCATAGGAAGATCATGCCACTAAACTGTTAATTAACAAGTAGTCCGCAAGATCATTATTGTACCCTACCTGAACGATTATTTACGAGTAAATATTTTACCTACTCCCATTGCTGGGTAAGGTACTCGCCGATTATTAACAGAATACATGTTTATTTACTTACGAGGTGTCGAGTAAATTAATAACGTATGGATTTTGTTTCAATCAATGAGTTGTGCTTCAAACTACTTAGCGCTAACAAGTAGCTATTTAAATATTGGAAGGGAAATCGTATTAAAAAAAAAGCAAATGCGGATTCACAAAATCGGTAAGAAAATCAAAAATACTGCTAAACAAAAAACATTAACACTAAAGAAAAGTGACTTTTTTATAAACGTAAATGCAGGTACCTATAAGGCCTTACATAAACTGGTACGAGAAGTGCCAATTTAATGTACATTTATAAAGTCCAAAATTATTGATATGCTGAAAATACAAATTACTGTAGTGCATATAATTTAAGCTTTTAAAAATACGTTCAAGGATTAAGCAAATATGTTATAGTAACTTTAAACATTAAGCTGACGTTCTAATTTATATAACAATATTATTTTTGAAAAATTGTAGCGAACGTATAAACACAAAAACACTAATAAAAATTTAGTAAAATACCTAATATAAGCATGGATATAAATAAATGAAACTGACTTTAATCGATTACGGCGATTATTTGACCAAGCGGATAATCGGTCAAGACGGTTAATCGTCACGACAGTTAAACGGTCATGAGGTTAACCCGTCACGGCGTTTAACCGGCTCACCGGCGGTTATAACCGGTCATAACCGGTTAACGGCGGTTATGAATCTGTCCGGTTTACACAGCCTAGTGGTAACCCTAGTTTAGACATGCCTTGAGATCGTTTTCTCCTTACATATTTTCTGAGTTTTGGCGATTTGGTTTGGAGTAAAACTTATTTACGCATTTCGTATAAAGATTTCAAAAATATATATTTGAGCAAAAGTGGAATATGCTTTTTTTAAAACTTTAACCTTACATTAATCTATAATATTATTAAAAAAAAAAAAAAACAATATTAATATCAGACCACAGTATTTAAAAACGACAGTACTAATTATTACAAATATTTATGCTAATCTACGATAATAAAATCGCTTTCTGGCTGGAATTTATACCTACGTGTCTCCTCTCACTGTCAAAACGTTAAGTGGAATTTTATGGTTAGAACAAGAATAAACCATTGAAATTGCAATATCCAATCTTTTATTCTATACCAGATAATCCATCTCTTTTAAACTATATATAGAGAGCTCTTTAGAAATCCAATACGTTGGCGCTTTAATTGCAGAGGCTTATTTAATATCGGATTATAAGAGCTTAATATATTAATGAACCTATTAATTGCCTTTATAAACGTTACCATCTAAATGAAAATTTTATTGTCTCAAGAATAAATTCTAATTTTAACCCCGAAGTTAGTTAATAGCAGTGGTAATGGTATGCAGAGCTTTATTTATTTTTTTTTGTATTTAAAGATAGTAATATACTTGAAATAACTGTATTATAACTTCATTACTCGATGTTTTGATGGTTGTTGATGTATAAATACTATTTTAAAATTTGAATTTATATTAGCTGTTTTCCATTTGCACCAAATCCTCAGTTCCTCAACCTCACTTCACCTTAGCTCAGCTATTTGCTCGTTCCATATTGCCAAGCAATTAAAGGAAACTTAACTGAGACATTTACCTTCCCCCTTACCGGATGCTAAAGGAGTTCATAATCACCCTCAGTAATAAGGATTTTTAACCTCAGTTCATATTTTGAGGTAGTTTACTGAATTTTTGTCATTTTTGTTTGTTCGTTGTGTTTATGGTTATATTTTTCACTAAAGTTTTTTCCTCTATGCCGTACCAAATTGTGAGAAATAGGGCTGGATGGATAGTAAATAAATATAAATAAACAATTATGTGCTAAGTAAGGTTAGATATCATCATATGTCAAATAATAAATGTAGAATAGCTCATCTTGGCTGTTCAATTTGGCACTCGAAAAAGCGGAAAGTAAGAGTGAGTATTGCATACTCACCTCAACTCTAATTTTTTCCGTGCTTTTAATTCAAAATGGAAAGCAGCTACTGACTAACCAAAGAGATACTATACTTAATGTGGGCGTTCTAAGTTTAAATTTATTGTTTGTATTTTACAACGTTAGAAGCATTAAACGAATATTTTTAAAATGGCTTTAAGTAAAGTATGTTGCTATAATTTTGTGTTACTGAGAAATATCTTTTTTAGGTGACATTAATATGTTTACAAATGTAGATAGCGTCACCAGATATCTTGGTAAAGCAACTAACATAAGTAAAAGCAGGTAACCTGTATATTGCCAGGAATAATGTTTATTATTGCCAAAAATTTATCAAAAATGTACTATGAATTGCCGTAGCTAAATACTTGAGCGAGTGTTACTAACACTTATATAATACCATGCAGTGATCATAACATTAATTTTAATAAATTTAGATGTGCTTACGATTGTGCAATTTAACGGACAAGGATCTAATCTTTTTGTGGTTAATTCCCACTAACAATAAGTGTATACGATAATCGATAACCTTCGTTCATTATTCAATATTAGCAAACATGCAATGATGGATTTAATGGACAACAACATGATTGTTTAGATAACTGCACAAATGTCCATCACTTCTTTTTTGTTCCTGCTACGTAGATTAACATACAAGCCATCTAATAAATATGCAGACAAACCAAAGAGAAATGTCACTTGTTGAAAAAACTGCTTTCATACACCTATATATTCACAAAAAGCTGTCAAAAAATTTGAAAACCGTTCTAACACCTTTCCCAGTGAGAACAAGTTGGTTACATTTACGTGAATTTAACGTTGTCTTGGTTGAAACAACGTTAATGTTATAAGTAACACGTTTATTATATAACCAATTTTAACTATTAATTGAAGAAAAGCTTATATTAACTTAAAAATGTAACGGATAGTTTAATTAACGTAAAATAACACGTTGTAGTTTGCATATCGTTTATTTTAGGTTATAAAACAAGTTACAATATGAGAAATTATTAACTGAAATGTAATGCATAGTTTAAATATAACTAAAATAAAACGTTATAGTTCTTCACTGCTTATTTTAACGTTAAAAAACAACGTGAAAATATGAAAAATTATTAAACTGAAATGTACCGCATAGTTTAAATATAACTAAAATAAAACGTTTATATACACCGTTTACTCTGCGTGAAAGACAACGTTGAAAAATGAAAAATAGTGGCTGAAATGTAACGCATAGTTTAGATATAACTAAAATATGAAATTGTAGTTTCACCGTTTACTCGTTGAAAAGACGTTGAAAGACAACGTGAAAAATAAAAATTATTAACTGAAACGTAACGCATATCTCAAGTACAACAAAATAAAACGTAGCTTCAACCATTACTCTACGTTAAAAAGCAACGTTGAGATATGAAAAACTAATAACTGCAATCAAACGCATAAGATAAAAGTAGTTAAAATAAAATGGTGTTAAATTTGTTTGTTTTAAGATAAGATGTGCTTTGCATGAATGAATGCAAAATGTATTTAACAATAGGTAACACAATTATTGTATTAAACTGCACTACTGATGAATGTATCATCCCTCCCCATTTCAAATAAACTCTTCCACCTCTGTTGCGCATCTGCAACGTGCACGGTACACTTGCATTACATGTCTACTACGCTAGTCGAGTGTTAGAAACTTTCTTTAATCTTTATAACAAAGTTTTATATTAATATGTGATACGCAACAATCAGTGTATGAACTAAACTGGTGAGTAGCTAGGTCCACCATCAATTAAGTCTATCCTGGTTATATTTGCATATACGATGCACATTGCACGTATATATTATGTATATGCATATACACAATTGCAAAACAGCATAGTAGCCATCTTAAAATAAGAACACTAGTCAGAAATTTAACTATATCTAAAATTGTTCTTGAGGAACCTGGTTCTTAGTATAAAACCCACCTTCTTACATTTATTTTCAAATATATAGGTTAGCGAATGCTGATGGTTCTAAAATCTGGATTCTTGTGTAAAAGAAATTATTCTAATTACTGTTACATGCACGTCGTTGCAGTGAAGCATAACTGGAAGGGAAGGAACACTTAGTTTTCACAAAACGGGAACCAGAGATAATACGGGAACTATAGTAACAATATAACAGTGAGTATTAAATACTTTCATTCGTTTGTAATAACAAAAATCTAAGAACCCAATCAAAATAAACATTAACTTATATATATATAATATATCCCTAAAATTTACAGCCTGTAGTCCTTGTGTACTTATGATACCCTGTTGTTTGAGTCTTCCATTTAAAAGTTACAATTAAACAATACATACATACAGCAGAAAGTGCAGTGAAGGACTGGTTGAAATATACGCCCCAATGGAACTGTTTGGGTAGAAGACCTGGATGTGCAGAAAGGGAAAATGTATATATCTATAAATGAAATGACCTCGTTACTTTCTAGTTTTGGTAAAGAATTCTATTATCTTTTTAATATTATTATTGTTATTATTGCATTGTATTATATTTATAGGTAATTTACATTTTAGTTTTCTGAAGAAGCATTATGTTTCCATTGAAGAGCTTATCCTGAGTTCAATACTATGATGTGATGATTGGAATGATTTAATTAAAATAAAATTTAATTTAGTATTGGACATTATGACTTTTAATCTATAACCAATTTTTCGTTATTTATTATTTATTTATTATTATTTATATTGTACTACAGAGAAATTCCAATTAGTACATCTTTCTATTATAACAAAAAATTAAATTTAAATTCTTGTGAGCAAATAACAGAACAACAACAAAAAAATACTTAAAATACTAATTATGTTAAAGACCGAAGTTATTACAAAAAAGAAGAAAAAAAAGTAAACAAACAGTAAACACTATATAAGCATAAATTAAATTTAATAAACTTAAATTACTGTCCAGATTCATTGTGGATTATATGATGTATAAAGCGGGTAATAGAGCAATGGAACACATCAATGTTATCTAAAGAGTTTAGGTAGCCCAATATTCGATGCAAAGGATTATTCTGTCCATATAGTGTTCTATGAAAGGGAATATGAAAAGTGGTCTGGGTTCGGGAATTGAAAGTTGGTACTCGCAGGTTAATTTCGGATATTAATGTTGGGGAGTCTATGGAATTATGCAGTAAACGGTAACCAAATTTTAAGGCCAGTAAGCGTCGGCGAAACTCAAGGGAGTTGATACCTAGAATTGTCAGCCTATCTGTATACTCATAGCTCTCCTTGTTAATACGTAGTTTGTATAATACGAAATTCACCATTTTTCTTTGTACATTTTCTATTCTGTTGACATGTGTAGTATAGTAAGTTGACCAAATTATACAGCATATATCTAAGATAGATCTAACTAGTGAGTTGAAAAGTGTAATTATCGCCATGACATTTGTGAAGTCTGCACATGTTCTTTTAATAAAGCCACACAATCGCAAAGACCGATTTATTATTGCGTCGATATGCGGTGTAAAATTAAGCGAGCTATCAAATATTACGCCCAGATCAGTTATTTGTGTAACCCGTTGCAATATGACGTCATCCAATCGGTAATCAAAGATCAGCAACGACGAACTTCTAGAAAAAGTTATTGTGCGACATTTGGAACTATTTAAATGCATGTTGTTGTTTTTGCACCATGTAAGTAGTTGGTTTAAGTCCTTCTGTAAATGTGTGGAATCAGATAAACTTGTTATACTTTTAAATATTTTTAAGTTGTCTGCATATGATAAAAATTTGCAATACTGGAAGGATGAGTAGAGATCGTTAATGAAGAGTGTAAATAAGATAGGAGCCAGGTGGCTTCCTTGTGGAACTCCGGAAGTAACAAAAATTGGTTTAGATTTAGCATGCGATATTGCAACCACCTGTACTCGGTCCTGTAGGTATGATGATATCCATGCGAGCAACGGTCCCTTAATCCCATATAGTGTGAGCTTTTCTAACAAGAGCTTATGATCCACTTGTCAACGCCTTCGAAAAGTCAAGATATACCGCATCAACTTGCTTTCCCAATTCCAGTGAAGCGTTAATAATATTTGTGTACTCTAATAAATTTGTTTGCGTACTGCGCCCTGAATAGAATCCATGTTGATTATTATTAATTACATTACGGTATGTTTTAAAAATCGCTTCGCTGACAATATGCTCCAGTACCTTTGACATACTCGGTAGGATAGATATTGGCCGATAGTTTTGTATCAACTCTTTCTCTCCACTTTTAAAAATTGGAATATATAAGTCAGTTTCCATTTATCCGGAAAGCAGCCAGTAATCAAAGATTTCTGATACAATAAGGCGAGAGGTAGGGACAAAGTAGGACTGCACATCTTTAGAAAGTATTCTGGTACGCCATCAGGATCAGGATTTTGACGTCCTTGAAGGTGAATTAGTTTATGGAAAACATCATCAGGAGTAATTGATATATTGCTTAAGTTGTAATTGTTTGTGAAATGAACCGGATTGATATTGTAATGAACAGAGTCATAGTGTTGATAAACTGTCTCAAAAAATGTAGCAAATAAATCACATATGGTATTTAAATTTTCTGATGTAACTCGTATATATAAATTTGCAGGTAAGCCACTGTCTCTTTTTTTAACTTTACAAAATTCCAAAAAGCACCTATATCCTGAGTAAGTGTCTGTTGTGAGTAGGATACAAATTTTTTATAATCATTAGTGATTGCTTCCTTGGACTTAGAACGAAGAAATTTATATCTATTATAAATTGCAAGATTTTTTGTTACTTTATATTTATTGTAAAGTTTATTTTTCTGTTTTATAAGCTTTTTTGTCTGTCGGGAATAATAACGAGGATATTGGTTAGGGTAAATATAATATTTTGGAACAAACATATCTACAGCGTTAATAACAATAGCATAAAATCGAGATAAGCTTTCATTTATATCCGCAATTAGCAGATTCTCCCAGTCAAATGAAGCAAAATAATCATTTACGTCATCATAACATACTCGCCTAAAATTATATTTCCATACATGAGAACACTGCAATGGCTTTATAGTAGCAATATTCAAATTAAAATTTAGTGGTGGATGATGATTATCTGGAGAAACTAAGTGAAAAGCTTCCGCATTAACCTTAACATTTGGATCATTAACTAACACTAAGTCCAGTATTACATTGTTCAAATTCACATTAAAGTTGTGTTGTAGTAGACCATAGAATACTAGACCATCGCAGAAAATAGTTTCCAAATTGCCAGTCGGTATTCCAATTTGTTGGTTATCCTCCAAAGTCCATTCCACACCTGGCAAAATTGAAATCTCCCACCATACACATCATAGCGTTAGGGTAGCGCTCCGTTAGTCTCTCGATATCATGGAGCAAATTTGAATATGTTGCAATACTAGATGCAGGTGGAATATAAATGGATCCAAATATCACGTGATTACTGTTAATACAAACAGAGGCATATACTGCCTCAACGCCGTTTGCAGGTAACACAATGGATGACGATGGGAAATGTTTGCGAACTGCAAGTAGCACACCTCCTCCTCTAATGTTGGGATCCTGCGGGTTCCGATCATGTCGAATGTTATCACCACATACTGTTGATTTTCATACATTGGGCACCTCACTAAATTACGCATATGTGACGTTACTACTACGTGGTTATAAAGGTTTGATATAGAAATTTTATTAACCCTTCGTTAGTGTGGTGTAGTTGCCATACCCCAGTATGTAGGCAAACATACTGGTGTATGGCATACTCCACCACACTAACGAAGGGTTAACGTTGAGGTTACATTACCTGTAAACCGATTTTTTACGTTTTACAGAGGTGGTTTATTAAACGTTAAAATACAGCTTGTGCTAAACGTTTCTATTTAACGATATTTTCTATTAAAAATTAAACGTTAAAATAACATTAGCATATGACGTGAAATAACGCTTAATAAGTAACTTTTTGTCAACGTATTTTGTCGGGACATAGATATGTCGCTTCGACGTTGTTTATAAACGTTACGAAACGTTCGGTTACCGTTAAGAACAACGTTTTCTTAACGTTTATGTTCTTATTGGGTTGATTTCGAAATTTTATATTTACACTGAAACTAAAGAATATCTTTGTATTATCACAGGCTTGCGATGGAAAACTTTGTTTAACATACAATCAGTGATTTTTATAGCTTTTTGTACGCTGATTACGGAAAAAATAATAAAAAAAAGATTCATCAAGCACAGTTTAGTAACAGATTTCACTTGAAGTTATGGACAACATTTTAGGCAAGTAACCATTTCAATGTTTAATCTTAATAATTAAAATTAGGCTTAGGCTGACCGTGGGAGATATTAATTTGGTCGGGTGGCAACACTGAGTAGCTGTTAACGATTTGTCTGCTTTTCTCATACAGTGTGTCTCTTGACTCTGTAGTGTGCACATGTGTTTTCTGAGTTTTGTTGCAGTGGCAAAATGTTTCATTTGTGTCGTTAATTAACAATGTAAATTATAATTTACCATGGCTTCTAAAGCATGGGTTACTTCAACTGATCGTTTCTGCTACATTTGCGGTAATTATGTTGTAAAAAAAGTAAGGAAGAAATATTTCCGATTTCGTTAAAGAAAATTATTTCGCTTACTTTGGGATGAAGTTAGTCGATCAAGATCATGAAAAATTGAGGCAGTGGAGTCTAACTAAAACAAAAATTGTTCCGTTTTGGCATTCCCATGGTGAGAAACCCAACAATCACAGCGATGACCATTATTTTGGTTCCTGCAAAGTTTCAATTGAAAAAATGAAAAGGAGATAGCGACCCGTCTGTTCCGTATGAGTCTATACAAATACCTTTTCTACCACTTAGTCTACATAACGTTTTAAACGAATCAGACGCATGTTTCAACCGTGTGCCAGTGAAGAAGATAGTGAGGTCATTGATATTTACGATCCTGATACAAGCTCACCTAGACCTTTCATTCAGTCTGAATTGGATGATTTGGTTAGAGACTTAGGCCTTACAAAGGATGGAGGTTCTAAGTTTAAGATTGGAGAAAAAAAAATGTTGTGTTCTGGTGCGTCTTTTTGGTGATACCGACGTAAAGAATAGAATTTCGGAATTTGTTTTTGAAGGTGATCTGGTATATTGTAACAACGTCCCAGGAGTTATGGCAAGTTTCAATGTTGAGTAGATATCGAAAGATTGAGAAAAATTTATTGACTTCTTAAAAAGAATTTTGAAAGCAGTTCTCCTACTCATAACACAGTAATATGTATGGTTCAGTACCTGTTGGTCATTCGGTGCACTTAAAGAAAACATACAGAAACCTCGAAGTGGTTGTGAGCACTCCTAACTTAGCTATTCAAGCCATAAATAGAGTATTTGTGGCTATTGAAAAGTAATTTCGCTGTTGCCTGGCCAACAGAGTAGATACACAAATTATACATGTTTTCTTTGTGAATGGGATAGCCATGATAGAAAAACCTTAGAGATCAGTACAAGGAATATTGAGAGGGTGAGTCAATTAGATCAAAAAGAGATTATCCTTCTTACACCTCACATCAAATTGGGTCTGATGAAGCAATTCCTTAAGTTGTTATCAAAGACAGAAGAATGCCTTCGATATCTTTGTCAGCAATTTCCTGGATTATTTGAGGCGATGTTAAAAGAAGGAGTATTTGTTTGACCTAACATCCGAAAACTTATGAAGGGTGAAAACTATGAGATAAAAATCGACCTGAAAGAAAAAATAGCATGGGTATCTTTTAAACTTATTGTAACCAGATTCCTTGGGAACGAAAAGGATCCTGTAGCGGAAATGTTGGAAAGGTTCAAGAATTGGATAGTTATATTATCATTTACTATCATTTACTTGTTGTTGTTTTGTTAATTATTTAACTTTTTGTTTTCTTATATTTTGTAGAAACTTTTTCAGGGGAGGTATCAAAAACCACTAATCCGCTAATTAAAAAAAAAAGATAAGTATCGACCCTACAAAAAGCAAGCAAAGTGTATCTATTTTCCTTTTGTGGGAGCCATCCAACCTGAAGTCTCCCTCCTGAAATACTGCAGTCTCTTGGCTTTTTATATTTGGTCTCCCATTTTTTTCACTCATTAAATTATTCTACTATTTACACCCTGTACCAATCTGTGCAGGTCTCCGGCTGGTTAATCGAATTAAGCCTCTAGGTAAAGGCTCGCCAAAAAATGTTTGTCTTTTTGCATCCAGAGCCTCACGTTCACACAGAATGCGGCAAGCGTTCTCTGTCATTCCATTACAAAGTGTGCAGTTGGTATCTCTAGTGTTGATCCTAATTTTCTATAGGTGTTCTTTCAGTGCACGGTGGCCTGTAAGGAGACCTGTTACGGTGCGAAGCTGATTTCTACTAAGTTGCAGTAGTTCTTCAGTCTTTTTCTTTTATGGTCCCTTAATATTAGGTCTTTCCATGAGTTTACCTGGTTATTTTATCCCAGTGTTCTTTGTGTTTTTCTCTTTATAACTGATTTGATTGTGAGTCTATGATTGGTCAAATGGATTAATTATAAATTAAAAGTTCTTTCCAATCTTAACAATATATTATTTATTTGCTGTATGCTCCGACCTAGACCATCTTCAGGTAATAAATATCGTCAATCTATTGGAAGGCAAAACTAACCGCTCTCATATTGTATGTAGGTATGTGTCATAAAGTAAGTGATGGAAAAAGTGATTAGTTATTAAGTTATATTTAATTTGTTCAATAATAAAATAAATAAGAATAATGTAATGAATGTTATACAGTACGCACCTGTTGTATATTAGTTATGTGTGATTAAGTGCTTACTTGGCCTCGTGCTGCGTTTTTGGGTACTCCTTACTTGCCAACTTATTGGCTTTTTCGTTTCCTTCGATTGCCGAATGCCTGGGCACCCACAGTAAAGTGACTTTATTGCGGTCTGTCAGTCTATTCAGTTCTCGAATACATTTTCCAACCAGACTCGATTGTACTTTGGGGTTTTCTAATGATGATTGTTAAATTCTTAATTTTGATGGCGACAGCACTGTATACATACAAGTTAGTCAATTATTTAACTTAATAAGCGCTAAGTTGACTTGGTCCTTGTGCCCATAATGTTAGCGACTTCAGTGCAATAAAACATTTTATAGCAGGCTATCGTGGGATCTGTTTTAGATATCGTTTCTCTTTTATGACGGGCATTTACAGTAGGAAATTCAATATGATTAATGATTCTATGCTGATTTCTGAGTTCAATTCTGCTAGTACGTTGATGGAGAACAGAGTTTTATTGTCAAACAAATAAAGCAGGTATAGTGGATACCCATTTAAGATTGTTTTATTTACTTTATTACACATACAAATAATATTTTAACTCATTATCGCAAGCTATCTTTATGGTATTTACACAACACTTGATTACTGGCTTTACGGCTGTCAACTATTACTTTTATAGAAGTGAGAAATTCGAAATCTTTTACTACAACTTACAATAAAGGGCTATTCACAGCGAGAACAAGGGGCGGAACTTTCGCCGGTGCAACCGATACGGTGCCCACACTTTCTGAGGGCCTGATCCTCGTCTTCACTAGCAATCAATTCATCTTTTCAGCGGAGTTTCAATATCATTTTCTAGAAATTTCTGAAGCTTGACAAGGCAGCAAAATTATTGGAAAATGCTATGACATCGCTAATAAATTTTCGAAATAATTTTAATCAAATGCAGCGTCAAGCACAGACAATTGCTGTTAAATGGGGAGTCAGTACATTATTTGTCTCTAAATGTCAAAGAAAAGGAAAAAAAAATCCTTGACGGATTGTGTGAGGATGAGAGGCTGGCAGATGCTGAAAATCATTCCAAGATTGATAATATATTATGGCGCTTTGGATATTAGAACAAATAAAATAAAAAATATATTTAACGATATGAAAAATGTCGTAGATTAAATTGAATGTATACCTATTTCCGGTAAAACTACTACATGCAAACGACGACAAATTTTATTAAAAGCCAGAAATTTTGGTTAACCGATATTCAAAGGATATTTCATCTGCATTTCCTTCTCAGCTTCTATCCTTCATGCCTGTGTTCAATACCAAGTATATTCCGTCTTAATTATGTATGAATTGGCAAAATTATTGTTGAAAATAATGTTTTAAGTTATACTCTTGATATTTCCGACTCTTTCTGTGACAGCAGCAAGTGCGGAAGGATCGTTTTCTATGTTAAAATTAATAAAGAAACTACTTAAGAAGCAGAGTGGAACAAGAAAGACTTAGTGGACTTGTTATTATTTCAATTGAAAAAGGAAAAGCACAAATAATGGCCATTGATGAACTAGCTACTACTTTTGCTGAAAAAAAAGTGCGACGAAAAAAATTTTTGTAATTGCTAAGTATCTAAATATTTTATGACTTTCTTCGTTATTGAGAGAGGGGAAAGCGGCCCATTCATAATATTAGCACCGGGGCCAATTCACACAAAGATCCGCCTCTGCTTCACAGCTTCTTCTATGCATGGAAATGATGTAATGTAGTGATGCAGTGGAATAATTTGACCTAAATATTATATTATTAGGTAACACATCCACTAATAGCGAATATTAAAAAAGTATAGAAACATTTAAGCGGCTTTTTTAACGCTGGTAATATGATCACTCACAATTATCCTTGATTTACGACTATTACTTCATGTTTTCCTTTGGCGGTTAAATATAGTAACTAATATATAACGGCAAAATTAATAACACAAAGCTGTCACCTTTTTTTGTATAGATACAAATCTACATTGTTTTAAAATGTATTCTCAGCAACTTGAGCAATCAAAATGGTTCCTCTAGAAATATTATACTTGATTTAGATAATTCGAATGTTACAGAAATTTGCTAGTTTATATAATAATCCTATTTCCTGGTTTAGAAATATGAATTTCATTTCGAACTTGAGTGTAATATGAGTAACTAAACGAAATATAAAACCGAGCGAATGAAGATGCGTTGTTAATTATATTTGTTTTAGGGTTAATGGGAGAGGATTAGGACAACAGCAATATTGAGCTGTTTACATTTACCAGAATAGAGAAAAGTTAAAATAGCAGCCTGAATAAGAGATTTATCACAAAAATATAGAAGTTGTGTAGTACATTCAACAGCGTCATTTTCAGTTGCAGAGCTTAGGATACATGGTTGCCGTGTGGCCTTTCAACAGAATGAAATTGAAAGTAAAAAAGCACATCTACGTTCCATTTATTCAATGTCAAAAGAGCAATAAAAACTAAGTGTGCAGGTAAATTGCCTCCCGAGATAAAAAGCAACTATTAATAATCGTTAAATTGCCTCCCACAATTTTTAGCTACCTGATATACATGTGTAAATTGAGTCCCGGTTGATAAATAATAAAAGAATAATGATTGGAGCTTACGATTACAAAGGTACAAAGGAGGGGGGAGGGGTAACTTACTTACACCCAAAATTAAACATATTTCTTTGCTTTCGCTTGTAGGGAAAATTATATATCCTATTAGGTAAGTCGTTATGGGTAAGAAAAGAAGCTATGTTTTTCCAATTGACAAAATAGTAGCTGATAAACGATTCTGAGCCATTGCGTTTCTATTTTAATCTAAAAAAAACTCTCTGCAGAAATAACTGTTAATGGGAACAAACATTTTTAACTGCATAAACATTTCATGTTCCTCGAGAACATATTTTCACTCGCACTAATTACTTCAACAATTTTTAATCAGGCGTCTCCTTTATATTCTATGCAATATATAGACTCGATAATGCCTTTGCACGTAGTAAGAACTTAGAATCTAGACTTGTGGCGGCCGTGAATTATATCTATTACGATAACATGAAATTAGTTAATGCAGTTAACACTCTCCATCTCATAAAGAAAGTGCATTTCCTTTCGTTTTCATTTCACGATTTTGAATTCTTTCTCACAGCCGATCGAAATCTATTCCCCTGATATCTCCAATAAATGCATGCATTCTAGTACCGTATAGCGACGAAGTGCTGCTTGTCATTTTGCTGCATTTTGTTGATAATGTCATAGAGACAAGAGAAATTAAAAATTCATATCCAGCAATTTTTTTTTGAAGAAAGTGACGCTGAGGTTCTGCGAATTATTACACACATCATTTAGCTGGTAACTTACTGTCTTCAGTGAGTATACTCTACGTGCCTGCATAGTTTCAGAAAGTTTTCTTAGTGTTAAATTAGCATATGCTATCTTTTCTTGATATTGCCCAACTTTCAGTTTAATTTGAAAACAGTTTTAGAGTTTTTATGCTGTAAACTAAACAACTTGAACCCAAGAAGACACCATGTTTCTTAGGATTAAATTGCAGCTACAAAAATCCAAGAATTCACATCAGCAAGCTTCTTTTGAATACCACCTCCTATACTGTAGTACTGGTATACACCAATGTTTTACTTTACGAGACACAGAGTGAAAGACGATTGTGGTTTTTATCTAGTCAACTTTATAGTAACTGTCATATTTTTATGGTACGTTCATAATACAGGTTCAGGCGTATTATTTGGGGTACGTTCATATGAGTGTGCTTCATGTTACGTACACCGCGTTATTTGGTGGCTATTGTCATAGCCTTGACCCGCTACAGTTTTCTAGCGATACTAGATAGATTAGGATTGGGTGGCCTATGGACCTGTTTCACGCGACCTTTTCAGATCTATTGTGATCCCTTTTTCCTAGAGGATGCTCTCTAATTTTGCCCTCTTAATTAGCCTTTCATCTTTGAGAGCGCTACTTTATATAGCTACTAGTTGTGGGGTTCTCCTCCCCCATTACTAGAAACCTTGTCCTCGCCAGGCCTTCACATTGGCATAGCACATGAACTGGTGTTTCTTCCTCCTCTTGGCAGTATCTGCAGGTTGCATCATCTGCCAGGCATATGTTATACATATGTCTATTCAGTCTACAATGACCAGTCAGCAGACTGGTCATTGTAGATGACATGATGATGATGTCATTTTGACAGTCTTCCTGTCTTTATTCAGTAGATCTCTTGTGAATTCAGGCTTCTGCTCCTTCAGGAACTCTTCTGCTTGTCTTTGTCCCGGTGATTTTGCCACTACACTCTGGACTGATTATGTATCCATTCATTGATGGTTTTTTTAATTTACGATTTGGTAGTGCTGAAAGAGGGGTTGGCTCACCGAATGGCCTTGACGAACCTCGCCTGGCCAGCTCATCCGCCGCCTCATTTCCTCTCACGCCCGAGTGGCTAGGGACCCAGGCCAGGGTTAGTTTCCTTTGGGTGCTCACCCCATTTAGGGCGCTTACACAGACCCAAATCAGCTTAGAGTCCACGCTCGTAGACTTAATCGATTTAAGTGTGGACTGACTGTCAAAGAAGATAGCGACGCTTTTACTTGGCTCGGTACATCTTTCTATCTCTCGGACACAGTGATGGATTGCAGCAACCTTAGCTTGGAACACAGTCGTGTCTTTGCTGAAGCTTACCGAAAGAGCTTTTTTAGACTTCTTAGAGTATATTCCCGCTCCAACGCCGTAGTCCGTTTTAGAGCCGTCAGTATACCAGTTTGAGTCCGCTCTTACCGGAGTATACTTGTCTCCCAGTCCTTTTCTGGCATTATAACCTGATATTTTCTATCTAGGTTAAATGTTTGAACCATGGCATCACATGGCATTCCTAAACGGGTGTCTCCTCGAGTTCGTCTAACAGTTTTTTATAGTCAGCGCCGTGCGATTTACTTATCGGTGCTATGCAAAAGTCTGTGTACTGTGGACCTTGCGGCTCCTTGTATATAAATATGTATTGGTGGTAGGTTCAGAATTACTTCAATCGCGGTGGTAGGGGCCGATGTCATCGCCCCCGTGGCGCACAGGCACGCCAATCTTTGCATGCCACCCAACGTTTTGGCCGTCCCCACCTGCCGTGCCTTTGGCCACCATACTAATGCTTCGTACGTTATCATGGTTCTAATTACCCTAGTGTATAACCAAAGAGTCATATTGGGGCTAAGTTCCCAATTCTTTCCATACAACCTCCTGCATCTACCTAGGGCGATGGTGCCTTTGCTGGTCACTTTCTAGATATGTGAATTCCATGTGTGCCTTTGATCAAACCATACCCCCAGGTATTTCGCTTCTTTGACATATGGAATCCTTTCGCCTCCTATCACTAGTCGCTGTTGGCCTTCTAGCGTTCTTTTTCTTGTGAACGTGACAGCCTGTGTTTTTTGAACATTGACTGATAGTCGTTCTTGTTTACATCATTTGTCAACCGTATTTGGAGCGGATTGCATACGCTCCACCAGAACCTTTGGAAACCGCCCTCTGACAACTATTGTAAGGTCGTCAGCATATCCCAGGCAATGGAATCCTTTTCCGGTCAGCTACCGGATTAGGTCATCTACTAGGGTAGCCACAGAAAGGGAGAAAGAACTCCACCCTGCGGACATCCCCCTCCCGCCTTCGCCTCAATGGTAGTCTCGCCAATTGTGGACGTGATTATCCTTCTTTCCAGCGATACTAAGGAATGTGTACGTGCAATCGCCATCATTATAGCTAATAATGGTCGATAAGCGGATTAAAGGTCGCACAATTTTTACCTCCAAAGGTGAAAGGTGCTGACGCTGTTTGTCTGTCCCTCTCGAGGTGTTCCTTGACGCTACGTACATTAGCTCCAAATTCTCGACAATACAATTAGTCAAACCTTCTGGTAGAGTTTTCTTGACTGCCAAATGGCCAATAATATCAATTTTATCTTCTGGAGTGCCTATCAGGTTAAGAAACAACAATACATTATTATTCATCGAAGTAATTACCATCACACTCAATGACTTTGCCGACGTGCAACCATTGTTTCTTTTCTTCTTCTTCATTCCTCGTAGATACCTATTTTAGGTGTTGGGTGTGGACTCCGGCTCCTCCTCAATCCACTTCTTCCCTTCTCTTATATTCTTATTCTTTCTACAGAAATCTATCATGAGTGGTCGAGAGGCAAAAAAGGTGGTAATTACTTGGCGAAATGTTAGGAGAATTTGGAGAGTGTGGCAACGGTTCCCAGTTAAGCTAAGATTTTTTTTTTCTCGACTCACTCTTGCGATATGCGGCCTGGCGTTATTCTTTGATAAATCGAAGGAAAATGACCCTTCGATTTATCAAAGATGGCTGTTTTTGAATGCTGTTTGAACTCGCTATAGCTGTGCATAGCACAAGTTAGCAGTAATGGTTTGACCGGTTTCCAAAGATTTATAATGGACAATTCTTTTTGTTGTCTACCAAATACATAATAAATTTTTTTTGGGTGCAAAAAAGCTTTGAAAATGTGGCATCGAGTCAGTATGTGACAACCAATGATATGAATGCTTAGAATTTGAGTACAATATTCATTTTTTGTCGCAGGTTAACAACGGATTGAGAATTGGTTATTATTATCTTTGCGTGATAGATGAGGCGAACAAATGGTAAGACGATTGAATGTCTTCTCATTTGATAATTCATGTGAGATCCATTTGTTTAAGTTTCACCTCTTTCTTAACTGACGAAGGTGCGGACGAATGGTTTCACCACTAACATTAAACGTTTCTGCAAGCTCTAAGCACGTTGCACTGAATTTTTTCTCCACAACCTGTTGAATATCATCATTGCAAAGCAACCTTGAGTACAGTCTAGAATCTAAAGAATAATTCATATTAAATGAGTATTTACTGTTGGAACAAATGGAGCAATAAATTTTGCTGAATCCGTTAAATTGCTATTGACCTGCATGCGCTCTGAAGGCTAAGGCAGGAAACCACAATAAAATACAAAGATCAGATTTGCTTTTAGGAGAATTTTATGGAAGCAACAAGAGAAGCTTTATTGTACTATTGCTTCAGAACGAGTTAATAAAGGCAAGGAATGGCTGACGAACTCACAAGTTCACACATGGTAACCTTAACAAGTTTTATATATAAAATCAAAGAAGAATACAAAGATATTGTGAAAAATTGTGTCAGTCAATTTTAACTCCTAAATATACTGTGAGTTATCGTCAATGCTAAAGAGTTGTGATAATTTGAGCAAAGAGCGCAGCAAAACTTTGTTGAATTAAAAAAAAAAATAAACAATTACAAGGGTTCACCATTAGTTATTTAGAGTACTATTGCTAATTTTACCTCTAAGTCTTCTGTGTGCTGTTCTTCTTCAAAGCTCTGCGCCAACTTTGTATTCCCTGAGGTAAGTAGAAGGCCGCCTTCGAGTGATGCATATCCTCATTTTCTGTGTGATATCTCTGTCCTCATATGACTGTACGTAATTAACACCCCCTGGGTGATTTTTCAAAAATTCCTGAATATCATAATTTTGTCCTACGTATTTTATTCGGAAACTGTCGTCCATGATAGTAGATCAGTCTGTAATAATAGAAAATAGTATTTAAATGTCAATATTTTTCAAATTTTAATCTTAAATACTTTTCTAATTTCGTTTTTAAATTGATTTAAATAAAACAAGCATGTTAGCCCTAATGTTGATAAAATGTGACCGCGGCATTACACAACTTATTAACGACTGATACAATCTCCGGTATGCATGTTATGTCTAATCTATTATTAAAATATTGGTATCAGTAATGACTAATCCGTGCGTAAATTGTTGTAAATGACTTTCCAGACTATTAATCCTAATTTAACGAAGGGTAAAACATTATCTAAGATTTAATACATGTTATGAAAAATATATTTGGCATGACATATCACAGTTAAAGTATGACGTAAGGAATTAATGACCAACAAAACTTTCCAGTATTTTCATGTTATAGACACCAGGTTCGATGTATTGTAATCTATGAGTATACGTGTCAGAATACATGCTTTAGTTATTAATATTAATAACATAATAATATAATTAGTAGCAATGTACACCAATCAAAAATTAACATGAAAGTTTTTTTAAGACGGTTGTCGAAATGTAGTTTTGACTGTGTTATAAAGTCGTAAATATTATAATAAATAAATGATTGAACAATTAATAATAGTAGTGAATGCACTTTAGCATAATCCAAATGTTTCTTAGAATTGAAATATAAGATTATTTAAGGCATTTGTTGGAATTTTATAATTCCTATTATATTATTGTTTTTGTTTCCGAATACTCATACATATAGAAAAGTAACTGTTATTTATTTATTAACATTAGAAAATAAGTGTATTCTGTAAAAGAAACTAACATTCTTATAAGAATTATATATGTGAGAATAGAATATCCCATTTCAAGCAATGCAGCGCTTTAAGTTAAATTTCACAATTAGTATTGAGAACGAAGCTGTCACCTCATCATTTATAGATGCACAGATCGTCCCTGTCATAAATAGCTTCAAGCAGTATTATGAATTTTATTCATTATTAGATTGAATTCATCGTGAATGATCATCATGAAGCGCTTGTGCTGCACGCGCAGGATAGATCTTCTGCTCACTATGCTCTTAACAGTGGAGACTGGTTGCACGAACATTTTCCAAACAGATGGATTGATCTTGGTGGTCCGACATCGTGGCCCGCTATGAGAACCTGCCCAATAGCAGCCATCGAGGTAGAATTGGATCTTATCTGTCTCCATATAGTGGTAGAGGGTGTGGCAAAAAGAACCACACTTCGAATAATCAAGGAAGGAAAGATTAGGCATAGACCTCAATTTCCAGACGGTGATCAACCTGGGACATGCCCGGGATGATATGTTAAAAAAAGCACCTTTGTAAAAGACTTCGCTACAAAGCTTAGTAACAACAACGAGTAGGATCATAACACCATCTTGAAATTGAACAGAAATGCGATCAAATGGTACACTGATGGCTCCAAAATGGCAGAGGGAACTGGAATAGGAATATATGGGTCTAGAACCAAATACTTCGAAAGCTTGGCGAAATACCCAAGTATCTTCCAGGCGGAAATACACGTTGTTGAAAGATAGTCGATGGAGATCGTTTTTCCCGTGTATAACAGTTTTAAAACCTGCAAACACTATATACTGCTGTAAAGTTCCTTGGCTTATAAGTAAATCAGCATTAACTGAAAGGATTCCAATTATCTCTGAAATTTCTTTAATCTCGCGCGAAAAATATTCACGTTTGTTCATTATTGTTTGTGTATCTGAGACTTATGCACGTGGGAAAATAAATAAAACTAAAATACTTCCGTGTAAAAAAGGATTCAGCTTGAATACAGGTGCTTGCATTTTCCGTTAAAAGGCAACAGTTTTAAATCAATGTATATATGCGTATCCACTCAAATAAACCAAAACGTCCGGCTTTTTTATTTAAAATATTGTTTGTAATTCAATAATATGATAACGTACTTAAAAGAAACTAAAATATGTTGTTAAATATGTATATAGTAACAACAATATAATATGTAATGTGTATTGTCTTGCTTAAATAGAAGCAATACAGACATTATAAAATATTCATCAAAACTAAGGTGGATTCCGTTTAATTACGGTTACTTTTCGTCGAAAAGCATGTACTTAAAAAGAAAATAGTCTTCCGGCAAAACAGCACGCTACTTTCAATTAAAACAAATACTTTTCTAAGAAAAGGTATTCTTTTCGTTGAACATGATAAAAACCAAAAGTTATAAAACTTTTCATTTAATGCAATCTCTTTTCTCAGTGTAGGCGTTAAGCTACGAATAGGTAAACAAGTGAATATAATGTTTAAGGTTCAATCTGCAGCATAGGTATTTTAAAACGGTATGCTTGATGTGTATTTCCCGGGTCAAAGAGTAAGACAGCCTACAAATGTAGATGCTTTTTTCCCATGGGCGGGTGTGACCCGAAGAAGGCAACTCGGCTAGAAAGACCTATTGTGCCCCAGTGTAGATGCTTAATAATATAAGTAAATGCTGTTCACCTTACCTTTTGGAATCACAAACACGCATTCACATAAAAATAGAACACAATTATTTTATGTAGATATAAAAAAAATGTCTGCTACTACACCACGTTGATCTCGGCTACTAGATTTTCTAATTTATTTCACACGTATGTAACAGATAACCGAAAATCGATACCGGTTGTTTTTATACATAACGCATCGGTAAATAATTATTAATCTGGTCAAATAATATCGCCGAATTTTATCATACAATTCAGTAATTAATTTATTTATATTTCCGTTATGTTGATGTTAAGTACACGTACGAAGATCGTTTTTTAAAAGTCAGCCATATATAAGGGGAGTGCTGATAAATGTTAATCTTAGCTTTATATATTTTTTAACATCTGAACGTGAAATGGGTGCAAAGTTGTACGTTAATAGTAAATTGTACATACAATTATATTATATTGACACGTACTGATAACTTTCATATCAACTGGGTAAGGTGTACTTTAGATAAGAAATAACTTAGGCAGATAATTTCTAATTTCTAAGGAAAACTGAGAGGACTATACCATATTAGGGGATACTCGAAAATTCGTCTCTTATTTGAAGACTAAACTGGTCTACCTCCATAGTTACTTGTAGGGATGTTTGTTTATAATAAAGTTTTATTAGCTTGATGTTAGAGCAGCAAAAATAAAAAAAAATTCACACTATTACACAATTGAGTTTAATTTTATGACGACTTTGGACCCTTTCTATATTTTTCGAACGTTTTATTTCGGCTATGATCCGCAACTGGTGCACCCGCACTAGGTGCTATGTGGATTGATAGATTCCGTGTTTGCTCTGTCTTTTTGCATATCAATTGATATTAGAGATAAGATGAGAATTTATCGTTGCTTCATATTTTTTTCTACTGTTGACGTACATTATATTAAAAATGAAATTATTTTATTACATGATAAATGATTGTATATAATCACGTTTAGTTCATATTGTCATCATTAATTATCAAAACTATGGTACATTTATTTATATATAAATATGTATATGTATTGTTTGCTGATTCATATTTTTTGTTGCTTTCCAGGTAGATTATATTAAAAACGAAATTATTTATAATATTATGGAATTGCCATTAATTAATATAATAATAATAATAATAATAATAATAATAATATTTATTGATTAAAGACACAATTGTGTATGTATAATAGGTCAGAAAACACAATTAATGAAGCCACAACTAAACTTAAAAACAAAATGATAGAACAATAAATCAATAATCTTAATAAGATACAAAAACAAAAAAAAATTATAAACAGAAAGAATAAGAAAGCAAAAGAAGATCGTATTACTCTCCGAAATATTCAGCCACCGAGTAAAAGAAATGTTGTAACGAAAATGCTTTTAGTGACTTTCGAAAACTTTTATCATAACATCTAATTTCGTCGGGTAAATGATTAAATTTTTTTATTCCTAAGTTATATGCACTTTGACTTATAATATTCATTGAGCTAGAGGGTAAGTGCAGTTGATCTTTTATTCTAGTGTTATAATCATGAATTTTCGCGTTGGTCGGAATATTTGCTTTTGACTGGTGTATGTAACACGACGATTCAAAAATTTATAAACACGAAAGAGGAAGGATTTTATATTTTTTAAAAATTGGTCGACAGGAATCATAAAAATGAGCTCCAGCAACACTTCTAATCACAGACTTTTGCGCTAAAAATACTTGATGCGCACTTGCTGAGTTTCCCCATAAGAGTATACCATACTGCAATCTAAACTGAATTTCTGCATAGTACAGTGAAATTAAACAATCCACAGATATCTGAGACTTTAAGCGTTTAAAAGCAAAAGCTTTTTGGTGTAACTTTTGCACAATACTGTCACATTGTTCTTTCCATGTCAACGTATGGTCAAAAATAACCCCTAAAAATTTAGTATTATCACAGCAACATAATTCTCTTTTGTTTTTAATTAAATTGTAATGTTCAATACTCTTTTGTCTCGCATGAATACCATGTATTTTGTTTTTTGTAAGCTTAAAGACAGTTTATTTTGCGAAAACCAATTGCATAAGTTATTTAATAAAGAATTTGTTGTGTTTTCAGTAATATGAGTATTTATTTTAGGAGCTGTTAACATTACAACATCATCAGCATAAATCGTCAAGTATATATTTGATAGAAACAAGACTATATCGTTTATGTATAAACTGAAAAGTGTAGGACCTAGCACTGAACCTTGTAGAATTCCAGCATCCGTGGGTAACCACGATGAGTCAATCAAAGTATCATTTCCTTCATTGTTTCTGTAACGTACCTTTACAATTTGCATTCTATTATTAAAATATGAAGTAAACCAGCGCCCAGGTACTCCTCTTATTCCATATAATTCCAGCTTTAGCTTTTGTAACAAAACTTCATGTTGTACACAGTCGAAGGCTTTCTGTAAATCGCAGAATGCACCAATAGCTGCTTTATATTGATCGATATTTTTTAAGATGTTGCAATAAAACTCAATTAATGCAGTGGAGGTAGACTTTCCCTTTTTAAATCCATGTTGATTATTACTAACGATGTTATGTTTGTCAAGAAAAAAATTTAAACGGTCTAACATACAGTATTCTAAAATTTTTGAAATTACAGATGTCAAAGCTACTGACCTATAATTTGAAATATCTGTAACTATGCCTTTTTTATAAATTGGAATAATAGTAGCGTGTTTATGGAAAAATAAACTGTTGGAAACATTCCTTCTGCCAGAGATATATTTATTAAGTGAGTTAATATTTCACCAAGGTATAAGTTAAATTCTTTAATCATCGAAGCAGCGAGATCATCGGGACCTGTTGTGTATCTATTTTTTAATTTAAATGTAATCTTGTACACTTCGTCTAATGAAAAAGAAAAAAAGAAACATTGAAAACGGGTTGGCTTGTATCTTATTATCACAATTAACCGTAGTGATCGTGGCACAGACCCGAGAGGGTGTTGTTAGAAAGAAAGAGTTAAAGTGTTCAGCAATACAATAAGGATCTGTTATCTGTTTATCTTTTATGTTAAGTGTAATATTACTTTATGATAATTTAGGAGAAGTTACAGATTTCTTCACTACCTTCCACATGGCTGAACTTCTGTTTGCGACGCTACTTATATAATTACTATTAAAAGCAATTTTGGTAAAGGAAATTCATTTTTTATGTTTTTCTTAGCTTCCTTATAAACATTTTGTAGTTCAGGATAACTTTGTTGCAAACAGTATAAATCACGCAAATTGGCGCTTGAGGTTTTACCTCATCTGAGACCCAAGAAGTATCTTTACGATCAACGTGTATTCGTTTACCTGGAAATGCATTATTATAATGAAAACAAAGAGTTTGTAAAAATTTCACTTACATCATTTTCTTCATAAACCACTATCCAACATTCTTCAGAAAGATAGCGCGAGAACTGTAATTTATTATTTACTGCAGTAGATTCTTTTTTCCAACATTTGTTTAGGGGATTGCTTTTCAACTTACTTTTTCGAAATTAACGTGTTGATAAAATTATGATCAGAAATGTGAGTTTTCCCAGTGATATATGTTGTAGCAGATAATACATTAGTAAAAATATTGTCAATAAGAGTTTGAGACCTTTCAGTAACTCGGTATAATCCGTAACAACGGCAGACAATCGTATTCCTCATAGTATTGAGTAATTCGAATTGTTCACGCGATTTTGTTTTCAAATCAATGTTAAAATCACCGCAAATAAACAACATTCTATTGCTAAGAGCATATTTGTGAAGAATATGTCTTAATTGATTAATAAAGATATTAAATTCTGATTGGGGTGGTCTGTATACATTTATAATGTAATAACTAATATTGTTTATGATAAGAGATATGCCGCACACTTCAAAAGTTCTTTCGATAGTATAGCCAGTAAGCTCAATATGTTCAGCTTTTATGTCCTGCCTGCAGTAAATACAAACGCCTCCTCCTATCCCCCCAGATCGCGTAAAAACAGTAATTAAGTTATAATTTTGTGTAGAACTGAATTGCGTCTCATGGGGACTCAACCAAGTTTGGGTAAGACATACTATAAAACTCGAATATTCGGAAAGCAATACATCTAGATCATTAACCTTATTTCTAAGACTACCTACATTTAACAAAAATAGAAAATCAGTAAATAAAAGATTGTTGTCAGTATTACTGTTCCTATCCCGTTATAATTGCTACTTGATTTCGTAATTAGTAATTGTACTAGCATTTAAAACTAATCGATTATAACATGGGTATTTATTATCAAAAGCAGAATGATTAATATTGTGTACGGTTTTGTACTTTGTATTACTTTCTAAACAATTAATACATTTATAATGATTAGAATTACAGTCTCTAAAAGATGATTTTCTGCACATTTTGAACATTTGACTGAAGAGTTACAGTTTTTTGCAAGGTGACTGAATATTAATATTGTCACTATTCAAAACTATAATATATTTATTTATATACAAGGAATTATCTGCTAGAGAAGGACGCACTTAATATCGACGTCCTCATTATAACTATGATATAACGTTAGCCGGTCACGCAAAGTATATATCTACATCTTTTAATTTTCCTAATGGAAAGTATTTTTATTCGAACATATATAGAAATTAATACTGAGTTTTGTGCGTGTCTAAGTATGTTAAACCTACTTTTAAAAAACTATACTTATAACGTCAAATCGTTTAGGTCTCTGTTTAAACATGAAATACCTAGCTGTCATTGATAATTATGTGGTAGTACATTGCTAATGTTATTTCCACGCTAGCGTTTAGTATATGGATATCTGATGTACAGGATTTTTCGCTTTACCTGTACATACCACTACTTACTTACGTCAGTTAAGTATTATAGATAGATACAAAAAACATGTTTTAAATAAAAGCTGTAGCATTTTAACCTCTACCAATTGCAATTCTAATAAATTTGATATTTATTAGAATTGCATGTAGAGGGCGTGATCAACAAAGCATAGCTTTATTTTTTTTTTAATAAAAAATCTTGAATTGTGTTGTGTTTTTGGATAGATCTTCATCTTCTAATTTAAAATATACTATATAATATAGTGGCTGTCATAAATGCTGTAACATATATGATCTTTTTTGTCACTAAACTATAGCAAATTCTTTTTGTTGAAACAAAAAGAATTTACTAGTCTTTGCCGTCTAGATATTTAGGCCCTAGTGGCAGATACCCCCAGAACATGGTCACAACAGCGGATAGGCATGAGATCTATACTTCTACGCATCAGTATTCCGTGCATATCTAAAAACCTAAAAAATTGTTTTGCCAGTAGTCACGTGATCACTAGTATGGTGGCAAATTTAAAAAGTATTCCATGCAGCAGTAAAATGTGAGGTGAGATGACACGACATCCAAAAAAGTTACTGCAAATCAATTTTGAAATCATATGTATTTTAATTTTCCATATTTCCATTTTTTTTTGCTTTTAGTAGCTCAACTAAAGTACAATCTCTGAATTTCGTTGATACTGGAACAATTTTTCCAATTCTTGCCTAATTGACAGCGCTAAAACTAACTAAGAGTAGGTTTTCAATATTGGATTTGCTATTATAAGGGACTGTATCCAGGAAGAAGATATAAATTTTACAACGGTTTCTAGTTCACAGGAAACCAAAAAAAAAAATATGATTTTCAGTAAAAGTAATATTTATTATGCAGTATATACGAGTATTTGGAAAATTTACTTCCCTTTCAACAGCAAATGTCATACTAAAAATTTACTTTTTAGTTTTCGCCAGTTATACCCGAATTAACAACTTTGTTTAAATGTCAGCCAGTTACTTCATTTGAGCTAAAAGCCACAAAAATGGAAATTTGTAATTTATTTAAAAAAAATATTTGAAAAAAAATGTGATTTTCATTTCTTCCAGAAAACAAGCATACAGATATGTTATTTCAAAAAGATAACTTATTCACGAAAACATAATATCGTTATAAAGCCAAACATTTTAGTTTGACGACACCACTAACACAAAAATCATTTTGTGTAGATTTTTAAATAATTTCACTGAAGTAAAATTGTAGGAAAAATTAAAAATGGGAATTTTTGAAAAGGAATGTTTTTGCCCAGACTGATTTCTGTAACTTTTATTTTGTAAATTCATGATTTTAGTTTTTTGTATAATTAATTATTTAACTTAATTCTGGCACTGTGCATTTGCGTTTTATTTTCTATTGTAATTCTGTTAGTGATCTATAAACTGTTGGATAATAAAAAAAAGTTTATTATTATTACCCATTTGGATTGCATAATGAAAGAAAGTACACGATTTATTCTAAAACAAAAATTTCAGGTTTTTGAACGATGTGTGGTTGTAATATACCGGTAGAGTCTTTTTGTATGCACACTTACAATTAGTGGGTAAGTCGATTTGGTAGTTCCTAAGCCTATAGTTTGTTTAATTTTTAGCAACAGTTCGGGCTGCAAACTGCTGGTACTTAGTATGCAGAGAAGGGCCATTTTTGCGCGTTACAGTGTTTATAATTCACAGTACGCTAGCATAATATGACATTGAAATGCATTATTCAACTGCTTTTAATGAGGGAATTGATCGAAGTGCATCTACCTGTTGCATCTGCCTTGTTCGACTGACACAATTCGATTTCCAATTCGTTGGAGGTCGCGATGGGCAAATTAATGAACATACCCTAAGGCTGAACTAATAAATTTTCAGTGATTAGTACACAGAGAAAAATTGAAATTACCATTGGTTACAAATATAATTAATGGATATGTATTACTATTCATTGCAAGAATTATACAATAAAATGAGGAATTGCACTTTACTTTGTTTTAGTTGAACATACACGAACACATGTTCACCTAAAATGTATTAGTGTTCTTGGTGGTAGCGGACGGAATGAGTTATACAATTGTTTGAATTTAAAATGTTCATTAATGTGACGCTTCGCTACACATAGCCTATAATCTGTATATAGCCTTTTTCTAATTGTAGAGAAAATGTACAGTTAATAATTAAAATTAAAGTAAATTTAGGTTTTAGGTTAATAAAGTTTGAAAATATAGATTCAAGAATGAAAAAGTTTAACAAACAACATTAATTAATGAAATATTATCTTTTGTGTTACTTAAATATATTTTTTTATAAACAATACTATTTGAAGAAGAGGGGGAGAAGAATGTAAGAGAATGGATCTGCCTACCATAAAACATGATTCTATCTATCCAAAATAAATTGTTACCTGTTGGTCGAAATTCAAAATTATATTGTAAAAGAATTTTTCTATGATTAATTAGACATGTGAAGTATTTTTTTTTCCTTTAAATTTATGCGACATTGTCGATATTAGTGTTAAATGTGAAATGATGTAGGCTATACAGAGTGTCCCACCGAACTGGGTCATTAGAATTTTTCGAACTTCTGGTAGGAATTTGATTTTGAAACTTATACATCAATCATGACCAACTATGATCTATTTAAGGAAAATATTTTCAGTCTTATAGCACTTTTGGTATACAGGGTGTCGATATCAACTTTCTTATTTTAAATAGAATGCTGCAATTTTTATGGGTCCAGTGTATTGCTCGCATCATTTATGATGAGTTTGTATTAATGTTTGCTATTCTTAAAGCTAATCGTTTCTGAGATATTTGTAATCTTGTCAAAATTTTGACGTTTGCGGTGATAAGTATAAAACATATTTGCAGCATATTCAATTTTATTTTTAGGGATACGAAGCACAGTGTGTAATTTCCAGTATCTAGCGGAACTTTAATCAAAAATAAAACTTAAACATTGAACTAAAATAAACAGCAATCATAACTACTAAGACATACAGGTTCCTAATATACTTCAATAATTCGAAAAGTAGGCGTAGTTTGCATTCGGTAGCCATCAAACTTTCTAGAACTGTCAACTTCATATTTTGGTTGTTGTTGGTTGTTGTACAAGTAACAATAGTATAGCTACACTATTAACACGTGAACGTCTTCTGAAAAGATCTTTTGCGTGGAGGTGACTACATTATTTTCCTAATGGATTTTAAGAAAGCTGGTAAGCTTAATTATATTTAATGAAAATTTAATGTAGGGAGTTCAGATGCATTTCTAACAATGCCGTTTCTATAATCAATATCAGATTTTGCTATTTTCAAAAAGGTACCAGCTAATACCGGGCATTAGAATCAAAATAGTTAGAAAGTATAGGTTCTGTATTACTCGAAAATCAAAAAATATTTTGCGGAAATTTGCGGAAATCTTATATTTTTTTTACACTTTCAGATGGGAAAGTTCTTACTCGAACATTGTTGTTCGATGTTTGGCAAAATTCCAAAAAGGAAAATCATATTGATAAAATATCTACTTATATCCTAGAATTTCATGGTGTATCCGACATAAACAAATGTGATTTGATCACTCTAAAAAAAAGTGTATCTCGGATTTCCGCGGAATTTAAAAAAAAATGGGAAGCAACGTCAAGGCATAGAATAAATTTTTTAAAGGAAAATAAAAATTGGCTGGAACAACAAATCAATTTACCCTGCATAAATACCACCTCCAGTAGTAAAATAAACGACAAGAAAGTTGGCCGGCCTAAAAAGAATTTTAAATCCTGTACAGTAAAAGTGCAAAAAAGAAAAGTACGGGAAATTTTGAAGGAAAAAGCCCTGAAGCATTGCCTTAGCAGCCGAAATGTCTGTGAGGTTAGCCGGCAAAAGAGACGCAGCTATTTAATAAGAATTATCTACTCATCACCCAAACGAGCAACAAATTTGAAGAAGGCTAGGAAGTTATTTGTTGAACACCACACAGTTATAACTGACACCAGAACGGGCTTTGGCACTTATAGTAAACAACAAATTGACCACGCAGCAATATAAAAACATAAGAAAAGAAACACAAATAATTCCATCAAGCAAATCTGTATCCCGCCTACCACCTTGTAAAAGAAGTAAAGAAAACCTGTTATCCCCGGAGGAATCTATTGTTATTACTGAATATTCAGCAGAAATTAATTTACAAGATTTGTTGAATTTGACATGCAAACGCATTATTAAATTGCAGGAAGAGGTTTTAAATAGTTTAAGTGATATACAAGAGAAAAAGTTCGTGTTAATTTGTAAATGGGGTTGTGATGGCAGTTCGGGACAAAGTCGCTATAAACAGCAAATTGATACTAAACACAATGATGAATATTTATTTACTATTTCCTTCGTTCCCTTAAGGTTAAATGCCATTGACAACATGGGATCAACTGAAATAATTTGGAAAAATAGCAGACCTTCCTCCACAAGGTATTGTCGGATGATCAAGTTTTCTTACGAAAAAGAAACGAAAGATCTGATAATTAACGAAACGCAAAAGATTAAGGAAAAAATACTAAAATTGACATCAGTTAAGGTTTCTTTAAATAATAATCGGGATATCCATGTATCTTATCAAATGTTATTAACAATGATAGACGGAAAGGTTTGCAGTGCTCTGTCTCAGTACCAATCATCCCAATGCTGCTTTATATGTGGAGCTTCCCCGAAAGATATGAACAACAATAAAGCTTCGGTTGTGAGAAAGCCATCAGAAAAGTTATACGAATTTGGTATATCTCCACTTCATTCTTATATTAGAAGCTTCGAATTTATTTTACATGTAGCTATAAATTAGATATAAAAAGTGGCAGGCAAGGAGCCCGGAAGAAAAAATCGAAGTTTCAAATAAAAAGAAGGAGTTACAGCACCTCTTACGGCAAGAAATGGGATTGTTGGTCGATTTACCAAAGCAAACGAGTGGTACTACAAATGATGGTAATACTGCACGCAAATTTTTTAAAGATCCAGCTGTAGTAGCACAAATTACAAGCATTAAGGAAGAATTAATACACCACTTCAAAATTTTATTAGAAGCTATATCCAGTGGATATGAAATAGATGAGGACAAATTCGAAAAATATGCAGAAGAAACGAAGAACATATTCCTAAGTGAATATTCATGGTACTTTACATGCCAGCTAGTATCCATAAAATTTTAATTCATGGAAAAGCTATAATCAATGCTTGTATCCTTCCCATAGGACAGCTTTCGGAAGAAGCACAGGAAGCGAGGAATAAGGACTACAAGTACTTCCGAGAGCATTTCACTAGAAAAACATCGCGCAGAGACACTAATAGAGACATTTTGAATAGATTCCTTTTAACATCAGATCCAGTTATATCGCAATACCAGGAACATATACCCAGCAAGTCAAAGAGATTTCACCCTGATACGCTAAATTTGCTTAAGAGCCCTGACATTAAAAATGCAGATGATAGCGAGTTTAGTGATAGTGACTAATTGTTTTTCTTGTTGTATTATTTTCTTCCACTTTTTATTATTTAAGATATGGTTCTCAAAAGTTAGTTCTTTTTGTAAGAGTTAATTTTTTTGTTAATCTATTTTGCTGCATCATTTTTAATTTTTCCTATCACCCCGTTTGGGTGAGTAGAAGCGTTTTTCTATCATTTAGCTTTTTCATTTTTGTAAATTTCTAGCATTTGTCCACGCTTATATTATTTTAATTTGTGAAACTAGATAGAAATTCAAAGGTTTTGTATATTGAATAATCTTGCTGAACAAATAAAACTTTTCTTTTTTTTTGCTTTGCATAGGAAATAGCATTGTCCTATTTTAAATTAGAGTCTAGTGCAGTTTTTATTTTAGGCCAGAACCTTCAGTTCAGGGTTTTTTCTGCACAATTGTATTTTAGCCCGTTTTGTTGAAATAAATTTATTGTTTGCTGGCGTCAATGGGTTAAAAATTCTGTTCTTTTATTTTATATTAAACCTTTACAATTTTTCGTGTAATTAACAAAGTCTGATTTCGTTTATTCACAATTTTTTTCGTGGTTAGATTAAAGTTTTAATTCGCGAGGGTAACTCAGGGATTAATAGTTTTTGTTTTATTTAAAATCCTTTCCGTTGTGCTAGCTAATATATTTTTTCTTTTTCTTTTTAAAATCATTTTAGCATTTTTTATTTATTTCAATTAATACACAGCATATACGTTATACACAGTATTACACAAATAGGCCATTGACAGCATATAAACAGGGTGGAAGTCACCTACGCTACGCTACGAAATAAAATAAAATCATTTCTTACGTTATTTCTTTAATTTTGTAAGAAACACGTCCAACTTTTATTTTAATGAGTCTATTTTCGAAACATAATTTAATAAAATTTTAAATTATTTAGAAGAAAGGTACTAAATATACACTAAAACTGATGAGTAGGGCAGAAGAATTTTGCTTTTGAGAATCTCCCATTAAGGAGAATTGAAAAATATACAGGGTGTTTCATTTATAAATACTACTTCTTTCTGCTGCACTTACATGAATCACCCTGTATATATCAAAATATGTTCCGAAGCCTATTACAATAAAGGTTGTGTTGTCAGTGTGCTTCTCATAAAATTTAAAAATGAGGTCGAAGCTAGTTTTATTCCGTAAGCGGCTTCCATCCTGTCGATCAGCGATCTAGCTAGTGCGATTGCCGTTTCTTGCATAATTTAAACAAATATAATCACTAATCCTTATAACAATGCCATTTGACAATATTTAACATTTAACATTCATATTGCAATGCTCTTTAATTAAGTTCCGTCAGATCTTGAAAATTACACACTGTGCGAAGTATGCAACCGTCAACATAACGTATATAAAAATAGGTTTGTAATTTAATTTTGACATAATATATTTCTCTAGATCTTCTAACACAAGTTCACCTATCACACTTCAGATGGGGGCACCCATTGCGCAACCATAAATTTGTTTATAAAAGTTGTGATATTGGAAATAGGTAGTTTGGGGAGTAATTTTCAAAGCATTAATGAATTCTGTTTGCGGCGAGGGGGTAACATTTTGTAGTTCGTGCCAATGGTTCTTAATAGAAAAGCAAGTTCTATAGGAATATTTGTATATAAGCACATAACATCAAATGATGCTAGCACGTCACCATTGCTAATATCTGTAGAGTCAATAAATTTTTTAAATTGAAAAGATTTTTTTATATGATAATCATTTTTGCCTGCAATATTAGAGATTGCACCAGCCAAAAATTTTGATAAATTATATGAATGCAGGATACGATTGGTCGCAACGAGATGTTAATTTTATGTAATTTTAGTAAGCTATAAATTTTGGGAGGTAGAGAATTGATAATTTTCAATGTATTGGCTAAGTCTGTGGTTATATATATATTTTTGTTCCCAAGATTTTATTAGATCATTATTAATTTTATGGATTTTTTTGTGAGATCGCAAGGTAATTTAATGTAAGTATTTGTATCTTGTAGCAAATTCGTCATTTTGTTGTCGTAATGGTTGTTTCCATAACAAACAATTGTATTATTCATTTCGTCCACTACCACCATGGACACCAAGACGATTAATTTCATCAAACGGACAAGAAATTTACCAAATTATATTAGAACATAGTCTTACTCCAACAGTAGATCTTATTCTAAATCAATATATTCTACATATCGTGCGTGCATATCATTTCTCTGATGTGCTATTTTCATAATCTTCTTGATTTCGGAACTGATTTCCTACGATATACCTGCTCCTATGAAGTTTTAATTTTAGACTAGGTCAAGATTAGACGTAACACGTGCTTGAAACTTATATATAGATAGGTCGGCGAGCCACTTACGTAAATGGAAGAGAGTGCAAAGGTAAACTGTTTCGAAGGAAAACAGGAGGATCCTATACAAGAAATAGTATAGTGCTATATTTCAAAATTGGTGTTCATTCCACATATCTAAGTTGAGTGTTTTGAAGTAATTAAATAGAAATTGAAATAAATGTTAAATATTGTTAAGCCAAATTGATGAACTTTTTTGTTTACTTATTAATATAATTTGTCCTCTGATTTGTTGTAAATTCCATGATACACTAAATGTAAATCATTCTTTTTCAATGAAATGTATTTAGTAAATTTACTTTTTTTCACATAATATTAATAATATTTAGATTTTACTTTGTCTTAAATTTAAATTAACAGTTGGGATGGTTTGCTAGGTCAACAAATAATTTATAATATTGTTACGTTTTCAGGTTTTAAATAACTCACACACGCCGTATATTAAATGAAAAGTATTAATCTTTACACTTAAATCTAATTAAAATAAAATACCGTTAATGAAAACACTAATAAATAAATAACTAAAGCGCTACGAAAACACTTTTAAATACTACATATTTATGTTCGTGATTATATCCGTTATTTACTTTCACCGTTTATTTCCACTATTCATTGGATGTCTTTGCCGAACTATCTAATAGAATTCCCCAATAGAACTGTTCTGCTCTCGTTCGCGTGTGTATTTATATTTTGCGCTTGTGGTTCTAGAGTAGTCTACATCTTTTCTGAATGTACTGGAACATTCGCACTAGAAACTTCGATTGCGTATCAATGAAGAGCACCCTCAATGATCCGTTTGTTTATCTACGACGATCTCCGCTCTATATAGTTAACACCATCTGCTGGCGCAGTTGGAAATTCAAATTCAAGATTATGATACGCGCGCATATCAATACAAAAATATATATAATTGTCTCATATTTATTTTGAATGTGAGCTAAAAGTTTATTAGTCCAGTAAAATGTTATCTATATTTACTATGACCTTGGATAGAGGTGCATTTGAGCTTTTAATAGTGTGAGGGGAGACAGGGTTTCGCTCACTGTCAGTCTAAAACCGGGTTTTCTCCATCCCTAGTCCTGCCGTTTAGGCGCCACCTTCGAAATGGTGTGCAAACCAGGAACCAGGACCCAAATAAAATTGGTCCGGTTGCGGTATCAAAAATACTATTTCTGCCAGGTCTGAAAAAAAGAAATTGGTCCAAACTGTATATTTCGGACCAACCTTTTATTTAATATAATATTTCTCTCGAGATTTTAATTGTGATAGTATTTATGTCATTTTTTAATCTGATTTGATAAGGATTCCATACTGAAATCTATTTTTCTGTTCTTGTTTGAAATCATGAGTCGCATTTTCATGTGTATAAATAAACTAATGAAATGAGCTAGAGTAGATCTTAAGTACGTAATACACTAAAAATATTTTCATTTGCAATATGTATGCATTTTTTGAGAATATTATAAACATAATGAAAATCATGAAAATCTACTACCATATTATGATATTAAAAAAAATAAATGAAGATGTAAATACCTTTAGAAAATCTGCTCTATCAAATAAGAAATAAGAGCATATTAAAATTAGAAATAAATTAAAAGTAACCAATTTTTTTTCAAAATACTACCCATTTTTTATAATACCTACATTATTCTATTATTTTTTTGATTATAACGAGAACAAAAAAAATAAGTAATTACAGCCGATCTATACCACAAATATTTTTAGATAAATGTTATGGATTTATAGAAATGTTCTAATTCAAATCGATGACAGGAATTTAAGTTACTACTACGAATTTTCGAATATAACGTTTTATCGTATTTGTTTCTTATATTTTACAATTTTATTTGTTCACATATCAATCATTATAGTCATTATGTTTTTCATGACCCGTGTGAAACACGAGCATCTGATAACCGCATCTTTTTCCGTGAAATTTGAAATTAATGGGTGAATGAAGTGGTTAAAGTTTATTTAGCAAAAATATCTATTGCTTATTTGTTTAGCAGTATAAATTACTCTTAACAAAAATATTTATGGACTTCTATTTATTTATCTGATCAATTAATTTTAAATTTTAAGAACTGAAAAGTGCAAAATGTAAAAAAGGAGCAAACCGATGTTTTGTAAAATCCCACTTCTTGTGGGCGGGTAGTTAAAAACTAGTACCAAACTACAGTAGACTTTGCACGTGTACTTCTCAGAATTTATAAAAATCTGGTTTTCACCGGAATTATCTTCCGAATCGCATTTCAGTTGTAACAGAAACGCATTTTAGGGTTTATTTGTTCAGTTTTAAATTGTCACCATGAGCAACACAATAAAAGCCAAAAAGCGTAAACGTATTGTTATTAGTGTTTAGGAAAAATTCACTGCAATTAAACGTTTTGATAAGAGAGAGTCATTGCAAAGTGTTGCTAAAGATTATCGCGTAGGTAAAAGCAATGTTTCAAATTGAACAATGGTGTAGTGTATTAGCATCTCTTGTACCACAGAGAAAATCTATGAAAAAGAGCGAATACACTAACATTGACGAGACATTGTAATCATAGCTTACACAACAACGCGACCGCGGTACTCCAATTTCGGGCCCCATATTACAGCAAAATGCAATTGAATTTGGTGAAAATCTTTCCGCGATCGAAGCTTCCGATACATTTACAGCAACTGACGGTTGATTATCGAGGTGGTAAAGGCGCCATGGGATACGTCAACTAAATATTTTTGGCGAAAAATTATCTGTTAATCAAGCTGAAGTTGAAAATTTCAAATAAAAATTTAAACAAATTACGGAAGAAGAGGAATAGATAAAATTTATAACTGCGACGAAACTGATCTATATTATAAGATGTTGCCATCAAAAACTTTAGCTGGAAAAGATGGGCATGCTGCAGCCGGTTATAAGAAAAATAAGGACCGGGTAACAATTCTTGCTTGTGGTCATTTTTCGGGACAGCATAAGCTGCAATTGATGTGCATTGGCCACTCCGCAAAGCCAAGAGCCTTTACAAATGTGCTGCCAAATGTTGTACCAGTTTATTGCCGAAATCAAAAAAGTACTTGGATGGACGCTTTCTCTTGGTTCTATGAAGAGTTTGATCCTGGAGGTCAGAGATTCTTAAGAAAAAGTGGTCAACTTAGAAAAGCTCTTCTGTTAACAGACAATGTACCATTCACGCAAATGAAAATGAATTAAGAAGTGAAATATCGAAGTTAGTTTTTTACCACGAATGTAACTTCGTTAATGCGGCCTATGGATCAGGGTGTATTAGAAATTTCAAAAGGCATTATCGACGAACTTACTGCAATCAATTTTGGAAAGAGTAGACGATGGTGAAGAACTCGTGGATTGTTTAAAAGGAATAAATTTGAAAGACGTGGTTTATTGGCAGCAGATGCATGGAACAAAGTGAAAAGTTCAACATTACAAAAGCCTTAGGCGAAGATAATACACCAAAAAGATCTCCCCCAGAAAATAACGATGAGGAAGACGACTTTCCGCTCCATGAAATTATGATAAATTTAGATAGCTGTGAAGATATTGGCCAAGAAGAAGTTGACGAGTGGATAACATTTGACAACAAAGAACAAGAGGAACTAACTGATGTGGTCTTATTGAACTTGTTAATGAAGAGAATATGAAAGAAACAGTGATAACGAGTCAAAAGGCAAGAAGAAGAAGGAACAAAAATTGCGAAAGCGTTTGATGCGTAAACAAAGCATTATTATACGTAGAGCAACAGCCTAATATCACAACAAGTGACATTTTACTTTTAACACGGTGGAGAAACATTGCATCCAAAAACCGAATGGGTTCAAAATTAAAACAAACGAGAATTGTTTCTTTTTTAAGACATACCACATTTTTATTTATAAAGAATGTGCATGCTTTTATTTCAAATATATAATACATAATGTAATACTTTTGTTCTATGTATGAATATATGCATGTATGTATGTTACTTTACTTTTTTGCTTTTTTTCTTTGAAATTCCGTATTAACCAAAAAGACTCCGGTCCCGGCTGTTTCGGACAGTCGGGAGTCTACTGTATATATTTGGTGGTAAATTAATCGTATGCTTGTCAATATTTATTTTATATTTTTTTAAAATATTTATTTTATGGCTGTGCACTGGCAAACATACGATTTAATTTACCACCAAATGTGTTTATATTGCATGTTTCATGGCCTTGAAATAACCTATCAAAATTAGATGCTCTTTCTGTTACTTTTTAATCTCGCGTTTCGGTTAATAAGTATAGTATTGTGTGAATTTTGATCTGATTACATAATGTTTCTAGGTCACTTTCATATAGTGTACATATTGATGATTTTTGGAATCATGTATGCTTTTATTTTTAAAAGTCACTCTTAAAAGCTTGTTAATGTAAGCTCAATATGCAGCAATATCCTATATTATCTACAAACAGGTTATATATATATATATGTTAATAATAAAAATAATAAAAGATTGGCTATATTACCAGCAGGTAGAGTGGATATTTAATATAGAATATAATCACTAAAATATTTTTTTAATTAAAAAATATTTAAATTCCAATGATCAGCAGCTCTTGGAATTTATTATTAGCATATCCGAATGCGCAAACTGTCTCCTAAACCCCTCACCACAAACTGCACTAACTGACGTACGTTTCAATAGCAAAGCTATCATCATCAGCAGAAACACTGAACTAAATAACTACACTAAAACTACCCTAATTTATACCTAAAAAGGTCAAGGTACATTAATCACGTCATGGCTGACTGCCGTCATGCTTAACTAGTCACTAATCCTAACTCCGTCTAATCTACTACTTATGCTTAATAAACCGTAAAGACAAGAATTTAAGGGTCCTAAATCTGAATTCATTAAAATATGTTTGTTTTTATATATTTCCATACCCTCATAACAATTTAATTGTACATAGTTGTTACGTTTCTAACTAATTTTATATTGTCAAACTTATGGTTTTCTTCAAGCATATGTAGGGCTACACTAGATTTGTCAAACCTTCTAAATTTTAAGATGAGCCAAATGCTCCTTGTAACGTGTTTTAATTGATCTTTTAGTTTGCCCAATATATACATGATCACAATCTTTACAAGATATTTTAAAATACCTGATTTGTCCAAATTATCTACTTGATCTTAGGGTTGCCTAAAATATTTTTAAGACTGTTATTTGAAGTAGTAACTATGTCCAGATTGAATTTAGAGAAAATTTTTTGTAGACCTTTCGTGTAACTTGGTAAAATGGTAATTTGACATATTTTCTTATTTTTCTTGTCACTAATTTCTAAAGTACTCATATTTTTAATTTTTATTTTGTTTTTGTGTTTTCTGATGGTATTATATACAACGTCTTCTGAGAATCCATTAAATGCAGCGATATTAATAATTTTCTTTAATTTCTTTATTATATCGTTCTGTAGACAGAGGAAAATTAAGTAAGCGATGTACCAAAAATTAATAGCTGCTAGTTTGTTTTTCATGAATGGTTTGAATCTTCTGAAATAAATCTGTTATTAGTAGTGGCTTTCTATATATGTCTATTTCTAATTTATTTTTATTTCTTATTACTAACATGTCGAGAAAAGCAATCCTATTGTTAGTTTCCTCTTCATGGGTAAACTTAATGGAAGGAAATTTTGAATTTATCTGTTCAAGAAAATCTCTAATTGAGCACTTACTAGTATCAAAAACACAAAAATGTCATCGACGTATCTGACCCAAACCCGTGGAAAGTATGCCAAAGTATTCTGAAGATCGGTTTCAAATTTTCCCATAAAGAGGTTAGCTATGAAGGGAGATAAACTGTTACCCATTGCTGCTCCTTCAGTTTGTTTGTAAAAAGTACCGTTGATTTGAAAGAAATTTTGTTTCATGCAGAGCTTCGCTAAAGAAATGAAACTATCAACTCATTACTGCCCAACTGATTACCTTTCAAGAAATCTTCTAAATAAGTCAAAGTGATATCCACGGGGACGCTGGGAAACAGTGAGCTCACATCAAATGAAACTAAAACTTCATTGTCAGTAAGTTCAATGTTTTTAATCTTTTCAATGAACGCGTATGAATTTTAACGGCTAAATCCGGGGTTGCACAGGTAAGTGATTGAATTTGTCAGATAGCCATTTGGACAGTAAGTAAGTTGGACTATTGATATTGGAGACAATGGGTCTCATGCTCTTCCCTGGTTTATGTATCTTAGGTAAACAATACATCCTAGGTAACACTGGATTTGATACAGTTAGCCTATACTTAAGTTATCATTAATAATATTCTTATATTCTAATAGGTCTTTCTTGGTTTCTGTGATCATTTTTGATAACGGATTTTTAGTTAGCTTTACGTAAGAACCTTGCGTTAGAAGGGTATTGACACGATCAAAATAATCTCTTTATCTAAAATGGCCACCGTATTACCTTTGTCAGATTTTAAGTAAAAGCAGTTTTTGTTTTTAAGCCCTTTAGCAATGTCAATTTCTTTACGTGTGATATCTGAAGGATGACGTTGTTTATTCTCTAAAACTTGAGTTTTACAAGCAGTTCTAATAAAGTTTTTAGTCTGATCATCAAAAGTACTAATCGCTGTTTCTATGCCAGATATAATTTCTTCGATTGGTGGTTTCTTAAATTTTAAATTATATTTCAAACCTTTATTTAACAAACTAATTTCCTCCTTGTTGAAAGATACAGAGGATTCGTTTCTGACTAACATATGTTCTGATTCATTATGTGAGTACATTCTGGGTTTTTAAAGACACTAATTTGATAATTTTTTTTATGAACCAAATCTTTATTTAATACTTTCTTCGAAATAATATCTTCTATCCTATTCAAATAATTATTCCATTCTACTAATTCTAAATTACTAAGACCTTTTGCTAATCTTAAATGTAGGTTGTAAGCTTCTAATTCTAATTGACTAATTCTAAAATACTGATATTTAATTTCTGAATTTAACCAACATTTTTTAGCCGAAGAAATCGCTTTAGACGCTGAACTTGAGGAAATCTTACATTTAATTTGAATAAAATTTGGAAACACATTAACTTTTCTACAATCTTTCAGAAATTTAATATTAGCATCAACTAACCTAATTTTACTTCTTACCTTAAAAAACCTGTTGAGTAGCGTAGATCGGGAAGCCATAACAATGACAAAAATACTCCAAACTGTGGTACTGTATTTTTGTCAGTATTCCGAAATGTTTTTATCTTTAATGATGACTGTTCTTTTTTCTATTTACCCATCGTTCACTATTGACACGATTAGATAATTTTATAATTATATATGTTATATTATTTTAATAATAATAATGTTGTATAATAATAATAATGCTGTAATCGAGCAAACTTGAAGATATTGTTTCAATATTTACTTATACCTATATCCAGTGGCGGCTCGTGAAAATATTGAATGGTGGGGCCAATTACCGCTGTTAATTTATGTTGTCATTCTGGAATAATACTACACTGTATTACTATAATTAGTAAATATTCTTAAATCCAATTTTTATTGCAGGAAAGTGTCTAAACCGAAGTCCGTATACGATGGTCCTTTACATATGTTTCTACTTTCAAAAGTCGATCATCGACGGCCGTATGACTCATAGGCTTGCCTACCGTGATAGTGGGAGACCCTTCCCCACAGTGCTGGGCAGTCTGGGCACTGACGTATACTGAGAATGCGTAACTCGATCAAACAGCGCGCAGCGGCTGCGACCACCCCCTCTCCCGCCAGCTCCGCGCGGGGACCTACAAACGTCTGAAATCAGTGCCAATGTAGACGTGGCTCTAGTTTGCTGCTTGTTTGCATAAATAACTATACAAAGCGTGTTTCGTCTCATCAAATCGCAACGTTCGTTCTGTACTTAAATGTGTGTGTGTGTGTTTGTACGTGTGCTTATCGGAATTTTTACAAAGGGTGGCCCTAAATTAAGGGCGTTTGCCTGATTTTTCAATTTTCAGGAATATCTCCGAAATTATAACAGATATTAAAAAAACCTTTTAATATAATTTGCAGCAGATTATATCCCAAACGATAACATAACATAAACTATCTTTTAATAATGGTGCATTTTTTGGCAAAAAAATTATGCAACGGAAAATTCAAACCAAGGTCAATCATTTACAATCACACTACAATTGAAAATGCGCATTTATAAAGTTTTATACAATAACGTTTTATAGAAACGCCATACATAATATAATCAATATCAAAATAAATTAGATGTATAGTTAAACACCACTTTCGAAAAGGCACGTTAGACGCATGTAAGATGATCGCTTTAAATGTTGTTTTATTTCTCGTGCTGCATAAAATTGTAGTTCAGTACAGTGGCAGTAATTACTATCAGAGACAACATGAGACGTGCAACTAGATACAAAAAAAGGTTCGGAAAATTATTGCATTGGCTATCTTTGTTTGCTTATAAATTCGCACATATAGCGAACTTTGTTTAGCAAGCTGGAAAGTGTACTGACGTGGCGCCACCGTCAAGTTAGGATTTTGCGTTTGTAATGGTTGGCAGTACGTGGGTTGGTGCTCCTGAAAATCACTGTGACCCCGGTTATAAAACGTGATGAAACGCTCTTTGTCACTGCCGTATTCACTCTGTTGTCAGCTTGTTGTTGTGGTTCCACAATTGTCAACACGTGTTTGTTTTGAAAAATAGCGATAGTGAAGAGTGCTTATCTAGCTTAATTGCTATTGTATTTTGTGTTTAGTGGTGTTTACACGGTGTTTATAATAGCCCAGACATTCCCTTGCGAACACACGTAATTTATTTCTTGAGATGCCTTTTACACTTATACGTTGCCGAATGCAATTAAGATTTTTTCACAATTTACTTTTAATAACTTGACTTTTGCAGCTATTTCAAATTCGCACAAGGTTTTATTGTAAATCCGATTTTATTTTAAATGTGTTATCTTTCTTGGGGTATTACTTTATCTCGCCTCCTAATAATATTGTGGCAGTTCAATCAGAGATATTTTTTTGTATCAACTTGTTAAAAATTGTTATTGTCAGAGGATATGCAAATGAATAAATGACATTTTTCGATAGTTCGTTTTATGAAAATTTTGTGATTTGTTATTGTAATGTATTCTTTTATATTTACTTAGATTACTTTTAAATATAAAATTGTATCTATTTGCTTAAATATATATATACGTAATACAATAACTAAATCTGTGTGTCATTTTCCCGATTTTACATGAATTAATAAAATTAATAAAACCATAATAGCCATATACACAGTTTAATTAACGCGCTATTATCGTTGCTTGCGCCACCATCAGTACACTTCCCCAGACAGTCGACCAGTATAGTTTTGCGAACCAAAAATTAACCCGTAGTTGCACGTCTCATGTTGTCTCTGTTACTATAATTTATTTGATGAACATGTTACCTGCGGTGGAGTACAAACAGAATTAAGTACGTTAAACATTTAAAAAGCTGTTTGATTTTTTTTCTTTCTCAGAATATATTTGTTGTGATATTATTAAATTTTAGTCTTATGGTAACAATTTATTTCAGCAAAACATGAAAACACAAAAGAACTTCAAAAAACATTTTTTCTTTGTTATAACATTTGGTGAAACCAATAATAATAAATAAATACTAATACTAGCTAGAAGAAAAAAACGTTTTTTTTTCTTTACATTACTAGCTACAAGACTATGTGAACTGTATAAAATTTTACTAATTCTTCAATATTATTTTCTTGAGAAAGTATAATATTTGTTACTCCATTATATCTTATTTACGGCATTTAGTGCAGTATAAATAGAGTTAACATATTTGTAACAATAATAATGTTTCGAATAAACAATAGAACAGAATTGGAAAAAAAATATAATTCCTATAAATGCTTAAATGTACCACATACTGTAGTGCAATAGCCAACAGTATTATTATATATATAGTAGAAATTAAGCTAATAGGTAGTTATTACAATAGTGGTAGTTTGTGCAGAAGTGCTCAAAACAGCACACAATTACGGGTTTATTACAATACTACACAAGAGTGTAAACTGCATCTTTGGCAAAATACAGCTCAACAGGATATCTAAAAGCCCAGGTCTTTCATGCACGTATACCAAAATTTCTCATTTAGTAAATGCATTTGATAATATTTTACTATTTGATGTATCTCAATTAACAAGTTTAGTTATCTTAAATGTTTATTTTCTAATTATTATTATTATTAATTCTCTGAATGTGTTACACACCATCGTTTTCTACGTGAAAACGTCTTTTTTTTGAGAAATAAGAAAAAGAGGAATTATATCTGTATAATTTTAGTATTTATTATTTTTACGATTGTATTTTAAAAGTGACCTAGCTGTTCTTAGGCAATCTAAACGTTAATTTTGTTATATATAGTTTCTGTTGTAGTACATGCACTTTACTCATCATTTTGAATGATATAGCAAGTTTATCGTGCCTACCTAAATTTTGCGTTGTAAATATTGGTAGAACATATTGAAGTATCACAGAATTTGGGTGAATTAATCGATATTGCCTTGTGTACATACATATTACTTGTGTTGACTCTTTTTGATGGATGTAGCGACCTTGTCCGCCCATGTAGTTCGCTGGGCGCTGCCTTCATGGTATTATTTGTGATTTCCGGCATGCTTTCGTTACTTAACGGTTTTCTTTTCATGCGCATTTTTTGTTATTTAAATTGGTGCGTTTTACTGTTTACTAATTACTAATCCGTTGACCTTTATATTTTATGTAATGGCAATTTCATTTCATATTCACAGATAGTCACCTAATAATAACGAACTTCTAATAACATATTATAACATTCATTAGGTTTTTATTATATGTTATGGAATATTTCTATTTATATTAGAGAAGCATATTTAGCTTTAAAAATATATATTACATATATGTCCTGATATTTTAATTATTTTGGAATAATTGCAGTACTATTTAATATTTATCTAAATGCGATTATTCGCTTACCATTTTTAATTATTTTTACAACATAAAAGACATAAACCATGATTATAAAAGTTTTTATTGCTGCATAAATAGAGGTGTTTTTTTTTTATGAAATAAAAATTAAGTGGGTCATTCTAATCATACTTTAATCATAAGCTGTAACTATTACCAGTGTTTTTTTTTGTCAGTTTGTGTACTAAACAAGTTCAAAAAGTATGAAATGTTTAATAGTACCTATGTATTTGAGAATCCGAGAGCTGATGAATGTAAGCAGTAAACGTTTTGTTGTGTCAGTCAGTCGTAAGTGTTCTTGAGTACCAAGCAACAAAAGTTCTCTGCTCTTCAAAACTTAGTGGCTTAAAGTACCTCCCCTAGAAATTTTAATTTTATTTACGTAATCTTAAAGTGGCCAGTCTTTATTATATTAAAAGCCATAAAGATTTAGTCCACAAGCACACTATACCTAGACACTCAGTTTTTGGTTATAGTGTGCCAGATAAAAACACAAACACACTCGGCTAACTTCAACGTATTTACATAATAGGTAAATACATTTTGCAGCGGAGATATGGAAAAAAAAGAGATTCGCAGCGGAGAACTATTTTCTTAGAAATAAAATTATTAATGAAATCACATTTTAATTTGGGAATTCAATTTTATCTTATCATTTTTAATAAATTTGTTGAAATTGATGTTCTTCGATTCCTGTTATCCCTTACAACTTTTTCATTGTTCAAAATTTCTAAAAAATGGTTTTAGTCATTTTTAATATTTTTTCAAAATTTATTTATTTCTTAAAACATTTGTTGTTTCTTTAGCACAACTTTAAAGTTTTCATTATCCGAACTTTATTGATAACAGTGCGGGTGGATTGATTGATCTGCTTATTATAATAATACCTCAGCACTATAGGCCTTGAAGGCCCTTGGTTTAGGGTGCCGGAACACACCGAGCCGCTGAGAAGTGTTGTCCGAATGGTCACCCACCAACAACCGGTACCGCATATTGCTGCTTGACTTTCAAGATTGGCAATGATGCATCCTTCCTTTTCAGTCGTACTGCCGGCGATCAACTTATTAGGTAGTCTCAAACTGTCGACATTAGTCGAATGCACAAAAAAGTTAGTTTTACTATTTATGCATAAAGCTATCAATTTCTTCTAGGAATCCCCATCCTATTAACATATCCTTTACAAAATTTGTCATTGTACATAACTATGTTTTCTATATTTACGTATGGTGCATTTCAAGATATAAGAATAACACTCTTAAAGTTTGTAAGAGTTTTATTGCACCTCGTATGGCGATAATTACCTGATGTCTCATTTAAAGGGTACCTGCTTACAGCATATGAATCCGGGAGTCATATTGACTATAAATTACAATCAGGTAGTTATCTACAGAGCAGGTGTAATAAAACCATTATAGACGTTAAAAATCATATTCTTATATCTTAAAATGCATTATATGTTTCCTGTATAAGATATAATTTGTAATTAATTGGATGAAATACATGGTTTTCTGGGTATAAGCAAATTGTTTTCATTTATGTGAATAATAATTCGTCAATAACGACGCATTTAATACAGGTGTCCTTTACATTACATACAACTTTCCCACAAATCACAACACTTTAAAATTGTTATTAGAAGTATTTTTTCTGAGTTATCTTAAAAGGAATATGAATTCGGCGTTAAAAAATAATTGGAAATCATCTACTTTTTTGATTCAAAATAATTATAATCGTTTGAGTGATATCTTAATATTTTGTTGGATTTGCCATTTAATAAATATTTGTTTGATTCAACAATTTTTCGCTGATCATTGTACGCCGAAATAAGTGAATGTGTTAGGTTAAACAAATTCTTATGTACTTTTAATAAATACCTATCACAAAATATATTTTTTTCCCAATAGGGAGGAAAAGTATAAGTATAAAAAATTATATTTTGTTATATGTATTTATTAAAAGTTATACTTTTCCTTGCTGGGAAAAAATTATATTTTGTGATAGGTATTTATTAAAAGAATCATAAGAATTTGTTTAATCTAACACATTCGCTTATTTCGGCATACACTGATCCCTAGGAAGGTAAAGTACAACTTTCCTCCCTAGGGAGAAAAAGCAAGTGACATTGACATGATGAAACTGTACATCTTATAATATGTGATATTATTCATTGATGATATTAATACATTCGACCCAGTCTGAGCCCATTTAGTGAGATAACTGCTAAATTATTGGGTATTAAATTTCAAATAAACTATTATTAAATACTTTTAAACGACGCTAACTTGACAGTTCTCAAAAAATATTTGACAGATTACACACATACAGGTATGTCTTTATTATTTTTAGACATTTAGTTAAAATTGAACTGGCTGGGAAAAAAATAGTATTCAAACCACGCGAGGAAAGTGCTATTGCAGGCCTTGGGCAATTACAAACATTTGTAATATTTGCCCGCGGCCTGCAATAGAGCACTTTCCTTCCTTGGTTTGAAATATACTATTATTATATTATTGCTTTTCCGTACATATGTATTGTATTACAAAAAAAATATTGTAAAGATAGAATCTTTGATATTTTAGCGTGTTTAAAGTTGTTGAATGGGCTAGGTAGTATTTTGTACAACCTGCCGTGATCAGCAGAACGGTGATCATAAAAGGAGGTGTTTATTTAGTGATAATAATATGCACGATTAGTATTATGAGGTAATAAATATTTCAAAAGGTTTGTAGAGAGAGGAAGGGAGAGAAACATAATGGACAAAGATGTGTCATCACGTTATCACACATAAGAGTAGAATGTCTGAATATCATATTTACTGTATTTATTTATTCTTAAATACTTCGCTCTAGAATATTTATGATGAAAACAAAAAGGCAGTTATTTTCAAATAAATTATGTTTTAGATTATACAATTCATAAATACGTTTAGCATCTTTTCCACTAACCTTGATTTCCGTCAAGCTGTTAAAATAATACAAAATTTATAAATAGAGATTGCTGCTTTGTCTTCTCAATTTTAAAGTTTATTATACATTCAATAATTTCAATAACTTCATTGCGATGTTAAAATTTCTGTTTTTATTCTTTCTATTAATATTAACTGTAAAATGTGAGAATTTGGTATTAACAGCCAAAAAATAAAACTATTATTATACTATTAATTTATATTGTCGAATTACTTTGTTGAATTTTAATTAATGCTTTTGTTTTTCCTTGCAATAATTAGTATCAATTTCAATGTGTATTTAATTTTATATGTAAGCATTTTTATGTCGATTTTATAGTAATTCAATAGATTGCGGAAAACCAAATTTGATCGAAACGCAGCTGCATGTTGCGAAAGCTGAAAATTGTTACGCTTTTGTCATTGAAAGAAAACTTTTTTGAAAATGGTACGTCTTGGTAACATCAACCACAAATCAACATTGGATATTGCCGAACATACTGGTATGTGCAAACAAATAAATTATTTATGGTATTGTTGTAAATATCAGTAAATATTAATATTGTTCCTTTTAGTGATGTTATGTTCGATAATAGTGATTTTCATTTATTTATTATCAAATCAATAAAAATGTTTGAAATGAAGTGATCAAAGGTAGAGGTGATATATGTGTTTACAATTAAAAGATATTTATTTACAGTTAACTATTGAGATTTACTGTAAAGTAACCTTTCGTAAATAATAACCAATTATTTGTTTGAAAATATATGTATATCATATACTCATAGTGAATGTTTCCATTTAATACACATTATTTTTTTTGTAAAAAACCACGCCCATTTAAATTATTAAATAGCCGCAATAAAGTGTGCACATGTACTATTTATAAATGAATAAGGCTGCTTTAGTCTCAAGCAAACAAAGTGTAATAAGTTTTTTAAACATGAACATGTCTCTCTCTCAGTGTATTGATTTTTGTTAGTTGATGGTTGCTGATCTGCTGGTAATGTATTTTCTTTTTCATTAGATATGCGCGGTTTAGAGTTCTCTTTTTAATAATTTGCTTAGGAATACAAAACATGTATCAGTTTTACTTAACAATTTAAATTTAATAATTCAAAATGCTACATATGAGAGCCATAATCCGCATTTTCTAATTGACTAGTTCAAATCATATTGGACCATGAATATTTAAGTAATGAGTGCAGACGTCATTGAAAATTTAGACAATTGACGCGAAGCTTGGTGTTAAAGGTTAAAATACTACCCAATTTACAAATATGTAGGCCTTGCTTTATTCGAAATACTCAGAGTATGAAAATATAAAACTGTGCCGCTAATTATTTCGTTTAAGTCTATAATACCATGATATAATTCATTAAGTATAAATAAGAATTCCGTCACATCACAACGGCCCAGTATTTTAATGATTTCTATTACGTAGCGCAGTCCTTAAGTATAAAGATAGTAAGATGGTTACGATATTGTGAAAGCGATCCTGTGGAAATATAAAAGCTTCCGCCTCGCAGAAACGTGTTAATTCTATCTACCAGCTCTTCGTTGTATGCCTCCGTCTTTTTTTTGGCATTCAGCTGTGTGTAACGAATGAAATTCGTTCGTATTTTTACGCGTTTGACGGTTTCATTTAGCGAGCCGCAGCCCAAAATTATGTAGGTCACGGCCTATGGCGATGGTACCTACATAAAAGCGATTTAATGCTGTTCGAATATCCGTCGCTGTAGCACCCAATGGAATCGACGAGTATTAGATTCATGGTCGAACTTCGGGCTTCGGGAGTATACGGACGGAAGCGTTGTTGACGATGCGTGCAACGAGTTTTGAAGTGGCACAGAGTTTTAGCTCTTAGTAGGATTATTTCGAAATTGAGAGTAGGTGCAGTTATTTGGAAACGTTGTGCAGGTTTACTATCGAAAACATAAACAAGCAGCCAATTACTATCGCTAGAATCTTTAGAGAAAGCAATGAGTTCACGCAAACGAAATCGAATTAACATGAAAAAAAAGCTGTCACGATAACGTTAATCGTATCTCTACATCCCAACTAATTATGGTGGTATGACATTACGTTATTCTAGATTACGTAAATTACAGGGTTCTCTTTTGGTAACAATTAGTGATCATTACAAAATCACGAATCTCCTAAAAGCTGCTTAAGTATTCTTGTGTGCATTTTTTTAAATTAGTTTTGAAAATAGGGTGTATTTAATTTTTGAATTGGTGTACAGTGCCCGGTATGAATGCTGCAACATATTAGATTTTTTTTGTTACTCAAATATAGTAATTTTTTGTGGGGATAGGTTTAGCATATCCAACAATCGCAAAATTTATATACCATATGGTGGCAAAATGGAAGTAAAATCTTTCAAAAAATTTTGTGACTGACCTCCTTCAAGGTGTTGCAATGTTTTTGGCACAAAGTTTATATCTAAAAAATTGAATACTCTTTATTCAATCCGATGCAACCACGATACAACTACATTAATTACATAATTTCAATACATATTGATTTAAATGTCAAGAGACCACTAAACTAATTAATTTCAATACAGTATATACTTCAGTTTAGATCGAAATTATTGTAACATCAGAGAATTAAACCTGTTGTCACTGCATATTTATACATATAAGGAACTGCTAGGTCTCCAGCATATAGACTTATGCATAGTGAAGCACTGATAAATAAATCGCAAGGCGCTGGAAAAATATTGTATGATATTAAGGATGCACGCTGAGTGAGGCCAGGTTCAGAAATTTAACCTAGATAAAAAGTATCAGGTTATTATAATACCAGAGAAGAAGTACTGGAGGAAAAGCACTCCAGCAACAGCGGACTCGAACTGGTATACAGACGGCGTACGAGCTGGAATATATGGAAAGAAGCCTAAAAGCGCTCTTTCGATAAGTACACGACGTTGTTTGCGGTGGGTGCCATTCATAGCTGTATCAGAGAAATGGAAAGATCAATAAAAAGTTAGGTAAAAGCGTCGCTATTTTCTCCGACAGCCAGGCAATACTTAAAGCGATCAGTTTCGCAAGTGTTGACTCTGTGCTGGTTTAGGATTGTATAAACGCCTACAATGAGGTGGGCACTCAAACGGAATTAACATTGACTTGGATTCCCAGTCACTTGGGCGTGAAGGGAAATGAGGTGGCGCACGATTGACTAAGCGAGGATCGCCAGGGTCGTTTGTTAGAACTGGCCATTCCTTTGCCGTTGCCAAATCAAATCAAAAAGTTCATCAATCAATGGATTCATAATCAGTCCAGTACAGTGGTAGCAAAAGTCACCAGGACAGAAACAGACAAAAGAATTCCTAAATAAACGGAGACCGGGAGAGTAAAGACTGTTAAAATGATAGTAGATCTGCTGACTGGTCACTGTAGACTAAATAGGTATATGTATAATCTAGGCCTGGCAGGTGATGCTATTTGGAGATTCTGCCAAGGGGAGAAAAACTCGAGTTTTCGTGCTGTGCCAATGCGAAGCCTGGCGAAGACAAGGACTATCTGATAGATTCTGTCATGATATGTCCAATTAAGAGGGCAAAATTAGAGATCGCCTTATGGGACAAAGGGATGCACAGTGATAATCTAATCCAATCAGAATTGGTTATTCCCATTTTTTAATTTTACTACACTAAGAAAAATTATTCTTTCTCACAAAAAAGGAATAACCTTCTGTGGGGAAATATTGGTTTAAAAAAGATGTTTCATCGAAATAAATTACCATGACCAGTGGCGGCTCGTGACAATATTGAGTGGTGGCGCAATTCTCCCTCCCGCTCTCCCCCTCCATTTTATTAATTTTACAAAGTTTGAAACCAGTTTAGCTCAGCTTGCAGTTTATTTTATTACCTCATTTATTGCTAAGGGCCAATACTACAATCGCGATTTAAGGATTAAATATGGCAAGATCCAGTTTATTTTTTTCAGTACTAAGTTTATACAGCAAAATTATTTATTTATTTAAATATCGTATATATGTAAGTAATTTATCTAAGTAGCAGAAATGATATAGGATTGCTGAAAAGTTTATAGCATTGTTTCAAGATATTTCTCAGTAAACTGCGTTCGTCGCGATGATGAAACATGGTTATATTTTGAAAAAGACCGTTCAACATCTACGGATGTAACACACGCATAATTAAAATAATCTTTATAGGTAGATAACGGATCAGATGCACCATCACCAAGGTGTAGACTGATTTGTGCCAACGCAATAACAGTTTATCGCACATTGGACAAACTATTTCGGCACTATCAAAATGTAAATCCTAGAATTCACCGATATACTTTTCTACATTATGAAACAATGGTCGTTTTCTGGGATTTTCTACGGCCGACATTGTATTACATTTACAATGCGTAAAACGTTAACGGAGAATTGTACTATCTCGCATCAATACTCGACCAACACTGATACTAGATAGTAGACACACGAATCGAAGGGAGTGATTTTACTGCCTTGAATATATACTTTGGATAAACGTTCTGTATAGCGCGAGGCGAGTGCGGCCCGTGTAAGCGGACACGTCTGACCACTTTATTTATCTACTTAAATATAAATACTGACGTATTTCCTTCAGAATTGCATATATTTAGTTTTTAAACTGCACGTACATACATGGGTCACTTGTTTACATTCTCCCACCTAACTAACCCAAAATTATTCAGGTGTGTTTGTTTGACTCACACGCTTGCCAATGGTAAATAAATTAGTATGGAGATTGTGGAAAGATCCTTATTGCCGATTTTATACTATGCCAGAAACAAGATTGGCAGACTTTGAGAAGTAATAATCGAGCTATCGATTATTAGTACTTCTCATCGAAGCTGTTTCTAAAATGTTTTGGTCACTACAAAGAAAGCAATCAATCTCAAGATACTATATTTAATTCAAATAAAATTTCTTTATCTGAAAGCATATCTATTTCGTTGTGGGAATCAATATTTTTCTGAGTATGGTAATTGTTCCTTTCATATTGCTACCTCCATACATTGAATCCGTAAAAAACGCTTCGGACATAACCTCGAAATAGCACTTTTAAAGAGGGTTCTTAGTATTTTTTTTTGATTTATTGAAAAAATGAATAGGCACATTGGACTCAGGGTAAAATATTGATTCCATTAATGTGCATATAAATCACCAAATCAGTGGGCCTCGTTGGTGTTCATTTTGGTGTTCAAGAAATAAAAAAGCAATAAACGTTTAAAACAGTTTAAACCCCTCTTTCACTCCGGTGGGCAACTACTCGCAATAGTCTGAAGAGGTGTATTCTAACAATCTATAATGTATTATACAGTGAGGTCGTACATTGTCCCCCCCCCCTCCTTCCCTTGATAACTTTTGAGTGGTATGAGATAGAGCAATGAAACAAAAACAAAGTGAAATTAGAGATAATTTTTTTTGATTTTGCCTATAGAGATACGCACATGGCTTCCGATGTAAAATAGAGGGCGTAGCTATCTTTAAAATTTTAAATGGGAAGTAATTTCATTTAGAAGCTCATTTGGAAGATATTTCTATTACTTTTACAGCAATGCAAACAGTTTTACGATTTTCAAAATTTTCACCAACTTATCCAAGATTAATTATTGGAGTACAGACGGTACTTTTCGATAGCCCTCGTATTCATATTGTGGTTTATGTGACTTAGGAAGCGATTGCTGTAAAATATGACATATTTTACAATATGACGTTTTTGCAAAATTTTGCAAAAGTGTCTTATCTGTCAGTGTATGTGTCATGTGTGCGGGTGTCTATGTTACAGATTACTGCAATTACAGGTTTCTGTACATTGTATCCAAACACCGAATACGAGGGTTACCGAAAAAGTAACGTAGGTACCCCAATAATTAACCTTGCATAAGTTGGTAAAAATTTTGAAAATCGTAAAACTGTTTGCATTGCCATAAAAGTAATAGAAATATCTTCCAAATGAGCTTCTAAATGAAATTACTTCCCATTTAAAATTTTAAAGATAGCTACGCCCTCTATTTTACATCGGAAGCCATGTGCGTATCTCTATAGGCAAAATCAAAAAAAATTATCTCTAATTTCACTTTGTTTTTGTTTCATTGCTCTATCTCATACCATTCAAAAGTTATCAAGGGGGGGGACAATTTACGACCTCACTGTATATTCAGTAATGTACTGGGTTGTCCTGTTTAAAATATAGAAAAGTTAGCAGTAAAAAAAACTCACGGTATATTTTCATGGTACCGTTCATCGGATCATAATTATTATGGTATTGCTCATTCCGTCTTAGTTAGATATCTATTTGAATATTTGAAATTAAAGTGACATAAATATGAATGTCTACAATATTATTGTGGTGACATTGTTTGATGGTTTTATTGAAATGCCTGAATTTCTAATAAAGGGAGATAATTGCGAACTGTGTGAAGGCTTTATGAGTAGTTAAGGCTTCGAGCCGATGGACACGATGAAATTACAGAATGAAGTTGTTATTGGCAAATGAGAAAGTACATATTCCCGGCGCCAGGAGCGGTCAATATACCGACGCCAAGGAAAAAATCCATCACGGTCTCAATTGGCGTCCGTCATATAGATACAACGGTAATCTAATGTAGGCAATTTTTCATGTAATTCCTAACACGCAGTCATTCCAAGTGTGTTATCGTTCAAGGAATTCCGTGTTGATCGAAGGAAATAGGGAATTGATTATTTATGCTAAAATGGAGCTTCACTTATTGTTACATCTGCACATGTAGGTTAGTAGGTTATCACCTCAGAGTAATAAAACATTTTGAAGATGGGGAGCAAACTTATTAGATTACCAGGGATATTTTATGACAAATGAGAACAGCATATTAATTAATTACCTTTCCATTAAATACTAATTGTTGTAGTTATGGGAATGTCGTAGTTCAGTTGTCGTTTTGAAACAGAATTACATATGAAAGAAAAAATATTTCCAGAATATTCTCTACTCGGGAAGGTGGATACAGTTTTGTATCACTTTAGGCAAAGTTGCCGCCTGGCATAAGTTAACAATTAAGAAATCGGTAGAGACGAGCATTTAAAAGTGGTTAGATGTAAATGTAAGTATTTTTTTGTACTATGTAAGTATGTTTTGTTTGTAGTTGTTTACTATTTTGAGGCTATTTATTCTAAGAACCTAATTCTCCAAGTATTTTGTATTAATAGGTATATTTGTTTAAGTATGTACCTATTTTAAGGTCTTTAGGTAGGTATATTATGTATGCAAGTGTTTTTATACAATAGAAATAAAAGTAAATTGCCTTAAATGACTACATAATTTACCTACGTCTGTTATGAACGTCATTAAGGATTTACATATGTGGAATATACCTGTTTAATATTTATCAATTATTTTAATTATGCTTGTGTCACATCCCTAGATCTTGAACGATTTTTTTCAAAATATAAGCATGTTTTATCATCGCGACGAAAGCGGTCAAGTGAGAGAAATCTTGAAACACTTAACCGCTTTCACAATCTTTCAGCAATCCTATACACTGAGAGAAATATCCTTTTCATTTAAAAGGAATTGTATTAATAAGTTTTTGCGTTTTCTATATGGCCAACATGATTTGGTGTTTCCTGGAAAAGGAATATAATTTTAAATTCACGCATTTCTTCGGAAATAATATATTTTTCATTGAAACAGTTTATTCTTTTAAGTGAAAGATATTGATAGTTGATTTAAGTCCTCTTTATTTTGAACTTGATAACTATGCAGATTGGCAGAATACCGTAAGCATTTTGATTCAAGAGGTTTTTCCTTTCCTTATAACATTTATACATTTGAAACTTAAGCGTAAACACAACCAAGTGCCGTGATCATTTTTAATCGAAATGAAAATGAATTATCTCCAAAAACCCATGCGCTAAGGAGGGATTTGCCGTTAGAATGTTGTAAATCGTAGTACTCTAGTGTGCTGTTAAAGAAATCGTCCTTTCAATGGCGATGATTCCTACCAGATGTTGTTCTAGTAAATAGTTTCCAGCCTATTTTGTGCGAAATATTATCTATTACTGGAATGAAAAAGGAGGTTCGCCATCTATGCGACAAGGATAAAGGATATCTGCTCATCTGCTGTACTATTTGTAGAGAAAACTGCTATGCGAAAATAAAATGCGTTATTATTTTTACTTCCATGTAAATATTTAGTTAAATTAATAAATACTGCGCTAGTTTCAAATAAATCGACTAACCAACTTATTTGTTTGATTGAATACAGGAATATTTTTAATATTCCTAAATCAAGTAATAATTTAGTAACTGTAACCAAATGCATGAAAAATGGTTGAAAACAACAATATCGTTTTTCCCGTGTATAACAGTTTTAAAACCTTCAAACACTATATACTGCTGTAAAGTTCTTTGGCTTATAAGTAAATCAGCATTAACTAAAAAGATTCCAATTATCTCTGAAATATCTTTAATCTCGCGCGAAAAATATTCACTTTTGTTCATTATAGTTTGTGTATCTGAGATTTATGCACGTGGGAAAATGAATAAAACTAAAATACTGCCGCGTAAAAAAGGACTCAGCTTGAATACAGGTGCGTGCATTTTCCGTTAAAAGACAACAGTTTTCAATCAATGTATACATGCGTGTCCACGCTAATAAACCAAAACGTCCGGCTTTTTTATTTAAAATACTGTTTATAATTCAATAATACGTAAAGAAAACTAAAATATGTTGTTAAATATGTACATAATAATAACAATATAATATGTAATGTGTATTGTCTTACTTAAACAGAAGTTATACAGACATTATAAAATATTAATCAAAACTAAGTTGCATTCCATTTAATTATGGTTACTTTTCGTCGAAAAGCATGTACTTAAGAATAAAATACTCTTCTGGCGAAACAGCATCTTACTTTCAATTAAAATAAACACTTTTCTGAGAAAAGGTATTCTTTTCGTTGAACATGATAAAAACCAATAGTTATAATACTTTCCATTTAATGCAATCTCTTTTCTCAGTGCTGACCAGGCGCGCAGACGAAAGTTGACCACCCTATTTATCAAGTAACCTCAACTTTTGAATTTCAAAATTTGAGTATACGTATTGTATTGTTTTTTTTTGCGAATTTGTCCTGCAGAGACTTAACTGTGCGTTGCCATTTCACCTTTAGGGGCTTCGGACAGCAACGAACATAAGGATTAATTAATTGTAAATAATACATTGTTAAGATTGGAAAGCAAAAGTTCTTTCCAATCTTAACAATGTACTATTTATTTACATAAAGATGAAAGTTAAGTTATTATTGTTGGTTGAAAAGTAAAATTTGGTTGAAGGAAAGGCCGATTTACATTAATCAAATGTGTATGTGTGAAATGTACAAATACATTTCACTGTCTACTCAATGCACGAAATATGTCCAACCTACAGTTAAATTGATTTTATGTAACATCATACGTGTGTTGGCAATATAAAATATTGTATTTGATACAAAACCATAATTATTTGATGTTACTAATATTTTACTTAAATCAAGCAAAAAATTATTATAAAACTAAACAATTATTCTAGTCATTCTGAATATGTTTTTTATTTAAAGCAGCATTTTTTGATGTATGTATTTCTAAATAAACACAATTATCAATCTAACTTTAAAATGTCATCAAGCGCAACACTATTTTTTTTTGTTGCGTCAAATGAAAATCTTCGGTAATTACCAGAGTTTCGAGTACCAAACATTACGTACCAGAGTTGCCTCATATCTCCCCAACATAAGGGGCCATTTGCGGCAGTCAAGCCCAGCCATGAGTACGATGCTGGAGCGTCGTGTCAAGCCCGCCGCCTTAGTTTAGTTATAGTCCTTATCCCAGGTAATATGAACAAATCTCAAAATTACTGTCATAAATTTCGTTGTGCGCCATCTTTAGGTCAAGTAATAGTAGCATCTCGAACATTGGAAGCTAGCATGCTAATGTCAGTATCACTCCTCGATAGTTACAAAATTCGACGGTTAACCTGAAAAGAAGTACATGGCGCTTGCAAATTTCTCAGCTGTGTTTTGGATCTTTTATCATGAATTATTTGATGAAAAAAAAAAAATAGTGTAGAATTACATTAGAAACATCGTAGTACGCCGTTAGTAAAAGTGAATTATGTATGGATCACCGGCAATTGGTTTCCCAAACACTAAAAGCAATACGCAATATACTTTAGCATAATTTTAATGTTAGACGGAACAGGAAAATATGTTGTTTTAACGCACATTGCATCCAACATAAAATATTGTTTGCGGTAACAGTTTTTCTATTTTTTTTTTACAATTTTTATGTTGCAGAAGCATTAAAATTTTGGTTGTTTTTGATTAGACAAATCGACAAAATTCGTTTAATCCAGCACAAAACTATAACCACAGTACTTCATTCCTCTTACTATAACAGTTACCAAATCTTTTAATTCCTATAATGTCACCAAACCAACATTAAATATTTAATGCGTGGTTTTTGGGTTTATGATATAATTTTGTAATTGAGTATACACAGTCACAAAGTTTGTCACATTATTAACGTTTACAACGTCTGCCATGAATGCGTCACGATGTTAGCCCAATCTAATTTACAATAGCAAATATAAGATGTGTATTAAGCACATAGCTAAATTTTGAAAATTAAAAGGTGTGATAGCCAGTTTGATGGACCTTAAAAACGCGAATTTTTAATGAAAATTGTAATTTTCTTCTCTTTTCTAAAGTCCAGAAATATTTTTCAACCTGTATGCATGCAAATTTTTGATATTATACACGTTTTTTTATTTATTTTATCATTTTTTTTGTTAGTGTACTATACTGTAATCGTCAAAATTTAATTATAATATTGGAAAGCAGAAAGTACAATAATTAAAATTTGTCGAGTACAGTATATGTAGGCGAGTTAAATAGCTATTCTTTAAATGTGTTTACGTAGCTTTGTTTGTGAAACAGTATAATTAACCGTTCAGAATAAATAACATAGTCCGAGCTGATTTTTTAATTAACTCATTTGTAAGTGTAGGTTATTAGCTTAAAAATCAATGGTGTTTTTTTTTGTAGAGGTGATTACAGGCGGCCAATGAATAAAACATTTTTAATGGAAACGTTTCTTTATACCGAAATTCAACAGCAAATTTTCTCAAGTCAATAAATGTTGATTATTTTAATATAATGTTTAGTCTAAATTCAAACGTGTCTGCGACATTTGCAATTTTGCCAAAATTTTGACATTTACATCGTCCTCGATAATATTCTATATTTCGCAGCTCATTGGATACAATGATGCCAAATTATTATGGAATAAGAAACTAAGTTCTATAGCCCAAATTTTGTGAAAAGAACCATAAAATTTTATTCAGAGTGTTCATAAATCGATCGTCCATTTAGAAACCTTTAACCTTAGAAAATTATTTTTTCAAATGTAACGACATATTTCTAACTACGACATTTGAGGCACACGTAGAGAAAAAAAATGTTGAATTAATCAAAATCACTTTGTTAAGCTCAAATGCGTTGATGTGACAATATTTTTGTTTGACTTTATATAAATTAATTGTTACAATAAGAATTTCTTTTAGTTAACATAATTTTGTTGAACTAATGGGTGTTTGGTGAATGAAACGAATTTTCTGTTTATATTAACTCAAATAATTTACTTAAAATTACTAAACTGTCATGATCAAAACTAAGCTTCTTGGTAGTTGTTTTAACAAAAAATTATGGTTAATCAAACATATACAATACATTAAATTAAGATTTCCTATATTTTTAACTTTAGGCGTATATCTGAAATTCGCCCCGAGAGAAGAAAATTGATTCCGTCAACCAACACTCTTTTGTTGGAAAAATATTATTGCATTAACAACATTTTTAATTATTTTAACAAAATTCGTTCTATTGATATAACTATATTAGATGTTCCGTAATATTTGTTGCGTTAACCAAAATTTTAGTTAATCTCGCAAGAATACCGTATAATGAAAAGCCAATTGGGTTCACGTGTATAACAGTTTTCTTCGACATAGTAGCAAATACGTTAAATATAGGTAGGAACATATTTCAGAAATCGCAGGAAAGATGGCGTTCCTTCCATTTCACACCAGTAAATGACACATAAGGGTCATAAAGCACAACAGTCAGAGTTAATAAAATATTAATCTAGTGCATTTGCCAGTCAAACATTCAACAGGAGTTGCGACCATTAAAGCAGCAATGGTGGTGTGCAATGGCAGTGAAATCAGTAAAACTGCTATTTTTTAAGGGTTTTAAATATACAGATAACAGATATTTTACACTTTATGTTGTGAATGAGATGATAAATGTACAATACCAAGATACTTGAACATTTCCCCTTGTAAAGCGAATCAAAAAATGCCCGATAGGTTGCTGTAGCAATAAAATATTATTAACTAAAAAGCAATTCTGTTTTGGCTCAACATAATTTTCTTGTTTAACACAACAAAAATTGTTATTTTGACACAACAGACAACATTTATTCAATTTAACTTAAAATGTGTATTTAACCTAGCAATTTCTGCTTTTTATTTTAATGAATTCTTTTGGTTAATTTAACATAAAATAGTTGTTTATTTTACCCGAACACTTATTGCCCTAACAATATTGAATATTTAAAATAAAATTATCTTGATTGTTAAAACAATGCTAGAAATATTATCAAATCTCCAAAATTATTTTAATATTCGCATTTTGTTACTTTAACAATGGTTTTTGTTTGACTGTATTTAACCCAAATTTCGTAGTTAAATGCCGCGCTTTTGTTAGATTAACACATGTCCTTCGTTACGTGCAGCAATAGGTTGTACATTAATAAGTGTTGAGGATAATACTATTTATTCGGGTATAAAATGTTTTAATATATTTTTATAGTAGGCCATAAAATTTTGATAATTGTCAAATAGCGTAGTTATGTTATTTTATATCTATCAAGAAATGTCAGTTTATGTGTATTAGTCTCACTGGATTTTTCATCATTACTTGTGTTTTTCTGTTATTCGTTGTTTTACTGTTGCGTTGATCCAGTTATTTTATTTTGTTTAAGTTTTATGACTTATTGCTTTCAATATGGCGTTCTTAAATACGGGAGCGTAGTATATAATCACGGGTTGCCAATATTCTAGATGCGCCGTTGGAAACGAGAATCCAGATGTGGTTCCAGCAATGTCCTGCACATCTTTCTATAAAGTAAATGAAAAATTGAATAATATGTCATCAAATAAATGGATTGGGAGCGGCTCCTAAGTTTCATGGTCAGAGTACTCAGAAACAGCTTGTATATAGTTTTAAAGAGGCCATAATGATCTCTCCAAATATGTAGTGCAAATACTTTTGCCATTTAAATTAAATTAATACGGGGTCATGTCTTTGTCATGATGTGAAATATAAATTTGAGAGGCATCCATTTATATCGGAACATATTACCTTGACACATAGGATTTAAACGTATATTAGTGGACTTTCGGAATGACCGTCTATACAGCAGCGAGCACCGCGCTAGTCACAGTCTATTACGTTTTACCACATAAGTATAAGAACATTATATAGATTATTTCGTACCGAATATGTACAAATATATATCTTGCAATAGAATAGACTGTACATAGTTACGAAAATTCAATTGTTAGGAAGTAACTCGTCAAAACTAGTAGAATTTTCGCGGGAAAATTCAAATATTTGTTAACAGAACTCTATCTACAGAATAGAATAACATCAACATATGAAACAAAGCAATTTACAATTTTAATAACCTAAATAAAAAGATCAGAAATACCCACACATTCAATTGTGTGTAATGGTTACCGCCGTACTAGAGATGGTACAAAATACTTATAACAGTTATTTGGTAACAGGTATGAATATAGAACAGCTTAGAACACAGTTTAATATATATCTGTTATCCCATACTTCTTCCGTAGATAAATTACTACAAAAATTATAAATAAGGCTAGAGAGACTAGAGAGACTTAGCTTATCTGAATACTACACGTGGTCTGTCAGTTAATGACGAGAAATATTATATTTTTCAATATTCTACATAGGACCTTTATCTTACAAAATTGCTAATATTTTAAAACCTTATTTCTATGTCTCCTTCAGGACACTACACCCCGCTAGAGACCAATTGATCAATAATGAAGATCATATAGATCCTTTTCATAAGAGAAGTATGTACAGACTTACATGTAATGATTGCCCAATGAATTATGTGGGCAGAACCTTTAGGAACTATGGAACCCATGTAAAAGAACATCTGAGATGCTCCAAGCCAGGAATGACGGAGGAGTCCTTGTTTAGAAAACACCTTAAAGACAATAAATATACTTTTGACATACAAAATGGCTTTCAAATTTTGACGTACCAGTAAAGCTGCAATTTTGCTAAACAACTTGGAAGCTTTAGAAATTGTAAGGCAACAAATTGAGGGTAAAGATTTTTTTTCTCGATGCACAGACTATTATTATTAAAGATAATAGGTGGTCAGTTATGGTATACATATATGGTATTTACAGTTTTCTTTTTATTTACTCTTCTCTTTTACTCCTTGATCTTTTTCCTTTTACATATAAATGACACAGCTGAGTTCTTTAGAATTTTTCCCTCGTATATTTATACATATATTTTACTTTAAAGACATTTCTGGATCATTCGTCTTGCTGCGTCCATTGATTAAAAATACATTTTATCTTTATTGTTTTATGTTAAAGTATAGTTTGTCGTTTTCAAATGTGTGTTTTAATAAGTCTTATACAATTTTATTTAATTATACAATTCAATTTTTGCTATTTTATCACGTGACTTATTTTTAAAGTGTTTTATAATTGTAAGTATTGCAATTTTATCCATTTTATTATTCCTTTTAATTTCAATCTAATTAATTTACATAATGTTAATTTCTTGTTGGATTTCTTCAGCTGACTTGAAGATGCCCCTTAGTGGATGAAACCGGCTGTACGATATTAAAGAATTTGTGGGAAATTGGATCATTTCCCTTTCATTTACATTACTACGCTTGCTGTTTGGCAATTGTTTGGTAACAGATGCCTATGTAAAGATACTGATGCTGATTTAGATAGATGCACACTGGTTACCATAAAAGGGTTTACTCGGTGCTTATTAACACATACCATATCAATTTTGACTACCCATATCGAGACTCGAAGGCCAGTAACAAGTATTACTAATAAGAGGTATGACATGAGAACAAGAACAGTTTGCACCTATTATCGTAAAATACTGATATTTATCATCTCTACGTCATACTCAATAAGCTACAAAAATGAACACATCTACTGCTTTGTGGGATTACTGTTACCTTATATGACAGCCCTCAGGCTATTTTAAACTCATGCTACTAAATTTTTGTTTAGTGCCATTCAAGCTTTTTTAAAGCTTATACATATATAATGTTGTTATTAAAACGATTATTTATTAATTTTTGTTTTGTTTTATATGACTTGTTAAATGAGCTAAATAACAATAATTAAGATTTTTAATAACATAATATAGTTATGTTTTAAAATCTATTAATCAATACTGTATATTCGAAAATTACAAAGCTGATTGAAATGATTTTATTCCCATTTTAAATATATAATGCGTACGAATGCAATGACAATTGGCGCTAAAATTTTTATGAATTTTCGCGGACATATTCCTAATGAAAATGAATTTATCAGTACTTACATATTTGCTCGGTTTGACGTTTCAAAAGCGCTCACACCTCTAGGCGTAGGTGATAGATTGGTAAACTTTCTATGCAATTACATTAAGTTTGTTTACTACGTACATACAAAACCTAGTGCGACAATATTACAAAGTCATTGAGGTATTTACTAGCTGTTACGATAAGAAAATGTGTGTTGGTAATCATGACTAGTAAAATTAAAAATATGCTCTCAATATCGCATGATTGTTTGGATAATAAAGTGATTTAGACAGATTTTGGTTATCTCGTTAGATTTTTTTTTTTTATATTTTTTAAAAAATCATAATTCCTGGAATGAATATAATTTTCATAATTTTGCAGAAGGATTAGATTAGTGTTGGAGTGCCAAGACTGACGCAAAACAAAACAAACATCTCGTAGTAAATATCCCGAAGTTATGTTTTCACGTAATTTTAATGTCATTGTGTAGATTAGGGATACTGGTGGTGAAGTAAAAAAATCATTTATTGCACACTTCTCGTAAGAAAAAAAAATCACTTATAAATAGACATTTTCAGCAGTAACCGCATGTATCCTATCGTACATAAAGTAAACTTAAATACTGCTACTGTATTTAAGATTTTTTGAACATAAATCAAGGCCATGTGGAGTTTCCGTTCGATTACGCGTATGTTATATGAAAAGTAGTCTAAAACTAGTGTAATAGTATTAAATTAAAAATTACTAGGTACAAATACGGTAATAACATTGATTTTTATCATGTAATAATAAAATAACTACTAAACATAAAACATATATATGAAAGTTAAAAATATTGACTTTGTATGTACACTATCGTCCACGGAAGTTTGGTCAAATTGCCAAGCAAAGACAATGGCTGAGTCATCGGGGTTTCAATTTCTACGGCCTAACTTTACTTCAAATAACAGCTTTCCAATATGAAAGTTTGTTATTGTTTACATTGGTACCTATATAAATTACTTTATAGACCCGTTTAATCTACATGATTTACTTGTTTTATTTTATTTATTTTTAGGTATTTTATTAGTTTTAAATTACCCCAGCAGTTTTAAAAACAATCAATGAACCTTAATAAGGTGCATTGTGTAAAAGGTAAAGTTAGTGGCCATAAGATTTACATACGTTGTTATATATTATATTGTTAGGTTTAAGTGAAATAACCGTGAAAGAAGACGCCAAGGGGCATCATGCTATTATGCCATTATATCTTTCTTTATTATTACTAGTGTAGTAATAAAAAAACTATTTAAATAGTTAGAGTGCTTTATTTATTCGCCTTCTCCATACATAGTCTTTTACAACTAGTTGTGAATGCGTTTTCATAAATACATCATGTTGTTTATGCCTGCAAACTAATTCCGCTGTGCTTCAACTGATGGATTTATTTATAGAATCCATCAAAATATATTATTTTAGTTGCGGAAAAAGTTTAAGCCATTGCCATCTCACACGATAGCGAAAGCCCCAGTAGAATTGATGTTCACAAGTCGCGTGGAAAGCACATAATCAAATAAATAGCTCGCGATTCACTTAATTAATTAGGACAGTAGGAGCGGCATGATTTAATACCACTGCGGACAAAAGATCGTTGAAGGTTAATGTTCTTTTTTGGGGTGCTTCTATCAAATACATTTATAAACAAAATGTCATGCGAAAAATTATATTGTGTTTCGAAATCGGTAAATTATATATTTAAAAAGAGAGTATTATTATTATTATTATAATCCAGAAGCGTATTATATGTGTACTTTAAAGAGATAAAACTACCCAAACATCTGCAATGAAAATTAAAGGATGAAATATGGGAACGCCTGTCTTTTCATATTTATTACAACCGTAATTTGTGACAGTTCGTAAATTTAAAATTTACACTTAAACGTAACCACAAGGATAATAAATAGATATAAATCGGTAGTAGTTTGCGATTTTACGATGCCTATAACCAACATGCAAGCGGACAGTTAACTTTTTAGTATTCTACTAGATTGTACATACACACGGTAATTTATAGGAGTAAAGTAAGTCATGAAATCCACATAGATTTCACTGAAAATAGGCAGTATTTTAGAACATATGTATAGATGACCGAATTGTACAGGTGTCTCACCGAATTGGGACATTAGATTTTTTTGAACTCCTAATAGAAATATGATTTTGAAACTTGCAGTCTAGTCAATGGCACACTGTCATCTACTTAAGGAAAATATTTTCAACTTTATAGCACTTTCGGTATACGGGGTGGGGTGTTGATATCAACTTTCTTATTTTAAATGGAACGGTACAATTTTTATCGGTCTAGTGAATTTGGCGAGTCATTTGCAACTAGTTTATATGAAGAATTCCTATCCCTATAAACTCGGCCATTTTTGAGGTATTTTCCTGGATTTTTTGACATTTGCACTCTTTCAAATAAAATAAATATTTCATGAGATAGCAGATATTTAGTGGTTCTACTAAAGTCGATGTAAATACAAGGACGTAGCTACAAGGTGTTGTAGCAATAATCACTGAATCACATACAGGATGTTCAAAAACGCGCCTTCAATGTGGATATCTTTAAGCTAACAAAACTTTTTTCTTTCAAATGGAACATGGTATTTTTTGCTACAGCATTGAACGCAGCGCAAAATTCTACATCGATTGATATTAGGGTTTGGTATACCTATTCTTAATACCTTTTGAAGTATTAACATTTCTTACAAAAAATTGCTAAAAATATGCCTAAATTCCAAGTTTCAACCAAATAAAATGAGTTTTTCCTACAAAACATCTGTACATTATTTGTCTAACCTTTCTAAATATTTATATTTTAGATATCTAATGTTCACTAGTGTCTTACTAATAGTAATGCCTTTTAGTCATAGAGAACGCACATTAATTATTAGATATTAGTAGGCCATGAGATGTACTAACAAACAAGTGATATCCATTGTCGGTAATTTACCAAATTGCGCAGTGATAAACCTATGCAGTATTAACTAGTCATATCTTTTATAGAAAGTCCTAATGCTGTTAGCTCCTTCACACATTTTCTTCTAACAAGTAAAATATTGTAAATCGAAAGAAATAAGACAAACATTGAAAGTTACATATACAAATAACATTTTAGATTCTACATTCATGAAGAATGTAACAATGATTAGATACCTACACTTACTTGCAATGAATAAAAACCTCAAAAAAAATAAAATACGAAGGGAAATTAAAGCAAATATCCTAAATACACCCATAATGTTTCAAATATTGTTCACTTACTTGCCATGTATTTTCTTTGTAGGGAAGCCGTCTGACATGGAGTCTCCGAAAACAATGCCGCCTCTTGGCTTTTGTATTAAGCTAGGTATTAAGTGATACAGACACATAACATAAATCAGGAACAAACTATTAAAAGTCTTCCAAAATGTCCAATATAAATGTTCTTTCAGAATAATAGTTTCTTAGTTTTTTTTTAATTGACTTATTTTCGATGCATTTACTAAGCAGGTAAAAATATTAACATGTAATTTGCTGTCGCATAATAATTATGGCTTATTGATATTTTATAATTACAATTACATAAAATTTGCTAATAATTGGAAAACTTCTAATGATCAATATCTCAGGTATGGAAACAAAAGAATGCAAAAAAGATAACGCATCATTCTAAAAAATAATATACAGAGTGTTTTTTATGAAAACAATATTTTATTTGCTCGAAACTTGGAAATTAGTCATATTTTAGGCAATAAATGCTAATATCTGAAAAACTATCAAAAATAGGTATACCAAACCCTAATGTCAATCGATGTAGAATTTTACATTGCATTCAATGGTGTAGTAAAAAATACCATGTTCCAGTTGAAATAAAAAAAAAAATGTTGGTTTAAAAGTGTCCACATTGAAGATGCGTTTTCGAACACCCTGTATGTGATTCGGTCATTATTGCCATAACACTTTCTACCTACGTCTTTGTACTTACATCGATATTAGTAGAACTACTACATATCTGATATCTTATCAGCTATTGAATTTTACTTGAAACAGTGCAAACGTCAAAAAATCAACAAAATTGCAAATATCTCAGAAACGGTTGAGTTTAGGGATAGGAAACCTCAATGTAAACTAATTGCAAATGACTCGATACATTCATTGTATCGATAAAATTGCACCATTCGATTTAAAATAAGAAAGTTGATATCAAGACCTGTATACTGAAAGTGTTATAAAGTTGAAAATATAAGTTTCAAAATCAAATTCCTACTAGAAGTTCAAAGAAATCTAATGACCCAGTTCGGTAGGACACCTGTATAAGTACTTAACACTGTGTAATCCTTTGCTCTTTTGTTATCCATTTTCAATGACCTTCAAGCCTAGCTGCTATCTTGTAAAACTGTTGCCGGGAGTTTTCAAACGTGTAGAGTAATTTATATTTTAAAAAAGTAGAAAAATAGATGAGAAAAATCCAAAAATTTATGCGTTTTTATTCTAATTTCATTGCAAATATTTCTGAACCGCCTATAGTAATAAAAAAACACGATTCTAATAAAATAATATTTGATTAAGTGGTACATATATTTGCAAGTGTTTTACAATAATTGAGTTCACGTTGTTTCCTTTTTGTGAAACTAAATCTTTATTTATATACTTTATAGTATAAAAAATTCTGTCAGGAAAAAATACGTTGTGGTTCTTTCTCAAATAAATTAATAAAAATGCAACAAAATGACTTCAGTGGAAGGGGAGGAAACTTTAAAACTTCTGATATGAACACACACCAATTTGTAATTAGGGTTCAAGAGTTATGACTATATCGTTCTGTGTAATACAAAGACTGTTCTGTTTTATTCGACTAATTCGACTAATAACAATAAGTTTGTTCGCGTCGCATGAACTATTTGCACTATTATGCACTTTTTAGAACTTTTGTGTGCAAAAGTGCATAAAGGTGCAAATAGTTCATGCGACGCGAACAAACTAAATGATGTTCGGGGGTGCACAAGTGGATAGAGTTTCAGACGTAGACTGTATAATACCGAGGTGTCTATAATGTGAATAAATGTGAATTAGGAGAATTAAAATTTATACTGGTATAATGCACACCAAAATCACATTATTTTATAAAGTGAACATAAAAATGAAATGCATTTAGTTAGTTATTGTGATAAGTAGCGATACGGTTTAGAATGAGTATCTAACAATAAATAAATTGATTTAATGTGGCCTAGGAAACTCTGCACAACTACAATAGTTCTTCTTATCCATTTAGTTTCTTAATTCTTGTCCTGTTACGTGTAATAGATTCATTTGGAAATCCAAAGAAACTGCGATCATCGTTAGCATCAGAATTTATCTTGCAAGAGTGAATGGCATGATGCCTATAATATACAACTATTAGTAGAGCTGGGCGATAGCCATGATTTCGAAATGGGAATCAGCCATTGCAAAGTGTCAGTATCTGATATCGATATATGATAAGTAAAAGTAAAAATACCAAAGTGCATAACTACTGTAAGTCTACGCCAGTAATACTTAACCTTTTGTGAATCAAGGACCCCTTTTAAATATCTACGAATCACTGAGCTCCATATAACTTATATTATAAAGATATATATTATTAATTAATATATAACTTGGAAATTAGACACATACATTATTGCTTCCACATTCTTCAGGTAGTTTCAATATTTGTATACAACGATTTTTACAAAGAATGTAGTGGGGAGCGCCATCAGAATTTTCAAGTCCTTTCAGGATAATTATGATGGTCATTTCGTACACTTAGCCAGGAAATTTGGAAGGTTCATTTATTTATTATACTCTCTGTCAATATCATCATCAAACTATTTTCCTCCAATGAAGTTAATCTTTTATGTTTGTAAATATTTATAAAATTATTGCTTATCTAATTTTTATATGCATCTGGTTAGTAAAATTATCATATAGTTAATAAACATAGCTTCATCTTTGTCTTCGATTTCAAAATTTGTCAAACGAGGATCCAGGACGTGGTTCCAACTGGGAGACGCGTTCGTGGTTGGGGTCGAAAGAGGATATCCGCAAGGTGGAGTTTTGTTCCCTCTGCCTTGGTAGCTGATCGTGGATGAGCCACTAATGAGGTAGGACAATGAAGGATATAAAAGTTTGGGATGTGCAGATGATCTTGCCATTCTGACCCAGAGCACATTCGACAGCGTAGTGCGGGACAAAATGCAGAAAGCTCTACAAATTGTACATAGCATGGACCAAGGAGGAGAGTCTAAATATAAGGTCCTCCAAAACGTTGTGGCATTCACGAGAAGAAGAAACTTAGATGGTCTTGGACCCCTAAAATTCCGAAGGTCGGAGGAAGTGAAAATATTTTCTGGGAGCTTCTAGACTCTAAACTTATTTGGAATCGACAGCTTCAGAGGGTTACAACCAGGGCGGAGACAACACTTATGTTGGCTAGAAGGGTTCTTGGAAAAACTTGGCGGTTAAGACCTAATATGATGTACAAGACATGATCTCTGATACGGTGGACAAAGGTGCAGCAGCAAACTGCTATAACTGAACTTAGCTTGCGTATTTAGGAATAACAGGAGCAATGAGGACTACTTCTACTGCAGCAATGGAATGCCTCCTAAACCTCCCTCCTTTCCATATGATGATAATGGGCGAGAGGAGAATGAGGCATCTCAATCGGTTAATTCTCTCTATTAACCCCATTGTGATGTCTTAAAAATCAAGATCGGAATGAAACTGGAACCCATACTGAAGTGAGAAATACAATAAATAGCATTGAACTAGGAAAATGCTTTAAGTCAGAGGTGATGAAAACATTGATAAACAATAAAGATTGATTTGTAAATGTATTCGAGAATTGAATAGCCCGACAAACTTCAATAAGATCATTTTAGTGTAAGTGCTCAGACATATTATTATTGTCCATCATATGAAAGGCGACCTTTTAGGAATGAGATCACATCACATGATTTCGACATATTTTTTTTTAATAGAAATTTCGAGGTTCGAGTAAGCTAGAATCAATTGATGAATTGATTTGGTTTACAGGCGGATCAAAAACCGAAAACAGAACTGGAGTTGGAATCTTCGACGGGGTGAGAAATACAATGATTACCCTCCCACTAGAAAAAAAAGGCAACCGAAATTAATCAGAGGGTTCATGAAAATCTGCGGATCTACATTGCTACATACACAAGCGATACTGCTGTAAACTAGTAAAGATAAAATCAAGACTGGTTTGGGAATGTATTCGAGAACTGAATAGCCTTACAAACCGCAATAAAGTTACTTTGTTGCGGCTACCCGGACATTCAGCAATCGAAGGAAACGAAAAAGCCGATGAGCAAAGAAAGGGATCGTCTGCTTTATATATAGATCTAGGACCTATTCTAGGAATGTCTGGAAATACAGCACGAAAGCAGGTAAGAAGTTGGATCACAACTAAACAAAAAAGAACACTGGAATAATATAACCAGGCAAACTAGCTGGTATGGTTTGAAAGGTAAAAGAAATGGGAGGCTAAATACAAAAAGCCAAGAGGCTGCAGTGTTTCCGGAGACTCCATATCAAACGACTCCCACTAAAAGAAAATACTAGCTAGTTTTACTAACATATTTTTAAAATTTCTTTTATTATTTTATTTCTTTTTAGTTTTATTGTATTGTTGCAAGTTTGTTGTATTTTACATACACAATAGCGGTGAGCGATTCGAATCATTTTAGTGATTCGAATTCTAAAATTAAAAATTCGTATATGATTCGTACTAGCGGTGGGTGATTCGAATCTTTTCAGTGATTCGAATCCTAACGACTCCTAAAAAAAAAAGTTTCGTATAATACGATTCGTACCGAAATATTGTGAAAGATTCATACAGATTTGTGATGATTCATGACTCTTTGTACTAACAACGGGCGATTAGAATTTAATCACTCTTTGCACTTTATTCTAAGGATCTTGCAAAAAAAAAACCGTATATCAATATTTTCGTAAAATAAAACAAAATGAAGCAATAATGGATTATTTTGTTTTATTATTTGTTAATAGCAGAAGAAAAACAACAAAATTTCAGCAAAGGTTAAACACAAAATTGTCTTGATGAGTACAGGCATATACATAGGTAATATACATAGATGTAAGATATTCAATAGACATTCAATCTTTTATATTAAAAGTAAGAAAAAGGAGATATGATACCGTCTTTGAATTTATTCTTGACCGTTTATCAATCACTATTTGTCCTTTTTGAAAAAATACGCTCGCATTGTACGGATGTAGCGGGTATAGATAATCTCTTTCTCATTAACTCAAATAATGTCGGATATATCGATTTTTTATTATTCCACCAAAGCAAAGTTCGTCTTAAAAGAGATTCATCTATATATCTATTTATCTCCACTTGGCAAAGAGTATCTGAGCTTCGACTCTCTACTAAATGAGCTGTATGCGACTTTGACTATGGCTCTGACTCCGACTCCTTGACTATACTAGTATACAAGAGTCGTACCGATACGGATTCGTATAAACCCTAATGATTCATATGGGCTAATACACTGTTGAAAATTTTAACACTTTTTTGACTAATTTAATAGTCAGGAGAGGTCCACACTCTTGTCGTGTTATTTTGTCGAGAATTATAGTAATTTAAATTTGACGAACAAAGATAGTCAAGTATTGTCTATTGCTAAGGGGTTATTTTGTCCAACTGACACGTGAAATTATAAAATACTTCTAGTCACATTTTATTTGATCTAGACTAGACAAATTTACTAGCTGTTTAACTAAATGAATGCGATCTATTGGGTGTTTTAACACCATTTTCTAAATACAACGTCTTTTTAATATGCAACTCCTATTTCTTAGTGCTATAATATTCTCTCTTTAAGACGTTTTCTCAATTATAAATATGCAAAACCACTCATTCACAAGTTTTGGTTTCAACTAAACGTACCAATTTTAAAATGATTTTTTGAGAACCATTATAAAATTAAGTGAATGTTTATGCTATTTGATTCAAGTCTAAACTAATTGCGTAAATAGGTGTTCCCCAATACATCTTTAAGATGTTGAAATTTTTTATGCCCACTGGAATTAACGTTTAATAACACGAGGTTACACTTTGCAAGTCAGTCACATTTCGTGGTTTGTTTGCATATGTTAATACGGAGAATCAAACACGAAAACAAATACACGTGCAATGCAGGTGGTGCGTATAATGCAATACTGTATTAGAATAGGTGGGGTTTCTATATTTTTATCCGAGGGAAAAATTCTGATTGGTTGACGCTTCTGAATGTCTAGAAAAATAGTCAATCCTCATATCTGATCAAAGAATTCACACGAAATTCTAGTCATTTCTGTTCTATTCAATACGCGTAGTCAACTCGTCTGGCAAAGTTTGGAAAAATCAACACTAAAATATTTGACTAGCGCAAAATTAACGCCAACACCGTAATATTTTCAACAGTGTACGAATCCGTAAAAATAGTAAAGATTCGTACCGTACGAATCATATATGGGAATCGAATATACTGATGAATCATGCGAATCCGATCTCCGTCTAGTACACAATAAATATGTTCATAATGTTCATATGCTCGATGACTGTTTTGCGTCTCAGAAAATAATCCAGCATTTCACATTTTTTTATTACCTAAATTGTCGATATGAAGGTACAATATTTATCTATAAATAATAAGAATAATTATAAGACGATATTAAGCCACTAAATATGCGTTAATTAAGTAATTAGATCTAATATCAAGCGAGTGTTAGTCAAATTTTAATTTGATCTAATTAAAAAAGGGTTATTTACCAATAACTTGTGATGTGATGAAGTTCTCCATTATTGGTATGTGGTGAGTTCGACACCTTGAAATCACTATACTAGTATTTATACCTCGGAATCAATAGCTATGCGCTTTTGCGTCGCAACACAAAACGCATTGACATGTTTTGTAGACATTTTGGGTTCTATATAATTCCAATATAGTATAGGTATTCAGGGGCAAACTAAAAACTAGTTCCATAAGAGCAGTTTCATCAGACTATTTCAAGCACCTGGTTTTTTTTTCTTTTCAAAAGACGAGTCTAGAAAGGCCTTATGTAACGAGTTTCTCAATGTATTTTTTTCGAATTTCCACATTAATCGCTTTTCTTAAGACATCCCAGTAAATGTTCTTTATAAACCTATTAACGCACTAATGCGTTTATAACTAATAAACGCTCTCCGCTGAGTGTTTTTATAGCATTAATGTAGTATCAAATTAGAAAAATGTTGTTTCATGACGCAAGCAACTGTTAGGTCTCTTTCAGCCGAGGCGATTAGTTGATTCCACTACTTGAATGGACGGTTGTCAAGGAGTATACTGATGTAGCATGTTCAGGCGGTTCCTAATCATTTGCTACATCAGTATGCTCCTATGCATTCAACTAGTGGAATCAACTAATCGCCTCGTCTGAAAAAGGCCTTAACGTAGAAAATCTTAAATTATCAGTGGAGGTGGATTTTCGTTGAAGGCACGTAGGTTTGTCATGAATAGAGTCGCTACGCACTAACTATGTAGTCTTTGTGTCACGAAGCTAAACGCTGTTTCATAAAACATTACGTTGCGTTCAAAAAAAATGTGTTTTGCATTTGAGCGCAAAAGAATAAAAAGAACAAAGCTAATATCTATTATAATCATTGTATTCAAGAGTAGATACCAGTAATAGAAGTATTACATTGTGCTGTAACGATACTTTGCCCAGCTCTAATAAGTAGATTGTGATACCTTAGAGTGAGAGTGGGTGGATATTGGATATCGCAGCCAGAAGATTGAAAGTGTCATAAAAATCAATTCACAATTTAATTAACTCTGTAGGTTTTTATTTTGGACTTGGTATTTTGGGGATTCTTTAGTATGAAATCTATTTTTTTTTTCTGGTAATACCGGCACATGTGTTTCAATTTTGTTTATAATTAATTATAATGTAACTATAGATCGCTCTGTGTTTAATGCAGTAATAAAAAACGGCTTAGCTAAGCAAATTGTATTAATCACTAGATTGCAACATTTTTTACTTAAAGCGACGTTTCGGCAACCTATGCCTTTTTCAGCTCCAAAAATTTGTCAGTGAACCTCAATAAAAATTGATATTGCAACTGTCATTATTTTTATAAATGAAATTCCACATTTAATTACAAAAGTTACCACTTACCAAATGTGGGGAAAAGGAAGAATAAAATTATGCGTGTATATATGTCGTTAACAACGCGGAAAATGACGGTTGCCGAAACGTCGTTTTAAGTAAAAATGTTGTAATCTAATGACCAATACAATTTGCTCAACTAAACCGTTTTTTTTTTTATAACTGATGCATTAATTATAATGTAGTCATCGTTTCGCATAGTTAATAGTCGGTTCACCGTGTAATTTTAATATCTTAAATTTCGTTTTCTTTCTAGTCTCTTGAGAATTCGGTCGAACGAATATTTCTTACACAATTTGACCTTTTGATGATAAATCAAAGACACAAATTTCAGTAGTAGATCATTTTATTTGGTTGGCTGAATGAAATATTTAGTTTTTTATGTTTTACACCTGCTTTTATTTATTAATTTTTGTTATGTAAATGCCAAATTGCAATCAATTAATCATTGAAATATAATTAAGTAAGCTACTTTCTTTGTTTTTTTCGTTGATTTTTGTGAAGAAACTTACTCCGTTAATTTCATTTTATAAATATACATATACTTCTATAAAATTGGAAGTATTTAAAAGAAACACACGAAAGCGAGATAAATACGTGAAATTAATTTACCTGTAAAACTAAGGCAGATATTTACACATTCATCGATGTATATTTTAAGTTGAAAATCCACAGGTTTGCTTCCGTACACTTACATGTTGATACGGCTCACGGAGATAGAAAAACCATCTTAGAAGTCTTATTTTTACGTTATTTCTTCGTCCTTTTTATTTTCTAAATTGATTTTTACTGGCCCGTCCGCGCTACAGACAGTTAATAAATCGCGCGTCGGACGAAAGAAAAAAACAACATCTAGCGTTGTCTATTTTACGGGAAGTACTGAACTATATTCTGGCGCGCAACTCCGAATACGAAACCGAACTAACTATTTGTGACATGTGCGAGTTTACGCACATGCAAGATAGGCATTTAATTAGGTTTTATGGTTGTGGCTACGTTCTAGACGAATGCGTCTCTTTCAGTTAGCACATATTAAAAATTGGAGGATCGAACTTCAGACTGGCGGCGACACGGTTGAGTAGTAATCGAGAGAGTCGGTTATCCTGCATAAAGGTGAAACGTGCCGAAGACAGGAAAGCGTCGGGAGATAAGCTTGAACTGGAACTACTTAGCAAAGTAAGCGCAAACATAGATAAGTTAAAACTTACGACTGCATTTATACAATTGTAAAGGTATGTAGACTGGTAGAGCTGTAACATACTTAAAATGAAAATAAATTGATGAAAAACATTAAGAAAAGTTTATGAAACTCAACACGTATTTGTTGTTGTTATATTTTGTTCTGACTACGTAGTATCCTGTACATACTCCGAAGTCCCAGGTCTGGGTCTTTGATTACAGCTCTATTTTTGACTTTAGGAAAAAGCCTTTTATACAAAAGTTTTACAGATTTTAATGCTGTACAACCTAAAATTTTTACTATATAGGATACTTATACCGTAAAAAATAGAATGAGGAAAGCATTTTATCCATTTCGTAGAATTGTTGAAAAAACTATCCCAAAATTTGCAAAAGAGGGTAAAAATATGCTTAACAGAAAGAGGATATATTTTTGAATATCTACTATAAATTTTGATAATTAAAAATGATTGCTACGCGCAAATGGTTTTAATTAAGGACGTATTTTGTTGTGGTTTAATGTTCATTTGTTTTTTTATTATAAATAAAAGACAAACATTAAGTCTTATTTTAATGCTATATGAATAAAATACATACTATTTAAGAAATTAAGTAAATATATAATAAAATAAAAAAACAATCATCCAGATGTCAGAACAACAAAGTATTACATACAAAATTAGTTGTTGACAGTTTTGACCTTTAATTATTATGCTGGTGAAATAATTGTCATGACCTGCCCTATGAAAAATAGGTATTATTATTTCGTCTGATTATCATTAAATATCATTCTTTTTTCAAAAAATATGTCATTAGTTTTATATTTGTTATCTGATACTAACATATATTTACTAATTCGAGGCTTTATTCAATTATACAAAGTTTATATACTAAGCTAACATGAAAATTAATGGAAACCTCGTTAGCTTTATTTAAAATCACGTATTATCTACAAAATTCTGCATGAGGCATCATAAATGTTTAGTATAAATTAAAAAGGTTTTATGTAGAGGTTGATTTAACAAAAGCAAAGATACCTATAGGTTGCTATTTAAAAAAATCAAGTTGCTGTGGGCTAAAGTTACGGAAATGGTCAGCATTATAGGGACGCATGTATATAATTATCTTGATTTTAGTTTCACTGTTAGGTGGACATACATATAGGTAGTAGTTTATATAAAATGATGTTATTTTTTTATGTAGAATTTAAAAATGAAATAATACATAGGATGCTGCATTTAAAACAACGGAGTAAGTATGCGTTTTCCTACTTTTGGAACAGCTTGTACAGTGAAAAATATTTTTAGGTTAAGCAGAATTGAATTCTGTAAAACTTTTGTAAAAAAAGACTTCTTCCTAAAATGAAAAATAGAGCTGCAATCAAAAACTCAGTCTTCGGTGGGACTTTTTTCAAAGGATAAGCATTTACTTTATTTTTATGCATACCACTCAATTCTTAATTCTGAATCTTCAAAATACGGGTTTGTTCGAAAATATTGTATAATTATGTCATCAATAGAAAGAAAAGTTTAATCTGTATCCATTTCAAATTCAGGCCCTAATTTAAGATAGATAGATCTTACATAGTAGTAAGTACTTATCTCAGCATTTTTACGGGCTAGTTAACACTTAATGCTTGCACGATCTATTACAGTGTGGCAGTTCATGTCAATATAATATTGAGGAAACATTAAAATACAAGAACATATTAATAAGTACGTATTAATGCCATGAAGACGACGATCCTCCAAACCCGAAAGCCTTTGGTTTAAGATGAGTAGGAGAAACAAGACTTTCTTTTAACCCATATAGACTGTACTGTACATACAGCTAATTGGAAAAAATAAACGTCTTTCCAACAAAATTCCGTTCATCATTACGAAATATCTGGGTTTAGGCGATCTCGACAAGTGTACAAGTCGGTTGGAACCAGCATGACTATAAGTCGGTTGCTGATTTTATTTAGAGGACAGTAAATCTTCAAAAAATAAGGTTTCAAGGATGCTAGCAGGCATACCTTCTTAATTTGGTTTTTCCTTACATAAACTTGATACACAGACAATTAAATATGAATCAACGTTTTAGAGATGGTAAATATCAGTATTTTACGATAACAGGTAAGAACAGTTCTGTTCCCAGGTCATACCTATTATTAATACATGTTACCAATACATGTTACTGGCCTTCGAGTCTCGATATGTGTAGTTAAAATTGATATGGTATGTGTTAATACGCACCGAGTATAACGTTTTATGGTGAGCAGTGCGCATCTATCTAAAGTTGTATCAGTATCTTTACATAGGTATCTGTAAACGATTACCAAACCACTAGCGTAGTATTTTACTGGTAAAATATCTCGTTTTCATAGACGTTTTGTTGAACTTGGCCATTAGAACGGAAGAAGTACCTGTTCTAAGCTGTTATATTATAAGTATTATTGTACAGTATAAGTATTTTGTATCATCTCTACAATGTTTGCTATAGGGAAGCTAGCACCCCATCCTTTCAGAATTGCCAGTTTTACGTGAACATAACTATATAATATCAAGTAGTATATACATAATAATTTAATTTCATATTTTGTATAAGTTTGTTATACATTTTATTAACAAGTTGAAACTGCTTTTTTTGTGCTTTTACGCCTGTACGGGAATAAAGTACACTCCTATGAAATAGGTAACTAGGCAATACAAACACAATAATAAACTATTGTCATATAATTGGTATAATTATCAAATAATTATACCACCATTAAAATCATCATATAAAAAACATTAAATCATACCTACCTAATATATGTTACTACAGTATTTCAAAAAGAATTGTTAAACATTTTGTTGCAAATGTGTTAAGAGACCCCTTTCGCAAATTGTGTAATACCGTATGCAGTTTAAAGGAAATAAACAACATAAATAAATTAAAGCACGTAAAGCGTTTCATGCATACGTTTGATAACTTCGAATTTTATTCTTAAGTAAGAACTTATGAATGATGATGATGGTCCCCTTGACTTAAATTAGAAAGAATAGAATACCGTTCCATGTTGGTTTTATAAGTGGTACTAAAGACAACATCGTTTTTTAATTATATTTCCAAAATGAGCAATTTTTAGTTCAAAGTTAAAATATTTTGTTCAGAATCATGGTAAGCAATTCTATTTCAATTTTAAGCGCATGTTTCAGGGATACCCTGAACAAATTTCGTAAATCTTGTAAAAGTATACTACATTGTCGAGATACGTTTTGAGGTACTATATAGTACATTGTCAGTAATTTGGTATATTGTGTGTAGTTATGGTATAAAATGTGGTACAAAAGACACTGAAAAGATCTTGCTATGGCATGAGCACAAAATTCTTCTATCTGTACGATCTGTCAGTAGATAATAGACACATGGAATACGATATAGTAGACCGAGAAATTGCTTATATTCTTTAATAAAATATATTTGTAACTTCTATACGTACAATTAGTGTCACTTACTTTACGAGCCAGAATGTTTTTTATAACTTCTCTTCTTAATAGTTTTTATCAAACTCTCGTATTAAGTATTAAGTATTGTATTTTTATTAAGCATAGTGACAGCAAGACCAAATACAGTATTAAGAATTTATTACGCACCTGTTAGTAGATTATTGTAAGGCATTATTACCTTGCATTATTCGCTATTATTCCAAATAATACAAGCTATTTACAGTCAATAAATTTATATTTAGAATACCATCAGAGTAATAATTATTTCTATAATACTTTTATTAAAAAAGACAATAGATCCATTTAGCTATAGTATTATACACATTGAGATTAAGTACGCAAGCGATAAATATATGAAAGATTTATATACTCACTTTGCAAAACTTTGTAGTAATAAGTATTTAGGCTCACGAATAGTATTACAAACCTGCCGAATTAAAATTAAGCGAAGAAAATAAAAAATTAATTTCAACAACTCATAGCTAAACAACGCGAAAAAACAAGTAGGAAATTTGATGTAATATATAAAACAACTAGAATAAAAAGTACAATACTATACAAAAATTGTATAAATATACTCACAAAAATAGATCAACATTTAGTTAACACAAGTACACCATTCGATTTATAGGAAAGACACTAAATTGCAAAGTACACACTTAAATATGATGAACATAGTTGAACAGCCTACTAACATGCACCCATATATGGTAAATCTGTCACACGTTTGCAGTCGATTGCACAAAAATATGGAGAGGAAACATTAAAATACATAAAAACCCAGTACAATTAAAAAAAAGGTGCATTTAATAAGCCTGGACGTGCAAAAATGAAACAGATAGAAATTCAGCGATGTTTACATTGGCAGTTGCTAAATTGAAGCAGGACAAAATAGTAATTAAAGGAAGTGGAGCATATACAACAAGTTTATTTCGCATTTGATAATTAATACGTTTGATAACTTCGAATTTTATTCTTAAGTAAGAACTTATGAATGATGATGATGGTCCCCTTGACTTAAATTAGAAAGAATAGAATACCGTTCCATGTTGGTTTTATAAGTGGTACTAAAGACAACATCGTTTTTTAATTATATTTCCAAAATGAGCAATTTTTAGTTCAAAGTTAAAATATTTTGTTCAGAATCATGGTAAGCAATTCTATTTCAATTTTAAGCGCATGTTTCAGGGATACCCTGAACAAATTTCGTAAATCTTGTAAAAGTATACTACATTGTCGAGATACGTTTTGAGGTACTATATAGTACATTGTCAGTAATTTGGTATATTGTGTGTAGTTATGGTATAAAATGTGGTACAAAAGACACTGAAAAGATCTTGATGCTATGGCATGAGCACAAAATTCTTCTATCTGTACGATCTGTCAGTAGATATAGACACATGGAATACGATATAGTAGACCGAGAAATTGCTTATATTCTTTAATAAAATATATTTGTAACTTCTATACGTACAATTAGTGTCACTTACTTTACGAGCCAGAATGTTTTTTATAACTTCTCTTCTTAATAGTTTTTATCAAACTCTCGTATTAAGTATTAAGTATTGTATTTTTATTAAGCATAGTGACAGCAAGACCAAATACAGTATTAAGAATTTATTACGCACCTGTTAGTAGATTATTGTAAGGCATTATTACCTTGCATTATTCGCTATTATTCCAAATAATACAAGCTATTTACAGTCAATAAATTTATATTTAGAATACCATCAGAGTAATAATTATTTCTATAATACTTGTTATTAAAAAAGACAATAAGATCCATTTAGCTATAGTATTTATACACATTGAGATTAAGTACGCAAGCGATAAATATATGAAAGATTTATATACTCACTTTGCAAAACTTTGTAGTAATAAGTATTTAGGCTCACGAATAGTATTACAAACCTGCCGAATTAAAATTAAGCGAAGAAAATAAAAAATTAATTTCAACAACTCATAGCTAAACAACGCGAAAAAACAAGTAGGAAATTTGATGTAATATATAAAACAACTAGAATAAAAAGTACAATACTATACAAAAATTGTATAAATATACTCACAAAAATAGATCAACATTTAGTTAACACAAGTACACCATTCGATTTATAGGAAAGACACTAAATTGCAAAGTACACACTTAAATATGATGAACATAGTTGAACAGCCTACTAACATGCACCCATATATGGTAAATCTGTCACACGTTTGCAGTCGATTGCACAAAAATATGGAGAGGAAACATTAAAATACATAAAAACCCAGTACAATTAAAAAAAAGGTGCATTTAATAAGCCTGGACGTGCAAAAATGAAACAGATAGAAATTCAGCGATGTTTACATTGGCAGTTGCTAAATTGAAGCAGGACAAAATAGTAATTAAAGGAAGTGGAGCATATACAACAAGTTTATTTCGCATTTGATAATTACAGATAATGGGTAAAATTCTGAACACTGTTTGCAAATAGTCCCTTTAAATTGTTAGAAACAGAAACTCCGAAATAAAGACATAGCTCCATTTAAATCAAAGAATTTAGCTAAAAGCTAAGGCAAGGTTAACTAAAATTATCCAAGGTATATACTCATATTCCTATAGATATGTTAATAATTCTTTGAAATAATTCTAAAATCTTGAAACGATCATAATTAATAATGTTGGTATGGTTATTTTACCATTTATAATCTCTACAGATTTAAATTTATTATAATTTGCAAGGTGTAACTACCCAATAAAAGCAAAATGATATTAAATTTTCACGATTCACTTGCTTTGGTTGTGATGATAGGCTTTCAAATTTTCATCTATCAGCCCATGAAATTTTAATTTTTCGGGTTGGCCCTGAACGAAGTAATTACTTCGGAGTGTATACACCACAATAAAGTTCGATTTTATTAACGAACGTAGCATTGGTAAACACAATGCTTGCATATGGATACATTACATCCCACTAAACATGAAATGTGTACACTGAGAAAAATTTTTACTAACCGTCAGTGAAAATTTGGTATTGCCAATTAAAAAATTCATTTGTATATGTGACAAACGGCCAAACTGTTTACAGTAAGTAAAGCGATGTTTTTAACAATGATGACTGGTACTAAATAACTTTTGTTTTCCTGATAAATGAAAAACATCATTTATTCCAAATGTTTTGCATTGTTTGGAGTTAATATTTGTTTTGGTTGGTATTGGTTATTGTGTACTAATTGGTGTAATATCTATTTTACTTACAGTGAATGCTTTGTGTTACTACTGTTACTTAACTGAATTTACTTACCATAAATAAACCTCGAAAAGACTAATATTTCATTCATCAGCGGCGATTCTGTTATAATTTTATTATAATATTTTGGGGGTTTAAGTATAAAATATTTAATGTCTGTTAATATATTTTAGTACTTGAGACTATACAACAGTGTTAGAAAACTTACTTCAGTCACTTTTACTGCATGGCGAATTAATAATGAATAACTATTTAATCGTACTTATATTAAAAAAATATAGTTGCAATTAATATAAAATCCTAAACATATTGTTTATTTTTCTCAGTGTATGAAATATTTCTTCTTTTCCCGTAACTTCTAAATAATGTAACATCTCAAAAGAATGTGTTATTGACGTGTATAAAACATACAATTTGAGATTGTCATTTTGTTGCAAAAATATTTTTAATTGTACAAAGTTAACTACGCACGCGTAGTCGTATTTGTCGGAAGAAAGAGAGGTTATGGTCAGATGGTGCGATTTTCAGTTTGGCGGTTATAAATTTGTTTGTCTGAGTATGAATAACTGTTATAAAACTTGTGGTAACTACATTTTAACGCTTTATAACCCACTTTTGTTTTGCTAAAAGATTGTTTGGCAATAGGAATTAACGAAAACTGGCTTGTACACTATCTACCGAGTTTCTATCCTGTTATAGCATATTGCAAATGATATGAAATCGGAAAGTATATACATATTGAAAGGTACGTATGTTTTGTGAAATTATTTCTGTGCATTTAATAATTAAAAAATATATATTATTGTTACAGTGACCGATTTTTTTTTTCTTTATGTGCGATAAACATTTTGAATTGGTTATAGCCAACTGGCTTCGGTAAATTAATTTGCGTTAGGTCCAAACTTAACTAAAAACAACACACACTACAATTGTATGTATGTATGTATGTATGTATGTAAAGTATTTATTGGCTGGTAATGATATACAAAACAAAACAATTTAACAACAGACAAAAAAAAACTTGCCAAAAAGACTAAATCGCTTCCCATATTAATGGAATTTGGCGTTCTTCCTTTAGCCTCAATGAATATAAAATATAAACAAATGAAACAAAAAAAAATAAATGAGTAAGAAAACAAAAATATCAATATAAACATAACATTCGTGGGCATGTGCATAAGCACAGCTAGCAAATACAAACAAATGCAATATCCCTAATGACCTACTTATAATAAACACATAATTAGGTATGGCAAAAATGAAGCAAAAAGATAATTAACCACGTCGGTGAAGGTGAAATTTAACTTTGAAGCGAGTGAAGTGACTCCGAAAGGCTATATCTGATACGAGATATTGTTATTTATAGTATAGTTATTGTAGTTAACAATTTCACACAATTTGTGTACGATTGTAGTTAACTGTACTACAATTGTTGGTTTTTTGACAACAATTTTTTTCCGTGCATTTAATCATTGTTACTATATTTTCTTTTTCTAGTATCTCATATATTTCGTGATTCATTAGTGGCCTGTTTTCTTTTTCACTTATTATCTTTTATTATTTTTCTTTCCAAAATCTTGAGCTTCTACATCCTTTACATTACAAATGTCATCGTTTTTGTCTCAATGTCTTTAAGTCTTTATTTTAATTTCAATACTTAACCCCTATTACTATTCGCTTATTAATGTAAAATGCCGTATATCTCTTTTACATATATCATTCCTTTTAACTCTTGACTTTAGTTTTTTCTATTTACTAATGCTTCTAAATATATACATGTCAAGACTGTTTAAATTTATTAAATTTATAATTCCCACTTGTGTAAGTTATCATTTTTCTATAGTCCCCGTTGCAATACATATATTTAGATTCTTTTGCATTAACTTTATGCAATCTTTATACTTTTTAGATACATCCACAATTATTTTATTTAGATCCTACGTACTTTTTGCAATAACTCCTACATCGTCCGCATATGCTGCTATTTGCATAATGCAAGTTAAATCTGTGCATAATTTTTTATACGAATTATACATTTTTGAGGCCATCTAGTAAGAAAATTACTAAGTATCTATCGCTGTAATATTGCCACAAAGCATGGCTTTTCAGATATAAAACAACGCTATATTCCAAATGATTTTTTCAGGTTTCTTGATCGGTTTCCTGCCTTTTTCGGTATAGATCAATGTGAAGTTCCAACTCATCAGTGTATGCTTGCCAATTGCTCTCATTACTTTTCGTTCACAGCCCGCAAATCAAAAGGCACCTACTTGGGCCAGCATGTTTTCGTAGAATTTCCATTCCTGCCTGTTTGAAATGAGGCAGTGAAGAATGTATCGATTATGGGGGTATGTAGTTAATTTGACGTCCCCTTAAATTAATATGTATGTTTGTAATCTTTTACATGGTCAAAGAATTTGTTGTGGATTTGGCTTATCGCATTTTCTGCTACCCATGCTATGGCTACATATGTAATGCTTGGACCATCAGTATTGATATGGCTACACAAAACAAATGGGCTAATCTTGAAAAAAAAAAAACACCTGTGTTTCTCAAATATCGAGTTAATAAGCAAAGCCTTGTATTGCGAGAAGCCTTTTACAAAGGGGATTTCATATTAGTGTCTTGTCAAATAGGTCACTTAGTTATTTTGTATTATTTGTAAATGCCAATTTCACAAATTGAATTGTACGTGGTACTAATTGTTCGGTTTTCGTACTTCCTGGCGAACGATACTGTCGTGGTTTTAATGAGATTAATGCTCAGGTTTTCCCTGCTATACAGTTATAAGGGTATCCATCACCTGCTGGTCGGTTGTGGAGATGTTATTCTGACTTGATTCTCTTAAAAGTTACTTATTACTCAAGTAAATTTGTACTTCGACTTCATTCGTCTCAATAATAACTCGAAAGTCACAACCATAGTAGTGGGACAAAATCCATCCCTGCAGGACTGTCCTTCCCACCTAAACATGTTATAACATAGTTTAAGATTATTATTAGAGGCCTCTCTGTAAGCCTAGCGACGATCCAGCTTGCTGTGATCGACTTCACGCCTCATGATGCAAAGAGTGAGACTCAAATGTCTATTGTATATAGTATAAGTACCTACCAGAACATGAAAAAACTCTACCCTTTCAAATATTTTACAAAATAAGTAGTTTCTTGGTATTTTAGTTTTAGTATATGAAATTTCATCTTCATACTTTAAAATCATTTTCGATAAAAATATGAGACAATGCTTTTATCCGCTCATGTCTTCAATTGAATTGTTAAATACTTCTTCTATACCCACATGTTGCAACTGGAATTTGTGTGTGTGCATTTAGTCAAAATTATATTAAATATATATAAGGCTGTGCTGGCTGTCATTATCAAGAAATAAAATCTCAGACACATTTAATTTTTCATACAAATAAAAAAAATAATACAACAGTAACACACGTAACAAAATAATAAACGGGTATTCGATAGAATTCGCTGGGATTTTCTTTGGTGCAGATTCCATATTATGTTATTGTTATTGTCGAAACATAAATATTATCATTAGGGCTGAGAGATGCGTATCTTGATGCGATGGATGCTTTGATAAGATACGCACTTTTTATGCATGTGTGTGAACGCGTGCTTCATTAAAAACAAACAAATACGCACTGGCAAACCGTTAAAAAGGACCAGACATTTAACTTGTAACTACTTTCTTTACATGTGCACATTACATTATATACGGTGAGAAATGGAGGAAGAAGTGCAAAGAAATGAAATAACAAATAATGCCTCAAAAAGAAAGGTGGAACACTATTCTTAGGGCTCTAACGCTTTTTTATTGTTTTCTTTTTTAGCCCTTTTAAGTAGAAAGGTATTGGCTTATATTTATAAAACAATGTAAATGGTTACCCTCCGAAAACTTCGGCATATGCTACGAAATCTTTAAGCCTCAGGATAATGTACAAGAGAAAAACCTTTATCCCGATTAAAGACTATGCAATATATATTTTCTTTTTTTGGACAATGAGCATTTACATTGGAATATATACTTTTTTTCCGAGGATGATCATTTACTTTTTTTATCCAAGTTCATAAAATTAGTACGCTCATAAAAAAAATTAAACTAAAAAAAATTATAGTGTTGGAACTGAGTAGCGTACTGGCAGCTTTAGTTATAATAGACCTTGCGTAGAGTCCAATTGGATGAATATATGAATAAATGGGTTTTATGGATCAATGGAAGGATAATTATGATTCCTTTTTGGTATTTATTAAAACCTTCTCATTGACGTATAAAACTCATTTATATTGATCCAATTGAACATACTTTTTCTAAGTAAGAAATATTAATTAAGTAATGTAAGTACTAAAACAAATTCATATGAATAACTATTGATAGTTCCATTGCTTTATCAGAATATTAAAGTTAAGTGTTTGAAAAAGTTATTGTCAATGATAACGAAACGATCGTAGCGCAGAGAAGGAAGAAAGAAAAATAATAAAACTCAAATGAAGGTTTAACTGTCTTTACAGATTACAAACAAATATTTGGAATGCCAAATTGAAAATAAATCAGCGAAGCAATAAGTAAAAAACGAAACAATTAAATACTTGCCTAGAGAGAAAATAGGCTTTGTACAGTTATCCTAATTCTGACATATTTCTCACCTCAACAAAGTAATTTTACATTTTTTTCTAGCCTGTCGTCTACTAGCTATTGTATTTCTAAGAAGATTTATTAATTATTGCTTTCCATTGGAGACACCAATTAGGTATTTATATGTTCGTTTACTTTGGTAAAAAATGGTACAGTACTCTATAAAGCTCCGTACACATTTGCATAAACATATATACGTCGAATTAAACCGAGGACTTCAAGTATTAGAATCATTTGAAATTTTTGAGATTTAAAAAAATTGCGTATTGATGTACCTATATCGCATCTACCATTTATTGTAAAAACCCATAGAAATATCTTTACGCATATGCGTAAAGGCATTTATGTGGTCGAGGTTTGAAATTTCCTTCCGTTTTAGGTGAACCCTCACGGTTACAAATTTCCGAAACCAAGGATAGATTCTTTCGTCTCCTGACACATTAACTGACAGCTGTGTCTCCAGATTGTGGAATAGGTGAACGGCAAACTGCTAATTATTTATTTGGGCCAATAACCAAAACAGAATCTCTGGTTTTTTATTGGGCGGAGCAGTTGTGACGTTGGACTAAAATTTTTGAAAAGCATCATTTTCAAACTTTTTTCCTTTAAAAATACTAATCTCACAAACAAAAAAGCTGTAAATTCGTAGTAATTTGAAGCTTTTCTTTTGAATAAAAGAAATGATTCCATATCTTATTATCGCGTTATATTATTCCTTGCCATAAAAGTTGTTTACAATTAATATTTTTTTAGGATACTCATTACTAAGTTGGATAATACGAAATATACATTATTTTGGCTATATTCGTTGCTTCATATTAAAATCAGGTACTAGAATACCATATGTATAAGCTAACCGCACCTATTGTCATTACTGTGATTCCAATTGAAAACGTGACCATAAGGTTCGGCTCAACAACGTAGTGGGTAATTCTTTTTGTGATGTTCATCGAGGAAAGCGCAAAAAAAATGGAAATATACAGTAAATATAATAGTGAAATAAGAAGGATATGCAAGTAGTGTGTACACTGTACAGTACCCGAACAAATGCATAGGCAATTCATATCCGAGAGTGAATACATTTCCATTGCAAACTATGGATTTGGCAAACTACAGCCCCTATTAGGGCTACCCTGATGACGGCAGTAGAAGCACTGCCGAAACGTCGGTTTAAACAATCCAACAAACCATGGAAACGCTCAAACACCAATTCATATTCTAGTAATCCATTGTCAAGAATTTTACGTCATGAGTTGCACTATACAGTTCTCTCTATGTGATTGATTCTACTATATAAATTATTGTTTCATTAAAAATTCTAAATAACCAATTTGTGGAATAATTCTTTTGGCTTGGATTTTATTTATTTTATTTGGATGCTTGTAATTCAGTTGGCGGCCAGGTCGATAATTATGTCAGTATATTTAGCTTAAAAGGTAATATACGAATACAAAACAAGTCATGATTAATATAGATGTATATAATATGGCAGTTAATCGTAGCATAATGATCCCACGGATTCAAAAGAAAACAAATTAATCTGGTCGATAAAAATTACAGCATCGTTTAGGTATTTATTATGTTTATTTTAGGATGGTCGTTTTTTACTGTGACATTTAATCTAAACCCAATATGTATATTTATTAGAGTCAATTGTCAACATTAATTAAAGCAAATGGCTAGAGATTAGTACATTTATAACTCTCCGTTTGGATTGATAATACACCAAAAAAAAAACGTCAAAACTTTATGCATATTAATTTATAGCCTATATTGCTTTAGATTTTCTGATTTACAATTACAATTGATATTCTGCATACTGCATTACCACATCGTGCGAACGATATTTATTGAATAATATACCCTGTATTTGACGCTTTGTGCTTCCCTAACCTTACTTCAATTACTAAACTTGGATAGTTTGATTCTGGATACATTTAGATTTCGTATTTCGTTCATTGCAATGGCAATCTTATTTTAGTGAAATTATTGGAAATGATGGAAACAAATAATAATGAAATTGACAATGTTCCCATGATTTTAAGTGGAAGATATTTCAAAATATCAAAATTCAACGCAGCTGCTCCTTGTATGATGTGCGACCAAACGAACAAAAATATTATTTCAAAAAAGACTTCATTTGCAAGGTTTATACACACTCCTTCAAGAAGCTGTTTACCAGATAAACTTTTTGAAGTGCTTGTTTATTTAAAACGAAACGCAAATAATTTTTTGGATAGCATTAATTATTACATTATTATGAAGGAAAACTAAGACTTTTCTCCCGATAACAGGCGATAACAGATTACTAAAATACTTTATTTTCTTTAAAATCTTGAAATATTTTGTTTATAGTAAGGTAAATGTACTAATTTCTGACCCTGTCTTAATTACTGACACCTTCCCTGTATTTTTTCCTATAGTAGTTTCTTTTGTTGTATCTTTGCCTAGTTTTTAATTGAAAATAATCCCTCAAACATTTATTTTAAATTTAAATATCTCAATTGTTCTTCTAGTGTGATCTTGGAGTCTTAAACATTGATATCATTCTATCCCTTAAAGCGTCAGTAATTGGGACTTCTACCTTATTGTATTTTAAATACCTGAATGAATGTATTTTATATTTGGTGTTTCAAATACTAATCAATAAATAATGTATTTTGTATTTTATATTTGAAATACATTTAGAGAGTATTTTGCCTCGCCCTGGGTTGAACACTTAAGTTTATTTCACTGTTAAGAAGGAATCCGTTTACCTACAAACTTTTTTCAATTTCTAATAAAACTTTTATTCCTAACCTTAAACCTAAAACACACAAATATGAGTCAGACACATTAGTTTCTACGTTAAGCGAATTGAAGAGCAGTTATTTAAAACTGAACCAATGAAAATGTTCTCTATTAATCTCAAAGGCCTAATATATGTATTCCTACATTTAACATCTTTTATGTTAACTAAATCTAAATAAAACATTATTCAAAGTAGTAAAAACATATTCTCTTGCATTTATTGGTTGATATTATAAACCGACGTTTCAACTTGTAATGTGTTACAAATTGCTTTCCGGCTCACCGATGGAATAATAATTAAATTTAATTTTAAGGTTATTGAAACAATTGCGTGGATTGGTGTGGCAATATAATTTGACGGGTATTTATTTTAACTGGACTCTAATGTTAAGATCGTTAGTAATTGCTATAATAAACATAAGATTCAAATGAACGCCTAAGTACTCTTGAATTATGACAACGTATATTAGAAAATCAATTGTATCATGTATCATTATCAAGTTTTTTTTTTATTCATAAATACTTTAATTAAATTAATGATTTTAGGAGATGGAATGGAATATGCGCAATATGCAACCTGATTTTATTTGCATCAAAAACAATTTTTAATATAATTGCGTATAAAGCGTTTGTTTTATTTATTACATGCTCCCTTGGCTGGTTTTATTATTACATCTTTAAGCCCCTACTGTCATACCTACGCTGTTTTCTATGCTGTTTAGCAATACCTTCCTGTGCCATCTATATAAGATCAAAAATTGTGTCTGGCCCTTCTTAGACTTATTATACGTCTCGCAAAGGTTTTCTGCTACTTTTAATTTTCCTGTCAGTACATATCTAATTATCGTTTTATTTATTATTAGCTTATTTAAAAGTGGTTTTCAATTTTCCATTAATTTTCTTGTTCGTCTTCTTCTCAAAACCTTTATGCCTATTACAGGTGTCGAATGAACCGGTCACCACTTCGATGTATGAACCCAGTCTTTTCATGCTTCTCAATACTTGGCCCATTTCTTCATTCCTTGTAGCGTGTTCCTATTTTCTTATTGTATTATTCAAATTCTTTCTACATCTTCTTTTTTTTTATTTATATGTTTGCTTCGAGTAACTTTTTACACAATGCTTTATTTTTTCATTTCGTATTTTATCCCAATTTGCCTTCCCACTTATTTTCCTTAAGGATTTCATTTCGGCAGCAATTATCTTTCTTTCGTGTTTCTTTTGTCGTAGCCAAGATGAGCTTGCCTATGTTAATGACACCATAAAGCGAATATAATTAGGTAACTGAGATTACAAATATTTTGCAAGTGACGTTTATTAGTTGGTTTTAGAATGTCCATTTAACCAAAGGTGAAGTTGTGAGCTGTGCGAATTGTTCATTTATCAGATACAATTTCCAAACTTTTGTTTAGTGATGGGCAGAGCGATATATCGTAAGGAGCCACAAAAAAAACAACGCAATATTGTATCAAATCATATAATTATTACATTAGAAGAAACTATAATTTTGAGAAAATAAGTCACTTTCAATACTTGAGGCAACGATTATAAATAACAATGAAGAGGACAAAAAAACTGAAAAAAACAATGCAATGAGGTCAATGAAGAAAATGTTAAAGTCAAAAGAAATTTCCAGATTAAAATATATAGAACTGTAATAAGGCTGATGCTAATGTATGTATGTGAAGCATGAGCGTTGACGAATGAGAACGAAATGAACACAGACATACCAGAAGCGTCCTGAAAGAAGGAGAAGGAAAAAAGGAAAAGGGTAGACCGAAGAAGAAATAGCTAGATGCAGCAGACTTAAGAACTTTGATGATATTAGACTGGGAAAGCGTGTCACAGAACAGAACTCAATGCAGGAAAATTGTTAAGAACATTGAGGAAACATAGTGATAAGACAATTTTATATAATCATTACTAAATAAAGTCTTTGATAAGTTCTACAGACGGCTTCAATATGTACGTATCAAATTTCGTGAAGAAAAACAATTTTTAGTGTATGTGAGTGCAGTTGCACTGGTGATCAGCTTGGTACAGAATGAAAAGAAGATGGTGCAAAAATTGATAATTTCAAATTGGTAAACGCGCCGTATTTACACAAATAGATATGCTAGGTTGGCTCAGCGCAAAATCCCATAGAGTTTACATAGGTGGTGTAAATTTACTTTATTTCTTGTTTTCTAAATGTTTCACTATGTTATACGACAGGGTACCCTCGGGTCTCTAACTTCAAACACGAGGGGCGTAAGGACTACCCTCATGCTTAGACGACTCCCGGAACAGCTTAAATAGCTCCTGCAACACTTCTTGGAACAGCTTAAACAGCTCCTGGAACAGATTGCAAACCCCTTGGAACCGCTTAAACAGCTCTTGGAGCAGCTTAAGCAACTTCTGGAGCAACTTAATCAGATCCTGGAACAAAATTAAGCAACTCCTATAATAGCGGGGCTATTCCAGGAACTATTAAACTGTTACAGGAGTTGTTTAAGCTGCTCCAGGGGTTGTTCAAGCTGTTTAAGCTGCTCTAGGAGTTAAAATTGTAATAGATGTCATGTACTCTGACATCATCATTGCCCCCCCATGAGTGGTCCTTACGGGACCCCGTGTTTGGAGTTGGAGACCCAAGGGTGTCCCTTCCTCTACCCTCACTTAAAGTCGTGTACCATAGGGCCACTTGTTGAGGATCCCCAGTCGCTCTAGCTCCCTAGCTAGCGAGACAGTGATAGACATTCGAAAAACCGAAAGTAAAGTAGATCTCCTATGTAAACCTTATAGAATTTTGCGCTAGAATCGACCTAGCATATCTACTTACACACATATGAATTTAGCTAATGAAGCATCAGATTATGAAAATTACATCGACAAACAGATGAATGCATACATACATTCAAATTTAAGCGCAAGTTGCATGGAATTGTACTACAAATTTTATGTATGCAATACTGCCGTACGATCCAACCGTATTGTATGCATATTGAAGGAAGGTTACACATACGGTGCAACTGTAGTTCAAACTTTGAGTTGTATATCTTATAGTACGATAAATCGTACTCTCTAGGGGCCGTTTTACTCTAGTTAAAAGCGAAAGCATTGATTAGTTTTTATATATTTCTACAGTTGAAGTTATGTATACATTTCACTAACCCAGGAGAGGATGTTATTCAATTAAAGTACTGCGTAGGCTTTCAAGGCCAGTATCAAATGTAAGGAGTTGTTCGGGCTATTGAGCCGTGATCCAATGGAATCGCTCCCGAACGTTTCGTTCACAACTGCGGCGAACATTTTCAGCGGCGAAGGTATCAATATATTGACATTCTCGAGGACGCCTTATCAGTCAATGATAAGCCGCAGTTGTAAACGAAACGTTCGGAAGCAATTCTGCTGGACCACGGCTTAACAGCTCGGAATAACTCTTTACTTGTTATTCAATTGAAACGTTTTGTAACAGTTTTTTTGGTTCTTATGATACACAAAATGTAAATAGTTTGCTGATTGCAGAGGTAAATCTCACAGCATACATTACCAAGAATAATCCGCAAATAATTGACAGCGTGTCCACGTGCGCAAAAATATATTTAGGGTATTCATATATTCATATATATATATATATGCTTTTGAGCAGAGAGATACCAATATAAAACAGTATGGTACGCATATTTTCAGAAATTTGAATACGCATGAGGTAATAGTGTCAAATTTCTTTATTGAGAAATCGTTATTCAGATTTTACTCACGACTTCAATTTTTCAGTCTATAGTTGCTTAAATATTCATTTATGTACATATATTAGGTGTGTAAATTTTGAGAATAGTACAATGCTGAAAGATTGACGTGTGTATATTTCTCTTAAGGCCAATAAATTATGAAATCGTGTTGTGTAATAACAATTATATTTTACTACGCTTCGACCATGACTTCCACAAGTATTAAATTTATTTTTACGATTGGCAGTATCGAATATAATAAATTCTATAGCAAACTAAAGCACCGGTAACAAACTAAGTACCTATATCTTTAAAAATATCTTCTGCAAATACTTATGCTTAAATATCAAATATTTGCTTATATGTATATAGATTTTATATCATGAATGAAACACTTAATATAGTGAGCGGTTTACTATTTTTATCTTTTACAACCCAAACACATAGCGAAAGAATGCAAATAAAAGTTAGAATGTTTACAATTTTCAGAGTGCGAATATCTTCAAGATTCCAATTGAAAAACGCTCTCAAATCTTCTTTCTTTTTTTAGCATTAATTACAAACAGAATTCCTTTCAACTGATATTTACTAGATCCCATCCATTATAACTACTTTGCCAAAAGCTATATTTCTGATGTGCTGTTTTAATAGTTACAATTTTCAAACTCTATTAGTGTTAATTTAATTCAATAAGTATCTATTTGTGGTAAGTCCGAGTTGATAGTAGACAGCTGTTGGCAGTTGTATTTACATACCGTGTGGGTGATACAGATATAGTCAGCCAAAACACACAAACTCAACGCAATAAAGTAGGATATAGAGGAACGAAAAAAATCACTCTGCCGTATGTTTTATGAAATTATTATGCTATTAAAAACAATTATTTAACAAACAATACATTTCCACTAAACGAATTAGTTGTTTAAACTTATAAAAATATTTTCACGAGTAATGCTATTATAGATTTCCACTAAAAATAACATGAAAATATATTTTGTAAACCACCGCCAATTATTCCTGAAAAAAATGTGAAATAAAAAATATGTTAGATCAATAAGTTTTAAAACTACCTCTAGTTTGAAGTTATATTAATTTGCTAATTTACTGACAAATTCTGTATGAATTTTCTGAATGGTGGATTTGTGTTATCAAAGAACGACTGCGTAGGTACTGACAGTAACATTTTTCAGTGCATGAGACACATTTCTTTATTTTTTTTTTTTTTTTGGTTAAAACGCTATTAGTGCTTTATTTTGGACCAAATATGTTTGTGTTTTATTGATCTGATAAACGGTATTTTATATTATAATATATTTTTAATTTAGACCTACTTCTCGAAAGGATTTTCTTGGCTTACGCAATAACTCATTTTTAATTTTTATTTGTATTTCATTCAGAGAAAACTCCTCGCAAACGATTTTTTAATAACCTTTTATATGCTGCTGTGTCATTTCTGTTGTTCTGAATTATGTATTATGCGCTGCACTCGTGCTTCATCGGCGACTGAATCTGAACAATCTATAATTTAGTTAGTCAACCAAGGCACAGAATAACAGAATTGATACAATTTACGAATCTATTGTTTTCCAAGGGTATGGTGTCATTGGTTCCAAGGCCAATCGACAAGTTCTAACGGTGCATTTGAGAGAATTTTTTTTTTCAAATTAAAACATGTATATCTTTGTTATAAATGCTAGATTAATAACGAATTAATGCATTAAACAGTGACATTTAAATATTTTTATATAATAATTATAAATTTTCCGACTATTATATTATTTCTATTCAAAATTTTGAGAACATAGATTGTTCTGAAGCTATTAATTCTATAAAAAGTCTTGGTATTATTTTATAAATGCTTCGGGGTGTGTAATGATAGATAGACTTCCTCAATGTTTGCAATGAAAACTCTTTCTAGGGTATTGATGTGTTTAAGTTTTTGCAGGAAAATGTATGTATAAGCCATGCCATAACAATGTGAATGAATCTAATCAAGCTTTAGGATACATTATTTGAAATATATTCACGAACAATAGATTAATGCATTTTAAATGATACACTGTCTAAAGATGAATAATTGGACTTTGCGCACAGATATCAATATGTGTTATTTTTTAATTTTGCTCATTTTGTTATTCTTTCACCATAGCTTGTAAAATGTTATGAAACTTTGACTTTTTATTACATCTACGTTATTGTTTAATTTTAAATTTATTGCTTTGTTTGTATAACTATAAGGTAAAAATAATTGATTCAGCCATAGTTACAAAATTTTAAATAATACAAAGAAAAAGATACCTACTTATAATAGCTATTAGCTGCGCTCTAGTTTTCAGTAGATACATACTTCAATTTCAAATTGTTTGTAATCCGTTGCCAGAATTCCATTGTTTCTATTGTTTATCAATAGATGGCTACCACGTATATTATAAACGTATAGGTAACTTTTGGGTAATTTCAAATTATGGTTTGCAACCCACTGCCAGATTCTATTGTTTCTGCTATTTATCAATAGATGGCTACCAGCTGCGTTATAAACGTACAGGTAACTTTCTGATTATACTCTTATCAATCTTTCATTAAACCAAATCATTTCCTTCATATTTAAATGCATCAACATATTTTCATAGCACTGTTTTTATAATATGTTAGTTTATTTAACTGTTTCTGAAGAGGCATTTGTATAGCAGTATATTGCTGCTAGACACGAGATGGCGCCATCACAACAATTTGTGTTATTCATATATACTTCTGGGTTAATAAAATTGTTAAAAAATGTGTAAATTAAAAATAAATATGATTAGTTTTAAACAAAGTAGATAACAATAAAATATTAAATATATCCATTTTTAACATTTTAAAGATTGGGGACAATTTTTCTTTTCATATAACAACCGATTTGGAAGCTAAAATAAAATAACAAATTCACTCAAGTATTATAATAAAAAATTTTAAATTGACGATGAAATTTTGATGTAGAATGAATGAGTTAGCGATAGCAATTTAAATTACTTATTAATCAGTTTATATGGTAATGTTATTAGTAGTCAGATATTTTGGCAATATCTGTTACTTTTTAGTATTGCTTAAACAACTGTTCTTGAGAACAGACAAGAACTACCGCTTAGATTTTGCAATTTTCAGACTTCTACTTGTATGAGGAATATAATATAGACAATTTTTTAATATGATTTTTTGTATTGTTAAATAAGTCCTTAGTTATACTAATTTGATTGGGAAACTGTTCTTTATAATAATAATAATAATAATAATAATAATAGTAGCCTTTACTTGTTTAACAATGTGGAATTAATAACAAGAAAAGATGTATAATGTAAATAAGCTGTATAAGGTAAATAAAGTGAATTTCACAAAATAGTTTGTGAAATTCACTTTATTCTTAAATTTAGGAAATTCTCTTGTGAATGTACATAGACAAAAAATTTGTACAATTTGATAAAAAAAAACTCTTACTGTGTATATTTTGCACTACAGATACATAACAAATAATAATTCAAATTTATATTTGTAAAAATTTGTATATTTATGTTTATAGTAATTTAATTTTTCCAAACGAAAATCGGGGTTTAAGAATATTTGATTTCTCGTCTATTGGATAAAAATAAAATAATTTACAATACTTTTTTTCCGACTTTTGGTGAACGTGTAGCATCTTTACGCATTAATCTACAATATTCCTTTATTACAAAAAGAAACTTTCTAGCGCTTATTATTTATTTTCTAGGGCTTGTCACGTTCTCTTGATTTATTACAATTTTTGCTGTGTCTGGTTACTGAATACTAATTAGTGAATTATCTAGAATATTCTTGTAACACATATTCACACCAATAGAAAAGATTTTTTAAGTCAAAGAAACATTTTTTTTTAATCTAGAAAAGCTCATATTGATAGCTTTTCTAGCGGAAGATCAATGGCAAAAATGTTTCTTAATGCTTGCGATTGGTATTTAAAAGTATTCAATTTAAGTTCTTTGATGCTAAAGTTTTAATTTTGTTTACATCAATATTTCATTTTAGGAGCAAAGAAATTAATTTGTGATTGGACTTAGTATAATCTTATATATATAGGTACATAATTCTAAAATAACATTACAATCCACATACCAGTAGCTACTTTTTTTCTACAAATTTCGAGAGCTAATGGAACACTAATGTACATCATGGTAGAATATTGGAATTACATTTTCGCTATCGTTAATTGAAATCTCTATTGTTCAAGACCATCCAATGTCACGTTTACGAATCAATATCATCTACCCGTATGTCCAGAATTTTTCATTATTCGTTATAACCGCCGGGTGTTCCACAACATACCCGCTATTATGCTCGCGGGAGTTTCCAAAAACATTAAATTTTATGGTAAACATACGAATTTGCACGGTGTTCACTATGTGGCAGATGAAAATGGAAATTTAACAGTTAGGTAATAGGCAAAAAGCTACTGCTGATGATTAAGCTGAAGTATATTTTGCTTATAGAATTTTATGGGTAGTGATTATAACTATGTCATTGCTTGGAATGTTACGTATCTTTAAGGGTACTTACGAAGCTTATACTTATAATGCCATTAGTTTCGTCACGGAAACTGCCTATTTGGATTGGAATACTACCTTTCCATCTGTCAGTATTTGCGAGATAATAAGCACAGAAATGTTTTGGACAGAGTAGGAACAACATAGCTTGGAATTATAAATAATAAAATTTGATAATTATAATTCATTATAGGGCTCCAAATTCAAGCTATTCGCCCGTGCAACAGTTTTTGACTGATGTAGTATTTTTTACAGGTAGCTGTTATTCGTGTTCAACTCCATGCGAACAATGCAAACATCTTAATGTATTGGAGATAGCAAAACGAGTAAGTACATATTTGGTACTTTATTTACGTAGTCAATAAATTAGATTTCAGTGACACACAACAAATTGAACATAACTTGTATCATTTCTTTATTACCAATAAAACTATTAGGTGTGTAAGATTAGTAAAGTGTTTGGACTTTACCACTGGTAAAACTATTTTTTTTTTGTTAAAGTTTTTCAGCTCTGCATGATTTTCCTCTTTAAATAGTTTATAAACCATCGAAATAAATGGTAGTTGTCCAGCAATAGGTTCGGCGACCTTCAGGATGAGGCTAAGAGTAAAGAGTATTTGCACTGCCTGAAATTTGGCGTTGTCCTAGCGACTACATTGAGCATTGTGTATACTAGTAAATTTCATTATATTCTAAGTATCCAATGAACGATTTAAATTGAAAGGTTAGATAAGAGTAAATAAACTCGTTCTTTCGTTCACACAGCAATTTAATATATAATGACTAAGTTTGGCTTTTAACAGTCATCTTCGGATCAACGTCAATAGGTAAAATTGTCAACCATTAGTTAAAAACACCAAACATAAACTAAACCTAAATTACGTAGACACAAACAATTATATATATTTTAGTAAATTTCACTTTCGGGAGTTTTACTATCAAATGTATTAACACCCCTATATTTCAATACGGCCTAATCAAATTGTTCTGATCAATGACTGATGTTAGGGACCGAAAATTATTGAGGTAAAGGAATACAGTAAAGTGTACTTTTAGGTTTAGAGTGTTTGTAATTCGTGTTTATTCAAATTTCCATTGCTGTGCATCCAGTAGCGTATTTACAGTTAGCGCTGCCCGGGGTTACTTAAATCTGGCTGCCTAACCCCCTTCCTCTCCCTCATCACCTCAGCACTTCTTCGCACGATTTCCATACAATGTTAGCTTTAGAAAATATTGACACTTTCTTTTGCTCAAAGCATTTATGATGTGAAGCGAAGGAATCAATTAAATCTTCAAAATCTGCATCCCTCATCACTTTGCAAGTGAAAACGCAGGCATACATAGAAATATTCGCAATGCGATATTTATACACGGACATATATCTTCGACCACTTTTTCATAAATACTTTTACTTAATTACAGAGTTGTGCGAGTGAAATATCAATGAAATGAAATTTCCTCTTCTTGTGCCATCCTAGCCAGCGATTGAAGATTTTTCGATACTTTTGTGCTTTCTGTCCCTTAGCGTTGCAACGCAAAACGCAAAACGTAAAAAATTATGAAACAGCGCCAAAATTTATGACACAACGGAAAGTTTTATGAAACAAAATTTTGAGTGTTGAGGCAAAAATGAAGAGTTTAAAAAACACATAAATAATTTACGTTATGCCTGCGACTATGTTCATAACAAACTCTCTCGTCTTCAGTAAAAATTCATCTCCGCTGATTATTTCAGATTTTCAACGCAAATAGCTACTTGCGTGATGAAACAATATTGCTCGCACCAAAAAGAACAACCATCTTTTGTGTTGCTTCTTACCGCAACTCAAATAGAACACAAAATCTCTACGGCACATGTGCGTTCGTTTTGCGTTCCAACGCAAAAGAGACAAAAAGAACAAAGCTAATGTTCATAATTGTTCCTTGTGTTCTCAACATAATTTGCCAGAGAAGAGTTTTTTTTTAGTAACACATTGGTAGATTTTTTTAAATAGTATAAAAAGCAGTATAAAAATGTATGTTTTTTAGAAAAAAAAACACACACATACACTTTTTGCTGCTTCTTTGCATCACTCTTGCACATTATCCAATTAAATTAAGAAAATGTGCCGAACATGGGGTGTATATTGTCGTTGATTACACTTATTTTATTCTAGTTTGAAGGCCAGAGTATACACCAGACACATTAACTGCATTGTCGTACGACTGCGACTGTTCCCTACACTTTTGAATATGCATTTCTTTCATTTTTAAAATATTCGTTACTGCGCCATATAATTTTTGCCTTGTGTCCAACATGAGAAAGAAAACTGAAATCTTTCTATCGGGCGACTTTCCAATTTTTCATATCTCACTCATATTACGGCGGACAACTGAGTAATCAATGGGGACAATAAAGCAATAGAAAAATGATTGCGCTTATCATACGTCTTCACTTATCCACTGTTTCTCTTTTAACTTTTAAGTAAAGATATATTTGCCGCCCCTAAAATTCTGCCGCTCTGGGCTATAGCCCATTCAGGCCATACGTAAATATGTTACCGTGTGCATCACATTCAAACTACAGAAAACTTTCTTTATCTTTGTCTTATCAGCCTTTCAATCTCAATATTCTTCTGTCATATTAAATCTGTTATGAGCTTCATTAGAGATGATTATTTCTGATTAGCGACCACCAAAATTGAAAAGAAGAAGGAATCGGTTTATTATCTTAAGAAGATTGAAACAACGTTAATTAGAGCCTTATTATTTTATATTAGGATCAGAAGAAAACACTAAAGGACATAGCGGATAATAATGTAGTTCACAGGTATTGGTGGAGAAAATTGATGGGATAAGTTTGCCATATTGACATCAAAGTCTGCCATATCTAATTGATACCAGCAAGCTCAGTAACTTTTTAGCGGTCATTAACAAAATGGGTTTTCTAAAATACTCTTGCCGCATTATATTTTATTGTGTGTGTTCTTATTTTCTCTTGTCCAATATTTTCGTTTAATGTCACTTGCCTTTTTTGTTTAATTTGTGTAAGCTGTTGTCCTTTCTCATTGTCCGCTTTTCTGCCAATGTCGTAATATCTTTAATTACTATTTTTTTGTATCTTACTTTTATATATTATAACATTGTTCCTTCTTTTATGTTTCTCATCGTTCCCCCGTTTATCTTCTAATTTATCGATTCTTTTCTTTAATTGTTTTCTTTCTGCTTCTTTCCTGTTCCATTCAAGTTTGCTCTCCTATATTTGTTCCTTTGGCTGTTATTTCGTTCTTTAATTCCGCACTACTTCTAGTCAAGTCTTTAATTATCTGTTTCATCATTCCCTTCAATTCTTTCATTATTATTGTTTCTTTATTTCTTTCTCTATCTCCTGGATTTGTACTCCTTTCTTTTCTCTATTTCCTTTTCTCTTCTGTTTTCCTTTTCAATGTTTCTCTTCTTTACTCTTACTAAATATGTCGTCTTTATTCTCTTCTGTTTCGCCGTTCTCTCTCTCTAGCGTTTCTTGTCGGCGTTCATTCGTCTCGATCAAGACCGGACATTAACTCAGCGTCGATCGCGCGGTGTACTGTAACTCTACTCGATTCAAACAACAGCCCGCAAACGACCGCTGGCCGCGTCTAGCAGTGTCTTATCCTCTTGCCTACCGATTCACTATCCTCAAGTTGCACGGCTCAACTCTAACCTACTTTTTTCGTTTTCCTTTATGGATATATGTTTGCAGCGATGGTAAAAAGCTTGGATATATACCTATACTTTCACGCTTATTAAGAGTTAAAATTGTTATTATTACTTACTTCTGTTGTTGTCTTCCTGTTTTCACTCTAATCTCACACTCGCTATTTTACTATATTGTTGTATTGAATCACTCGTAAACTTGCAATATTGGGTTTAATTTACGGAACGAATCGCCACACGTCTACACTTCACTACACACAGAGCAGAACTATAAATACGGCATAATTTTTGTACTTTCCGGGGATAATTCTACACTTGCAGTGAAATATTACCTTTGCAGAGGAAATTTCCCCACTAGTAAAAAAACTTACCCATTGACAAGGTAAAGATACGTCTAGTATATCCACACTAAATTTAATTTTACATGGTAGTGTTACACCAACTAGTGAATATATCAAGAGAAGATTACCCTTGAAGTGTAATTTTGGCTTAAAAAATCCCGTATGTAGTGCAATGTACTGGGAAGCTTTACATAAGAAGGAACTACTTACTGTAATGTAAAATTCCTTAAGAGGTGGAATAGACGAGGAATAAAAATACCTAAAATTAGGCAAGTTTTTGACTACAAAATCAATTTATTAAAATTTATTAATATATTTAAATTAAAGATTTTTTATAAAGTTTTGTAGTTTGGAAAATGATAGAGCCCGTATTTACTAATTATTGACTCCTTTTCCTCTTAGGACCCTAGTGCATAATATTAATAATTTTAGATTACTCTTAGTCACTTAGAAATTTTGGCTGTACAAGCTACAATTCTGTATGAAAATTGGAAAAACGTGGATTTATTAGACTAATGTGGCGAAAATTTCTGCAAGTTTGATTTACGATTTTTTGTTCATCGGAACTTTATTGCTCAGCATACCATTTTTAATCAGAATCCGTAGCTAACGATAGCTTTTTTCCCCAAAAACGATATTTCGGGCCCACAGTGGATCGATCTAAAAACGGATACATTCATGATCTCACATCGTTACTACAGCAGACACCTGCCAGTCAAATGCGTTGCTTGAATTATTGTACTGTACAACAACCGTATCCTGGCACTGTAGTTTGGCATAGGACGGGCCTTCATATGCTTTGAAACATACGTGCATGTCATAGTTTGTCTTAGATGTTCGAGAAAACAGAACCTTAGATATTATCCAGCCCAAGGATTTTGCATTTCAGAAGTCAAACTACTCTACGGTGGACTAGGGACTTAGAGTAGCAGTGATCTGTGGCAAGTTAATTTGAATAACATTTAGATTACGTGGAGGTGAAGAGTGAGTTCACCTCAAAAATTCATTCTATTGTCCGTCTGAATTCTCAACGTAGCCGACAGCATTGATCAGGAATGGGTGATCTCTTCCTGACTGTTGATCAATGCTGCCGGCTGATCTCCCAAAATGAAATCTAGGCTAAAGTAGTGTGTTGCAACCTTCAGGAAAGTAACCTCGTCACAGAAGCAACTCAACTTCAAACATCCTCTCATCTATACCATCACCGGTTGCTTTGCAGACGAAGGTGGCAGTGATAAATACTAATGAGCCGTCACAACTCATTTGGAAAGGTTTTTATTGAGGTTTGGTGCTCTTTGGCTCTAGGAAACTTCCGTGTAAATCGATCACTAGAGGACGCGCCTAGCAGGTTCTCCCAACCCCAGGTTGTGGCCACTATATTTCAATGAAAATTCCAAATGTTACATTTTGTATAATGAAATAAAACAATAAATTAGATAAATAATTTATGATTTTGTAGGGTAATATATTTATATGTATATATATATATTCTGATTTTGTGGTTTTGGCGGAATTTTTATTGGATATTAAAAAAACGTAAAACCATCTTAATTTTTATTTTACTGCTGTTGACATTTCGCCGTCATTGTATACAATGGCTTTTTCGATTTATTCAATGTAAAAATATTTCCTTCTCTTATTCAAATTATAAATTATATTTCCATATAATTAAGTAATTATGTATGTGTAGCTGTATGTAATCATGTAATAAGAGAAGAAAATATTTTTAAGTTAAAAATATTGGCAAAGCCTTTGTATTCGATGGCGAAACGTCAATAGCAATAAAATATTTTTTAGAAAATTTTACGTTTCCTTAATAACCAATAAGAACTTTGTCAAACCCGCGAAATCCAAATATATATATGTAAAAGAAAATTAAACAAAATAATACTTAAAATGCTATGCCTTGCCATTATACACTGCTCGGTTTCTTTAAATGCTTTAAAAGATATTCTAAATGTTATGTTAAATCTGCAAAGTGCGTTTGCTACTCACAATATGATATAAGAGGTGCGTATTTAAAGTATTTTTTTTTAATAACCGCAGATTTCATTCTCTAATATTTTTTGGAACTATGAAGGTAACAAAGTTTGTTTATACTTATACCTATCTCTAATTTAAAATTTTGCATTTCAACATGCAACTATTTTATGGTATGAGTTAAAATCTTGAATGCCTATTTAGACTATTTTCTAAACAAAGAAAATTACATTAAAATAACATGGATAATAGATTAAAAGAGGTGATAGAATGGCAAACATTTCGTGCGATTGCTTTTGGCTCATTTGCAAACAGTCTGATTCTAATCGAAGATTTTGTGTTCCAGTACCGGAAAAAGTGTTCACGTCTGCTGAGGCGATGCAGGTGGAATCGACAATTATTCAATTGCTGCGACGTCTTTGAACCAATCAATACGGAGTACGGAATTTGCTATGCTCTTAACTCTATGCATGCTAAGTAAGTGCATATCGATTTTAAGAAGTTTTGGCAGTGGAAGAATGTTGCCTGATTCTTTCTCGCATTTTCAGGAAAACAGCCAAATTCAAAATAGATACACATTCGAACAGAAAAACCGGTCCCGGTGAATTAATGATACAAACCATGGAAGATATTAGAGTAAGTAAACTAAATTTGCTAGCACCAGTTGTTCTGATGCCTGGATTTACGATAAATCCCCGGGTAATTTTCATTTTTTATCTGCTACACTTGAGTTTTTATTCACTACTGCGTGTGCCTTTGAGTTTACGTATTAACCATAAGGGAGCATGCAAAAGTCTCAGATAAATTTCGAAGTGAGTCGATTAATAACAATGGCCTCAGTCATTGAATAATTAGCGAGTAGAAATATTTTACAAAAGAAACACCACTGATATGTTACGGTTTTTTGATAGTAAAAAGTTGTAAAAGTGAATTTTAATATTCTTTTATTGGATGTTCCTCAACTGGTCTAAGAATGTCCGTATATTCAACGAAACCGGTGGCCTTATTAAAGAATTATGTGAGAAAGTGGACCTATGTTTCAATTATTTACCTTCCTAACTATGTTCTGTTTCACCTGAAGAAGGCTAATAATTTAGCCGAAACCGGTAGTGAAGAGAATGATTTCGATGTAGTAAATAAATTGTCAATACAATTAAATTGAACTAATTAGGAAGTAAAGGGTGAGCCATTTGCTGGTTTCTTTTTAAATCACATATTACTTTGACGCTGACAACTATTTTGCGCTCAAAGAAGTGGCAGAAACTCAGCATCATATTTCCGCGGTACGAAATTGATCGCTTTTCATTTGAACAACTTTCCTAAATATTGAAAACTTACCTTCAAAGTCGATACTGTGTTGCCGAAACAGTGCGAATTTTAGACAGAAATTTCAATCGACATAATGCTCCAACCCCGTCTTGTGGACGTAAATTTGCGAAGAAAGTTCGAGAAATTGGCATGTTAATTGACTACACAAGGTATACATCCGATCCGCTCAATCGAGAATACTGCTGTTGCCGATAGAGTGCGGAAGGCGCATTTTTATTTCGACGGCTACGTTTCTAAGCAAAATTGCCGTATTTGGCGCTCGGAGAACACACGCGTAGTCATAGAGCACCAAATGCATCCTGAGGGTGTAACTGTTAGGTGTTGTTTTTGAAGCGGCGGCATTATTAGTCCATTTTTTTCGAAAATGAAAACGGTAACAACGTTATGGTCAACGGAGGGCGCTAAAGAGACATGCTAATCAACTTTCTTAGCAGCATTTTGCGGAATTGGATGTGGGCGAGCAGTGTGCCACACAAGTTCTCCAATAATCGATCTTTTGCGCACAAAGTTCCATAATATTGCAATGAGCTATTTTGATGATGACAATTGGCCTTCGCGGAGCTGAAATTTGACACCGTTAGACTATTTTTTATAGGGTGCCGTTAAAGATCGATGTTATGCCAACAATCCAGAAACAATTCAGGGACTTAAACATAATATTTTTCGCGCTATTGCTGAAATAGGAGCCGAAACGATCGGAAATGTGCTGCAAAATTTGGCTTGATAGGATGTGCTACTGCAAAGCCAGCCGAGGCAGCTATTTGACTCTTTCTAATTAATTAAGATAAGAACATTCAAGTTGTAATACTTACAATTTATACAAAGAGTTGTCTAATGGAGAATAAACATAGTCGGTTTGAAAACCAACTAAAGCGTAAGTCGTAAATAAGATGTGACTGTAAAAACTAAAATTGTAAAAAAGATGTGTTTGAATAGAATATGAATAGCAACTATGCGTGTCCTCTATGTTTGAAAAGTGAAAATGTATAAAAAAGTACAGCATATTTAAAGACAGAAGTGTCCTCTATCCATGAAAGGATAAAGGGACTAATTGTAAGACTGATATCTATAACAAATATAATTCAAGTGAATTAGTGAACTAACTTATCGCTAGGCAATGGTTGACAAATACAATAAACTATAATACTTACAAGAACAATGGTGTTGATGCAAAAGTAATGTGAGAATTAATGGATTTATTTTTATTTTTGACCTGCATCCGAAGAATCTCTAAGCTTTCTAAATTGTTTAAAACAAGGCTTTCTTAGAAAAATGTAAAATTTCGAAATAAGTTTCCGGGTTAAATTCATGTCTATTGTCAAGAATGTGATTCGCGAATTGTGAAAACCCTGCAGAATTAGGGCGTAAACATCTGATGTGTTCCTTTACCCGATGTTAAAATTTTGATAAGTTCTATCCACATAGCTAGATGAACATGAATGACAAAAAATCAAACAAAATCACATCTTTTCATTCTATCCACCCTGCCACTGATGTTAATAAGTGTGTTCTCTAGACGATGACCAGTTTTAAATGCTATGTTATACTGACTGCTAAAAATATTAGTTATTTTATATGCAAAGGGGCTTATGTATGGAAGAGAACGAAAAGTATGTTCATCTACATTCACAGGATCCACAGTGTTACAATATACTGTGACTTGATTACGCTTTTTCTGAATTTTTGCCCTGGCATTGTAAATAAAATACATGCAAAAATTCAGAAAAAGCGTAATCAAGTCACAGTATATTGTTCGACTATGTTTATTGTCCATTAGACAACTCTTTGTATAAATTGTAAGTATTACAACTTGTAATGTTCTTATCTCGACTAATTAGCTTTTTAGACCACCAAGACTTGATGATGCGTTGTATGTATGTATGTATGTAAGTAAAAGGGTGGTGTTACACTGCGACCTAAAATATCTATTGTGTCCCCTATTCTTGCTGCTTTACAGCTGGCCTTCCAGTCCTATTCCTTTTAGAAAGTGTAGGATGTCAGAGCGCCCCAGTCTAGGTAAGTCTCCCTCTTCGATTTCACATGCTCCCAGGTGAAATGCCCTCGAGTTGCACAGTTCTACGCAGTTTGAGAGGAGATGGATGGGTGTTTCATCCTGTTCCCACAGAATCTGCATTCAGGATCTTTTCCAATCCAAGCTTAGTCAGGTGTCCTTCAGTGTACAATGGCCTGAAAGTATTCCTGTTAAAATGCGAACTTTGTTCTTACTCAGGTTGATGCATTCTGTAAACCTCTTCTGGTTATAAGTTCCCAGAAGAATTTACTTTGCCTCATTCCCTGCAGATTTTCCCAATAACTGGATTTTCTCTGCTCCATTTCTATTTTGTTAGTTTCTTCAAGTATTGTACTGCTACTTAACTCGCAGAAGGTTCAGGCCCTAAAAAAGGCATTCCAGCCTCTTTTTTGCGAGGTTATCCGTTATTTCGTTTCCTTCCACTCCTGTGTGACCCGGAACCCACAGGAGGGTTACTTATTTCTTTTGCTTAGCTCATTTAGTTTCCCTAGGCATTCCCAACCATCTTGGAGCTGATTTCATATGAGCTCAGCGCCTTGATGGCTGCTTGACTATCAGACATGATGATAATCTCCTGCTTCCGATAGTTCCTACCATATTGAACTGAACACATCTTCCAATAGCGTGTATTTCCGCCTGAAATATACTTGGGTAATTTTCCCAAGCTTTCGAAATATGTATTCTAGGCCCATATATTCCTATTCCATTCCTTCGCCGTTTTGGAGCCATCCGTATACCATTTGATGGCATTTCTATTCAAGTTCAAGATAGTGTTATGATCCCACTCGCTCCTGTTACTTAGCTTTGTGGTTGAATTCCTTCACAAAGCTAAATTTTTTAAACAATCATCCCGGGCATATCCCAGTTTGATCACCGTCGGGAATTAAGCCTATGCCTAATCATTCCTTCCTTGACCATTCTTAGTGCGGTTCTTTTCGCCACGCCCTCTATTACAATGTGGAGGGGAGCAAGATCCAATACTACTTCGATAGCTGCTGTTGGGCAGGTTCTCATAGCCCCCGTTATGCATACTAGCATGTGTATCTTTGCACTTTCGAAGATTAATTCTCGCGGTGGCCAGATTAGTTCTTTGCTCCATGCTACTGATGCATAGGTGATGATTGGCTCACTATCGCTGTATACATCCAAGCAGTATTTGGGTTGCATCCCCAATTTTTCCCTGCCAAAGTTTCTGCCACAAAGATCAGAGCTCTTGTGCCTTGTTGGTTACTTCAAATTCATGTTTGTTCCACACAGAGGGTATTCTCAAATTTGCCTCTTGCGTATAGGACAATATCATCAGTATACCCTTGACAAGATATGCCTAGATCCGTCAGTCCGCATAAGAGTTCATCTACTATTAGGCTCCACATAAGTGGGATGTAACTCCCCCCTGTGGGCATCTTCTGGTCGTACTAACCGAGATGGTCTTATTTCCCACCTCCGCCTCCACCGACTGGTAGACAGTAGTTGCGACATCCATCTAGAAGTCACGCCGTCTACCCCCTATTAATTAATGCTTTTTTGACAGACTCGTGTGGAGTGTTTGTCAAAAGCCACCCTCTATGTCTAGAAAGGCGCACACTACGGTTTCCTTATTCGTCAGGGCATCTTGGATTTGATCCGTCAGCTCCACTAATGCAGTCTCAGGGATTTGCCTGTTTGATAGGCGTGCTGACAGGGTGTAATGGCACCCGCTCCAAGATTCTGTTCTGATATAGTTATCTACAGCCTTTTCCACCGTTTTCAAAAGAATGATGTGAGGCTGATAGGTCTGTGGGATTTAGGGTGCATAATGTCCTTTTTCCCTGCTTTTGGTATAAAGGTGACTTAGCCCTTCGCCAAGCTTCTGAATGTACCCCAACTCCAGACTACTTCGGCTTATCCGAATCATGTGAGGAAGGATTTCTTCCTGCCCTTTCTGAAGTAAGAACTGGAAAAATCCCGTCTACTCCCGGTGTTTTGAACGGCTGAAAGGTATTGATGGCCCATTTTAACCGTTCGCTACTACATATGTGTCTTGCCACTGTAGTAGCTTCCTTATTTGGTCTTTTATATATCTCGGAAGGATTTTCCGAGGTTCCCACTTTGCTTTCGGAAAAGTGGGTTTCTAGAAGGAGGAGAGCTCTTTCTTCTTCACTTTCAGTGAAGCTTCCATCTGGCTTTCTTAGTGCCATTCCTGAATCGATTTTACCCTTCGCCATTACCTTGTGGAGTCGCGAAGCGGTAGGTGTTTAATCGATTTCCTCGCAGAACTTTCTAAAGCTATCTCTTTTCGCTTTCCTGATAGCTTTATTGTAGGAAGTAAGTTTCTCGGTGTAACTCCAATCTCCGTTACGCTTGGCCTTGTTAAAGAGCTTCCGCGTATCGGATCTTAATTTTGACAGATGGCTGTTCCACCAAGGTGCGTCCCTACATTCTTTTGTCTGCTGAACAGGACAGCTCGAATCGTATGCTTCGAGTATGGCCTTGTTCACCTCTCTAAGGTCGTTTTCCAGAACCAGATGATGCCTGGCGTTTCTGGATTTGATGACCTTTAGATTACTACTTAGATTGGTTCTGTAGTTGTCCCAATCTGTTTTTCTGGGATTCCTCCGGAGTGATGGCTCTGGAGTCTTCGCCTCTAGTCTGAACACAATCATTCTGTGATCAGAGAGAGAAGGTTCACTTGATACCCTCCAGTCTTTTAACAGATCCTTTAGGTTCAGTGTACTGAGTGTAATATCTAACACTTCCTCCCTTAACCTTGCTATAAATGTGGCGGTATTCCCAATATTATGTACGAGTAGGTTATTACAAAGAATATACTCTAAAAGTTGCTCACCCCTCTGATTGGTGTCCTTGCTTCCCCAAACCGTGTTGTGTGCGTTAGCATCGCATCCTAAGAGTAGTGGTAGCCGCTTCTTCTGGCAGTACTCCACTAACCTCTGCAGTTCAGCTGGTGGTACACCCCATCGCCATCGAAGTAGCATGAAGCTATTACGATCTCTTGACGTTTTTTCTTGAGTTCGAGGTATGCTCGGACCGCGGCAAGGTCTCTCGTCAGGAATTCTGGAGAACAAATATAATTAATGTTGTCTCTAATTAAGATACATGCTCTGGGTATACTGGTATTGTCGCATACTACTCTACTGCCTTTACAGGCGAGTCCTCTTACCTGTTCTTTATAGATCCAGGGTTCTTGGATTAGCGCCATACTGAGATTGTCTTTTGTAAACGTCCTGGAGATAACAGCAGAAGCTCCTTTGGCGTGGTGGACGTTCATTTGGGCAATATTTATGCCCGCCATCTCGCCGTTAGTTTTCGGTGAGGGTAATGTCCTCACCGGTAAGGGTCTTGTCCCCCTCTCCTTCTTCTCCCTCTACGGTGACGTCAACCTCCATCGTAGATTCGGATGACGATTCTCCGTGATAGAGGGCTACAATGTGGAAACTACCAGTGCTTTCCACATCGCTTTCGGGTTGGTCCTCCTTGGATGCGCCAGGAGTGGGTTGGTCCTCCTTGGAGGTACTAGGAGTGGGTTCGTCCTCCTTTGGCTTCTTCTTGAGCCCATGCACAGGGATTCTCCCAAACCGATAGTGGATGGTGTACCCTTTGCTTCTGATGGCTTGGTAGGAAGCCTCATGATTCCCACCCTCAGAAGCTGGCCCTTGCCTTCGTCCTTCAGGCTTAGGACATTCCAAAGGTTTGTCCTAAGCCCTTCGTTTTGTGCTTCTATCAATGATAGAAGCCTCTCAGGGGGTTTCTCCCTGACATCTGGGGAGGTATAGGGTGGCGACGTGCGGTTTTGGAATTTCATTCCCCCCGCACGTGGTCAGTTCCACTCTCTTTCAAGCTTTTAGCTTAGGTACCTTTAGGCGGAGCCATTCGGCGGAATGTGGTGTTTCACATTCAACCAGGATCAGCCCGGGCCTAAAATGGATGCCTTCGAATTGGATCTTATGCTCCCATCCGCCGTACATCTCCTCCACTAAAGCGGCCTCCAACGCCGTTTGTTCGTTCACACTGAGGGTGACCTCAGGGAACGCCCTTGGCAGGATTGCAACTTTCTCCACATTTTTGACAGCCATCGCATAGCTGCCTTTCGTGGAGCCAGGGGTGGTGCTTTTACCCACTTCCTGTTTCTGCCTCTTGGGCGGCTTTTGAGTTGGAGTAGTCTCCTTCCTCTTCCGCTTGAGTGGTTCGGCCTTGTGTTCTAAGGCCTTCTTCCTCGCTTCCTCTGGTGCAAGCCCTTCACTGAGGTAGCGCAGGTACTATTTGCACCCTGCTCCGCTGAGACCGCGTCGCAACGGATCGTCCCTACCTCCAGGTTGTCCTAGTTCAGGTAGGGGGGTTGTTTTTTTCTGCTCTTTCTTTCGAAGAGCCAAAGAGGTTTGTGGTTTTGCTCCTCCCTTTGTTCCTTCCTTGTGGGGGTATTTCCACTTTGGAAGTAGGAGGCTTCTTATGGAGGGTGTCGTCCCGCTTGGGTGAGTTTGGTTTCATTTCTTTCTCCATGGTTGATCCCACGAGTAGCTAAGGAAGAAAAGGTCCACCTCCACAGAGCCCCGCATGCAGAGGTAAGGCTAGATACAATGGGGTGCTCCAGGTGCCCCAAGGTTGGACTAGTAAAGACTGGTCTTCTATCCAGCCACGCATACCATCAGCCTAGTCCGCCGCCTTAGGATTTAGGTTTTTATTGAGGTTGTCTCCTCTCGATCCGTGCAGTTAAGCCAAGACCCCCCATCCCTTTCGGGACCTGGTTTAACAGTTGGGCTTTCGGTAACCGAAGGCAACAACTGGCATCGTAATGGAACCCTGTGCAAGCCCTTAGCCACGACACGACAGCTCGGGTGAGGGGGGACTGGTTCACGGCAACGGTTTTCATTCACCCTGCTTTGGTTTTAATCAGAGAGGACGAACTTATAGCCGCCGCAAACCATCTTGTCTTGAGCGAACCCTCACAAGATGGCCATTCCCGTATCCACCACCGGGGGACGCGCCTGGTAGGTAGTCCCAACCCCCAGGTTGATGATGCGTTAAAGTGAGTCTAATAAAAATATTGGTAATTGTGGTTTAGATCTTTTTTTGTCCTGTTTTTCCTGTTTTTTTTTTTTAACAAATATTTGTTACTGCAGTTTTCAAACACAAATTGTGAATGTTTTAATTTCAAGTTAAATGCAACAAAGAGTTTAATCAATCTAAATCGATTGTAATTTTAAAATTTAAAACTTGTGGAAATTTTGCATTTTCAAAATAAATGTCATAACATACAAAAAGTCAAACATCGTCTATTTATTTCGAAACTACTATTTATAATTATTGTGCCAGAAGCAAGTCCTGTTGAGCATGCGGTTTTCATGCAGCAACGAATTCTTTGATTGACAGTATACCATACGGTTACGGGAAAAGTGACGATGTAACGTACAACCGCATGTGCGTATATCATGATAACTCCGCCCTAGAATGCACGTGTACCATAAATGATGATTATCGCAAAATGACAGTGCTATCGTGAACATCCACACCTATATGCATCAGTGGTTGCATCATATCGGCACTCTTGCGTATAGCAAAAACTGTCGATTGCTCTTTTCCCAGTCGATTCAGTGCGAGTTCTGTTTAATACGACACGTACCGTGTTTTAGGCAGACTTCACACTGGAGTGATACGATACGGATACGGCAAGCGGCACGACTAGTAACACAATACGTGTCGTATAAATTTAATTTAATTGTCGTGTTACTGGTTGTATGGCTTGTCGTATTACGTACACTATTGAAAATATTACGGTTGGCGTTAATTTTGCGCTAGACAAATATTTTAGTGTTGATTTTTCCAAACTTTGCCAGACGAGTTGACTACGCGTATTTAATAGAACAGAAATGACTAGAATTTCGTGTGAATTCTTTGTTCAGATATGAGGATTGACTATTTTTCTAGACATTTAGAAGCGTCAACCAATCAGAATTTTTCACTCGGATAGAAATATAGAAACCCCACCTATTCTAATACAGTATTGCATTATACGCACCACCTGCAATGCACGTGTGTCTGTTTTCGTGTTTGATTCTCCGTATTAACATATCCAAACAAAACCACCAAATGTGACTGACTCGCAAAGTGTAGCCTCGTGTTATTAAACGTTAATTCCAGTGGGCATAAAAAATTTCAATATCTTAAAGATGTATTGGGAATATCTATTTACGCAATTAGTTTAGACTTGAATCAAATAGCATAAACATTCACTTAATTTTATAATGGTTCTCAAAAAATCATTTTAAAACTGGTACGTTTAGTTGAAACCAAAACTTGTGAATGAGTGGTTTTACATATTTATAATTGAGAAAACGTCTTAAAGAGAGAATATTATAGCACTAAGAAATAGGAGTTGCATATTAAAAAGACGTTGTGTTTAGAAAATGGTGTTAAAACACCCAATAGATCGCATTCATTTAGTTAAACAGCTAGTAAATTTGTCTAGTCTAGATCAAATAAAATGTGACTAGAAGCATTTTATAATTCCACGTGTCAGTTGGACAAAATAACCTCTTAGCAATAGACAATACTTGACTATCTTTGCTCGTCAAATTTAAACTTCTATAGTTCTCGACAAAATAACACGAAAAGAGTGTGGACTTCTCCTGACTATTAAATTAGTCAAAAAAGTGTTAAAATTTTCAACAGTGTATGGTAACCCTCCGGTGCGCAACCTTCACGGTACGTGTTGGGTTGCTGGATGTGTTGCTTGTCGTATCTGTGTCGTATCACTCCGGTGTGCCTAATATGCTCAATAGAATTTGCGTTTTTCTATGATTTTCCGCCTAAATGGATTTATTTAGATAAAAGACGTTCATTGCTGAAAAATCTTTAGCATTTTCTCCTGGTATAGCTTAAAATAACAATTTTGTCGTCTGCCATTTCTGCGATCACAATACAATTGTGTTGAGAGGGGTCATACTTCCCTATGTTCACTGTAATTTGTGTTGCCTACATGTTAGTGAACTGTCCATATACATAATTCCTTACTGTACATTATATACTTTTATAAAACTCATCTTTTATGCTTATATGTCTTAGTTTTATTTCCATGCTCCTGAAGATGTGCCTTTCATAAACTCCGACCCGGAGCAAAGGAGAGACGTTATGTTGGGAGAAGCGTACAATATCACATTTAACGTAAGTAGCCACTATAATGCGCATCTTTATAAGGTATCAGTAGGCGACGTACGAATGCGAGTGGGTGGTTTGAAATAAGGTTTTAGAAGTAAAGCCTTTTGCAGTAGTGCAATCTACTCCAAAAGTTCTTTTCCAGGTAATAGAAATCGAAAACGATGAAAATGTCGTATACACATCGGTTGAGAAGAGGGCTTGTCGTTTTCCGAACGAGGTGCCTTGTAATTTAGTGGTGCACAACTATTATAGTTATTCTACATGTATAGTACAGTGTCATGCAGATGCACATTTGGAGTTATGCAATTGCACGCATCACCTTATGCCGGTAATAGGTAAGGCTATTTTAATATCGATTCCAATGTATGTTCACAAATTTCAATCGCCATACTTTTCTAATAATCTCTGTCACCTTTAGGTACTTACAAAACGTGCGACGTGGAAGGGTTGAAGTGTTTAACGGAAAACTTCGGTAAGGGTTCTACGAATAGAACTTTTCGCCCGGCATATCAATTGTTCTCTTTTTTTCGGTATTCCCACAGAGACAGTAAATCGATTACATGCCAAAGGATTTGATAAACCCGGTTTAGTATGCGAATGTGTACCCTCATGCATAGAGCCGGAATATAAAGTAGTTTCTGATAGAAAGGGGTAAGCGGTAGATGTTATGTTGGTGTTAGGAGCCTTAATTAAAATATCAATTAAGTAACCCTAAGGTGAATTTTGTAGATTATAATCAATCTCGTAATTGAAACTAGTTTTAATTTATTGCTAACTGGGAAATTTTCAGATTTCACATGGAGAATCAATATACCAGCTTTATTTGCAAAATAAAATTAGTTTTGCTTTTCGAGAATACATTTGCATTAGCATTACTATTATATAAATTTATATACATAAATTGTGCATTTCGTATTAGTTTATGTAGGACCTTGCGGTGTCTTTGATTTCCTTTCCAATTTTCTGAATCCCATACACTATGAATGTGTCCCAGATGTATCAGACACCTCGGGAAATAGAAATGTATTCTGTTAATAATCGGCGACTACCTTATCCAACAATGCGATTAGGTAAAATACCCGTAAGTAATCATTTATGTAGGGTACAATAATTGTCTGCGCTACTACTTGCTGGTTATCACTTAGTGGCATGATTTTATATTGAGTAGCTTTTTGCTCACGAGCTTTTCTAAGCAACTTTCGTGAGGAGTTTTTTGCGCAGGAGCTTTTCTGAGCAACTTTCGTGAGAAGCTTTTCTCAGGAGTTTTTCTGAGCAACTTTTGTGACGGTTTTTTGCTCAAAGAAGTTTCTGATCAACTTTTGTAAGGATCATTTAGTTCAAGAGCTTTTCTGAACAACTTTCGAGGAGAACCTTTTAGTTAGGAGATTTTCTAAGCAACATTGGCGAGAAGCTCTTTGCTCAGGAACTTTTTCGAGCAACTTTATGCGGAGCTTTTTGCTCAGGAGCTTTCCTGAGCAACTTTTGTGAGGTGCTGTTTATTCGGTAGTAATTAAAATTGTGTCCGGTTACAAGGTATGATTATATAGGCCTGTCGTATTTATTTTTTGGATGATCTCATTCTTGTGCTGTTGAATTCTTTTTTCAAATGTTTGGCCTGTATAGTTAGTCTGGCTTTGATTACATTTAATTTTGTTTATGACATTTCTTTTCAAATTTTACCAGTTTTGTGTTATTATTACAAAAAATGTTAAGCTTTTGTGAATTGTCATTATAGAGCACAGCTTTGTCAGTATCAGTTTCCAAGATGCGCTTTATATTTTTTTCAGTTAAATCTGGGATATAAATTAATCTGTAACAGTATATATCAGTTGAGTGTCTTTTTATATCATATTTTTCTTTTTTTGAATATAAAATTTTATTGACAAGATCTTTGTGATAATTATTGTGCTTTAAATTGTTCTTTAAAATACTGTAATTTTTATTGTGAAAGCGACAGTCAGATAAGATCAAAATTAAAATTAAAGAAAAAACTTTTCATTAATACACTGATTATTTGAAAGGAACTATAGCTCTTTCAAGCTTGCAAGCTCCCTATCATCATGCTTACTTAATGAGGTTATATTTTTAAATATTGATGTTTACATAATCAACTGATATTAATCAGAGAAGTTATAATCATAAATAGATAAAATTCACTAAGTAAAGTGAAATGTAATAATTATTAAAACTTCGTTCCTGACTCCTACTTTGTTATCAGTTTTAGAGTCGCCGGTTCGAGTCCTTTCTCACTAGAGAGCCTTTCTTTCAGTTCTTGTTTTCTGATATTATAACTCGATACTTTCTATTTGGATTATATTTTTGAACCATGGTATCACTCAGCATCCCCACAAAGGGCATCTATATATATTTCTTCCAGTAATTTTTGCTGAGCAACACCCTGCGATTTAGTTATCGGTGCTTGACTGTCCATAAGTCTGTATGCTGGAAACCTAAGGATTTTTCTTCCATAAATAAATATTTAGAGGTAACAGGTTTAGAATTACTTCCGGTGGTCTTGGCCAGCGGTTTTCCGAGAGCCAACAAAACAGGAGCATATCTAATCGCTGTAGAAATGTAATTGCTTCCCCTAACTCGCCCAACACTGCCATTCTACCGCTCCGTGTGTTGCTATGGGTCTCATTACCCTTGTGTATATCCACAAAGTTATCTTGAGACTGAAATCTCTATTTCCTCCACACAAATTGCGCCGGCCGCCACACTACGGTAGTTGTCTGAACTAATTTATATGGATAATTTTTATCAGACTATCAAAATGGCGTCAATCTAATAATCCTTTTGCCACATCTAGGCAATCAATGCACCAAATTAGGATGAAAATTTATTGTGTATCCATACGCCGGTGACCGCCGCATCCAATGCACTCGACATAATAAGTGGACATCCTATGGTCGGTATTAACTTTCTTATTTTATATGGAATAGAACGTAAATTTAGCGAAGTTATCGCATTATTTTCGCTCAGTTTGTAGTAGGATTCATAAATGGTATTTCCAAAATTCAACATTTTTGGTGATATTTGCAATTTTATGGAATTTTTGACGTTTATACCCTTTAGAATGAATTAAATGAAGTATTTGATAGGCTATTGCATGTTTAGGTCTCCTAATAATGTCGACGGAAGTTCAAGGACTTATGTATGTATGTATGTATGTAGGTGAAGGGTGGTGTTACACTGCGACCTAAAGGATCTATTGTGTTCCCCCATTCTTGCTGCTTTACAGTGGCCTCCCAATCCTATTCCTTTTAAAAAGTGTAGGATATCGGAGGGCCCAGTTTAGGTAAGTCTCCTCTTCGATTTCACATGCTCCCAGGTACAATGCCCTCGGGTTGCACAGTGCTGCGCAGTTTGAGAGGAGGTGGATGGGTGTTTCATCCTGTTCCCACAAAATCTGCATTCAGGATCTTTTTCCAATCCAAGCTTAGTCAGGTGTCCTTTCAGTCTACAATGGCCTGAAAGTATTCCTGTTAATATGCGAACATTGTTCTTACTCAGTTGATGCATTCTGTAGACCTCTTCTGGTTATAAGTTCCCAGAAGAATTTTACTCTGCATCATTCCTGAGATTTTTCCAGTAACTGGATTTTCTCTGCTCCATTTCTATTTTTAGTTTTTCAGTATTGTACTGCTACTTAACCCGCAAAAGGGTTCAGGCCCTACGAAAGGCATTCCAGCCTCTTTTTTGGCGAGGTTATCGTTATTTCGTTTCTTCCACTCCTGTGTGACCCGGAACCCACAGGAGGGTTACTTTATTTCTTTTGCTAGCTCATTTAGTTTCCTAGGCATTCCAGACCATCTTGGAGCTGATTTCATATGAGCTCAGCGCCTTGATGGCTGCTTGACTATCAGACATGATGATAATCTCCTGTTTCCGATAGTTCCTAATCCATATTGAACTGAACACATCTTCCAATAGCGTGTATTTCCGCTGAAATATACTTGGGTATTTTCCAAGCTTTCGGAATATGTAGTTCTAGGCCCGTATATTCCTATTCCAGTTCCTTCTGCCGTTTTGGAGCCATCAGTATACCATTTGATGGCATTTTTATTAAATTCAAGATGGTGTTATGATTCCACTCGCTAATAATGTCGACGGAAGTTCAAGGACTTAGGTATTAGTATTATAGTAATAATTATATGCAGAGCGTTCAAAAAACTATCTCCAATCTGCATACCTTTAAAATAACAAATCCGTTTTTTCTTTTTAAACCATACATCGTGTTTTTTTTTTTATATACAGGGCTAAATTTGACGATATTAAAAAAATACTATATTTCAAAAAATATCAAGAATAACGGTACCAAATCTTTATGCCAGTAGATGTAGAAGTCTGCGCTACAACCATTTCAGTAATAAAAAGTATGATGTCTCATTTGAAATTTATTTCGTTTATTATTCTATTAAATCGTGCAAACATCAAAATTTTAATTGCAATTGCAATTAAAATTTTTTTTGTTTTGTTTCACTAATAATAAATGTAATTATTATTTTGTATTGTAATTAGGTGTATAAGTTTATCGTATGGTAACTGTATGATTTCAATGTACTTTTCTTGTTATTGATACTACTTTAAAGGGTTGGAGACTCAGTGTAGCTCGTATTAAATAAATGAGTTGAGGACCATGGAGATGTGGTGGTTGTTAATAAGAATCTTCCTTGAAAAATTGTTTTATTTTTGGTCAAGTCAAATCAATTAAATTATATTTGTGTAATATCTTCGACATCGAAGATTTGTGAATTGATGTATGTATTTATCATCGGGTTAAAAGAATATAGAAGAAACGCCAAGATTAGAAGAAATTTTTCTGTATTAACATACCTTGGTACCTTTTCTTTTATGAAACCGTAGACGTTTTTGTTCTCTTGAGTATAATGATATACTTTACATAATTTGGAGGAGATTTTTCCCTGGATTTCCTGATACCGGCGTTCTACTTTTGATGTGGATTTTTTTTTGCAACATCTTTGGTTTGTCACTGCGAGGAAACTCCATTCTGAAATACTTTGGGGTGTATGCAAACTGGTGTTGGATGTATTTTGTATAGTTCATGTTTAAATTACTGTGTAAATAAGTATTTAGCATTTCGTAAACGTTGAGGTTATTTGTTACATTTGTGAATGACAGTTTAAATTGAAATTCTAATATGTACAGGTTGGTAGGCGTGGTTGGTGAAATTAATTGTATCATATAGCGGGAAATTTAAAAGTTGTTTTCATGTTTCAATTGAAATTTAAGAATCCAAAATATACTGGGTAGTAGTTGATATTTCATTTAAATATTGAAAATAAGTGTACTCACTTTGAGTAAAAGTTCTTATACTCCTTAAATGATTTTGATATATTATTGAACAATAAAGTTTGCATGTTATTGATATTTCCACTGTCTTTATTGATAGAAAATCATTCAATACATTAAATGATTATAATTGGGCTATAAATTTAATATTCAATGAAGTAAAAGTTGAATAATAAACAAGTTATTGATTTAGAAAGCACAACACGTACAACCATTACGGCAACCTACCTACACTACTGGTAAAAAAATATAAATATAAGTACTCATTGCTACTAGACTACTCAAACGGCAGGTTACTAATGTGAATGATCTGTAGTGGTGAATTCGAGACATATCAGGCATATTCATAAGCTCATAGCTATCTAGTGAAGGGGGATTGCATCTGTAAAGAAAAAAACAGATTAAAGAATAAAAATTTATATTTGTTCTTAGGAAAAACATTAACTGGACAGTCCTTTATTATAAACCACAATAATATACTATTAAAAAAATATCCTCAAATGAAGTTGTCTGAGTTTTCACTTTAGCGATGAATACCCAGTACATTAAACCTGAGATATAAACACATCTGAAAGTGCAACTAGATCTGTGCTAAGATATTTCAAAATTTGGTTCAACCGTTGAATGAAATTAAGTTGCAATTGTTTCACATAATGTGACACAATTTTATAGGAAATCAAAGATCTTGGAAAGGAAAGTTTAGGCCTAAGGCATGTGATACCTTTTTTATTAAAAATTTACCGATATTTTTACGGTTACGAAACAGTCTGTATAAATGCCGATAATTTGTTATAGAAAAATCATGATCCTACAACTTATAAATTAATTAATAAACTACAAATTTAATCAAAACTTTCTTTCCCTATCCTTTTGCCATTTATGAGTTATACAGAAACTCCTTCCCAATGAAACATCCTGTATACAACCAGCAGACACCCAGGATAAGAGTGCATTATAGATTCTTTCTATTTGAGTTAGCAAAATGAGCAGTGTACTGCACAGCCATCCTAATTGCAAAATGTTATATACCTACATTGTTAATTTCTTGTATATCTTATTTAATTTGATATTCTATTACAAAAGCTCAAACAAATATCTTATTAATTTCATTTGCGCGGGCTGCATTGAGAACACCTGCAGTTCACGCCATTATTGTATTTATTTATGTTTGGTTATGACTATTAAGAATGCGTTGACAATGGGCGAGGTCCACTGTGGCAGAAATTGAAAATATACAGTCGCGAGCAAATGTTATAAGCACCCTAAATTTTGGGCGAATATTACAGTAAAAAATGAGAAAATAAAAACTTGTAGATAATACATTATAAATATGTAGTATTTTAAAAGATCTTATTAATTTGTTGCATATTAGAGTGTTTTTAGTACAGCTATAATACTTTTTAGATGGGAGGGGGAAAGTGACATCTCGAAGACTTGAAAATATATTAAAAAAAATAATACATTTACAAAAGGTATCTATAAAGACTATTGTGACCATAAGACGATTATATGAACGTTGAAATATCTGTCACAAAAAAAATGCAAGAAACATGAAATCCATTAACTTTGTCAAAGGTGCCTATAACATTTGCTCGCAACTGTAGATACATATTGTGCTTGTATAATACATTCCCTGTAAACTTGTAAATAGAAAATAACAAATAGAATACTCAAGTAGAACAATAGTACCTATAAAGATCGATTAGAGAGTCACCCCAAAAATGTTAATTATAAGAAAATTATAATACAAATTTGTCCACCATCTCACTTATTTATCCATAAAATGCATTATATAACAAAATATGGGTCTTAAATATGGCTACGAAAAGGTGAATATTTTACAAATAAGTAGGCATTCATTTACGGGCAACCGGTTATACAGATTGTTAAAACGCCCATAAGGACGTATTTTCAGATGTACTATGATATAAACTATATAATTTCAGTATATTCTTGCTATATACATTAAATTTCCTTTCATTTGGCATCCTCATGCAGTATTTCTTTTGACTTCGTGGTACTTAAAAAAAAGATTAAAATGAAACAACGCGCATTGTGTAAAATGTGTTTGGAGTTCCGACTACATCACCTCTCTTGCAAGTCATTTCGTTACGTTAATACATTCTCTCTTTAAAAAGGAAAATAAAAAGAACGAGACTAGAAATTGTTGTAAGCGCAGCAGCGTTTAATTCCTTACTTCAATTTATCTTTATAGCGCCGTGAGCGAAGTATGTGTTGGACGTATTTACAATAAAATGGAAAAAAGCTACTTATTGATTTTGAGTTGTTTAAAATGTGCTTGAGTTGTAAGGGTGTACTATGTATTCTTTATAAATAGATTTATGTAAATTAGCTGCGTTATTGTTGCTAGTTTATCTGCAACAACATATACGTATTTTTCGGACTATAAGACGCGCTTTTTTACATAGAAAGGGACTTAAATTTTAGGTGCGTCTTATGGTCCGAAGGTAACATAATATTATTTTTTAATAAATCGTCTTTAAATTTGAGGTGCGTCTTATAGTCCGAAAAATACGGTATATTTGTTACATCAGGTAGTTAATGATGCTGGGTATCCTAAAAGGGAGATTTAGGTACTCGCAATCTATTTAATTCAAATGAAACAATCTGTATTTGATTCCATTATTTCTTATAAAATTTTATTCAACTTGTCTATTTACTTTCTTGTACCTATATTGAAGTACCTACAAGGTAGAAACTGATTTACTTTTTTTAGAAAATTCTATTCTTACAGAAGTGTGAATATTTATAATAAAAAAAATGGGGATTATACCACTAAACTTTTGAATGTCATGGCAGCATTTTCTGTCGTCATGTTAAAAAATTACACTCTTGGGTAATATAAACAGCAAGGATACGGTACTGTAAGGGTCGATTTATTTAAAACAAATCGAAATACATTTCTATCTTGGAAACTCTTTGCGATGTTAGTAAATTGATTATCTAAATGGTGTTAAATAAGTGTTAAATAATAACAGAATGTCCTTCACTTTATTTTATTATAAATATCTAGACTACACGTTTCCGACATTTTAAGCCATCTTCAAGGTCTATATGTTTAAGGATGAACTGAAGATGAAGTGTCAAATTGATAAGTGTTGAATAATAACAGAATGTCCTTCTTCACTTTATTTTATTATAGATATCTAGACTACATGTTCCGACATTTTAATCCATTTTCAGGATCTATATGTCAAAGGATGAACAAAATAATAATTGCCGTAAATTTTAGAAAACATTTTTTAAGATCTTGGAGTTAATTAATAGTTAAATAATATTAGAAGAGCAATACGAAACTCAACTAACAATAAGTTCCACACTTATTCTTAGTTGAGTTTTGTATTTCTTCTATCACTATTATTTATAACATTAAAAACTCCAGGATTGTAAGAAATATTTTTCAAAATTTATGGCAATTATTTTGTTCATCTTTTGACATATATACCCTGAAGATGGATTAAAATGTCGAAACTAGATACTTATAATAAAATAAAGTGAAGGACATTCTGTTATTATTCGATACTTATCAATTTGATACTTCAGTAAGTAGGACAGCATGGACTTTTGATTATCCAAACATTTCTTTATTTGAGCATAGTTATATACTATTTTCTTTCCTTATTTTATTTTTGCGTAATTTCAGTCAGGTTTATAGATAACTACGTTGTTTTAGGTTCCGTTATTTCATCTATTTACGATTTGGTTACTTTTTTTTTTAATCTTCGCCAAATATGAGTTTAATTATGTTTTGTTATATATTAATTATGTAAATTTTTATTATTGCATTTTTAGCTAGGATATTACTAATACACTTGAAGAAAAAAGTATCCGACGATGCGAGACTAAGGGAGCAAGAGAGATGGCATCGGGTTTCTGTCATTACAAGCAGCCGATATTTTCTCTCTTGTTTGCTTAGGCTTGAAACGTTCGGGCATTTTCTTCTACAAGTCTAGATTTTTTTAATTTTGATGTAATATCAACGTATACGAATATTCCAATAGGGTTAACAACACTAGCAAAAAAATATGGTCACAACTGCAAAAATATGTTAATACATTAATTAAAACTGAATTTATAGATACCACTAAATTATGCTTAAAATCTATTTACGGAATTGCCATGGGTTCGTCACTTTCAGCGGCGGTAATGGAAGGGACAGAAAATACTGTTTTAAGCAAATTAAACTCATAAAATTTTAAGATTTCATATTTCTAAAGATATGTTGATGATAACGTCTTTGCTATTCCATACAAATCTACTTGTTTGCATTTGCAAGTCAAGTCTGACATCTGAACCACCTATAACCTTTTTTAAAATATTTAGTAAAAAATAGGTGATAATTAGTACCTATAGTGTTGATTTGTCAGTAAACTTATTGTCGTTCTAGAATGAAAAAAGAAAAGAAAAAATGGTGTTTCATATAAATTAAAAAAGTTGCTATCTAGTATAGGTAAATGCAATACTTAACATTACATTAATAACATACTTTGTTTTACATACCTTGAAAATATAAAAGTTAATTGATTCTGCTCTTTGACGCTCCATATGCCGTCCACCTTGCGACACCCAGAATATATAATAGCCAATAGGTACCTCTTTGCAAGAATGACTGAGATAATTTCATATTTGATTAGGTCGGTATTATAAGCATCAGTTAACATTGTGATTTGCAAACCGTAAGTCTTACTGGGACGGAAGCATTAACATTTTTAAATGTACGTTTTATATTTTGGAGTATAATATATTTCATACTATGTTATAAATAGGTATGTGGTGATATTAAGACGTGTACTTAATCTTAAAAAATGTCATATAATAGGTATAATGATTTCTAACAAAAATAATTAAGGCTTGTTTATGTCGATCTTGTCAGATCGTTTTCCAAATGAAGCTGTGTTTTCCTTTTTGTGTTTCGAAATGTGCGTGTACTTTTATCCAATTCAAATCACTTCTTCGTTACACGAACAGCTCCAATCCAATCATTTTTCCACTATTTCTTTGAGGTAATGGAGAGAGAGAGAGAGAGATAATAGAATCGGCGCCATCTAGTGGTAACTTGCGTCTTAAAAAGCGATATTCAGGTGAACGTGTGAATAATTACAGTAAAATAAATCGTAATAATTTCTTTATTTACATGTTATAAATTTATTTCTTTATTATCATTTTACATGTTTAAACATTCCCTAATTCATTTAATTTGTTTCAGTTATTGATGTCCCGATTTCAATAGACATCTGTGTATGGCCTTGTGGTATTTTCTGAAATTATAAAATATATTAGATTTAAGGTCATGTATCATATTCTATGCGAACTCACCTGCCTTTTTGCGGGTGTGTTTTTTTTTTTGGTATGCAAGAGGCTACGTTTGTTGTTGAGAGAGAACGAAGGGAGAAGTATTCCAACTAGTGCGGAGGTAGGATCAGTGATTGGTGTACCTAGATATTGTGTTGAAAATTTGCTGTGTTTGAAAGTAAAATATACTCACCGATTTTATCGGGATTAGTAATCTGGTACACAGAAGCAGTTGATTTGTAGTTTATCGTCGTTTTTGGTCTATCAACTGAATGGATAATTCCGGATTTATAATCACACCGCCACCTCCTGGCGGCTAACTTCATTCACGTGGGCTTTCTATCACCGCCTAGATTTTGACAAAATCCCAAGAAAGCTATTCTTTATAAGAGAAGTACACGTTGGTGCCAGGACGTTGATATATGGAAGTGGAGGCACGACTGGATCTGGGATCATCATGGGGGTGCAACCACACTTCCCTTGAACCTTAGGACTCGTTTACGAGGGAATCCTATTTTGGGTCGCCATATCCTTTTACGAGATCGCCAACCTACGGAAACATCGACTTTAATCTGGTGAAGTAGTCCTTCTATTTTTGAACCGACTTGTATGTATCTATCTGTATTATCAAACCAAAAAGGTATTCACACATACATATATACCTGAAATATATTTACATTTGCATACAATGTCTACTAAACGTGAGTAACACTAAAATATTACTCTTTTCTTGTATGAGTTGATGTATTTTTCTAATTAAATTGTCTCATTAATTGTAAATTTATTATTGTGATCGTCACTTAGCTGTTATTGTTGTATCTAAATTAGTAATAAGTACATGTTTGTTTTTACACTTGACTTTTATTTACCCTTGTGTGCGGTGTGCACCTTTATTTATTTGTTTCATTACTTACTGTTGACTTTATAGTTACAAATCACTGTGGCGCCCTTCACATATATAAATATATATATATTTTTTTAATTTTATTAAGAGTATCTTTTTGACACCCAGTATATAAATAAAAAGCACCAATACATTATAAATGATAATTTATTAAAGAATCTTTGTAATTTGTGGTTCCTTTGTATTCTTTTAATACATTTGTAACATTTTTGTCATGGCAAAAAAAGTTGACATCTCGGGGATTTAAAAATGGATCCAAATTTAGTCTATTGAAAACTGCCCATAAAAAATTATTGTAGAACCATATGAAGATTACATAAACACCGCTATTATGAACATAATCCTAACACCATGAAGTGCACTGGTTTCATTAAGGATACCTGTAACATTTGATCGTGGCTGTATATAACTCAATCTTTTTTAACTACTGCAGTACAAGTGGTACACCCAAAGAAAGAACAACCGGCCCAGTTTGAGTGAGGTAGAGACAGTGCGCTATACCTCCAACATTACCGTACTGTCTTCTCTGTTAATTAGATGGACGGGTTGTTTTTTGTCAAAACGCATTGTCTATGGGCGGTATTAGATAATAATGCTATATTATGCTTATTTTATAATTATTACTGTGATATTACTTTAACGTTCCGTTTAAGAGTGCATATGTAGTACGTAGATTGTCATTCCATTTACTTTTTTTTTTTCTAATTTGCAGACAGAAAACCCCGTACAGTGAAATATTAATCAAAATGCAATCGTTACCAACAACCCGTTTCAAACGTAACGTGGTGCGAACAACACTGGATCTAGTTGGTTAGTAAGCTGATGTTTGTCGATATGAAAAGCAGACCGAAGCATTGACCGAATGAAATTTACATTTGTTTATTCTAGTGTCTATCGGGGGCAACGCGGGATTATTTATAGGCGCATCTTTATTAAGCATAATTGAAACAATTTATTTACTTTGCTTGCGCAAATAAACAAGGTGTCGTCTATAAACAGCAAACAGATTCAACATTTATATGTATGTGGAGCTGTATTTGCGTGGTTTTGAATAAAGTAGTTGCCACAGATAATGAATATATTACACATTTTGCGTGTACGAGAAAATTACACTTTCTATGTTAGTTATGATTGTTATGAATTATCATGACGTGTTCCTTTGTGCACATAATTGGGTATGTAAGCAAATATCATCCGATGTATTGACAATAATTTTTGTAGATATATGAATGATAATAAATTTATGCATCTTGATGGTATTTTTGTTTCCTTTCTACTGTTATTTATAAACTTTTATAGTTTAAATAGAGAGAAACAGCCACCAAAATTTAGTTAAAAGCCTAAAAAGTAACCAAATAGAAAAATAAAGCTTTTAGTATTCAATCACTTTCAATTTATCATTTTTTCCAATAATATTTGACCTGATAACAGCGTCAGATGTGCAAAATAAATACTTTTGTAGACACAATAATGAGTGATTATGACGTTTTAATGTATACTATTGCGAGATAATATATATTCATCTACAACGTCTCGCTTCATGCTAACGGTAGCTTGTCTTAGGTTAAGCAAATTGAAATGAAGTAATGCATTATCCGCTCATGTCAGCAACATGCTCAAAGGATGAAAGGGTATGAAACATAGGAGAGCTTTGAGATTAGCTTAATATCGGCATTTCAACACTAAATTTAATTACTATCATTTTCAATAAATAATAATAAACAATTTATTCCCCAACACAGTAAAAAGTAAACTCCAATAACAGGACAATGAAGTGAGTGCAGATAGCATAAGATAAATGGAAAAAGTGAAACATATGATACTAATTTTAATATACAACAATAGTAAATGATTGTAAACAGAATCATAATGCTAATAGTAGCAATATTGAGAAAATAACAATAGACTAACAAAAAGAACAATAATACCCTGCCCAGCGAATATGGCAGCTAGGAGAAATTGATATCAGCCGTACTATCGGTAATGGAATTAAAGTATGAGCACATCCTAAACAAAGAAGACATCAATAAATCTGAGTTTAAGGAGTATTTAAGAAGGTGAAATAACATGGACCTACGCGTTTTCCTGAGTGTGCTAAGTGAGCTGTGTGAGTCATAGTATTTTCTTGGCAAATTTTATTATGTGGTATGTAATACTAGCCAAAACTTTAACATTTATATAATGAACGCAGGTTTGTGGCGAGGATTAGGCATCCTTTTGTACTTTCTCGTGACTTTTCAAGCTATTTTGCAGTTTTCTTCAGTTTGTTTACGGTATGAAACTCATAGATATATAATATTCAGTTTTAAGTTGTTCTGCAGTTCTGATTTCTTATATTGTTTTTGTATACATTTTGTTAAAACTAATCATACAGGACCATTATGATCCTTGTTGCTTGGTGGATTTTATTTAAAATTGTTCCATAAAAAATATCAAATCAAAATACTTTTTTGTCTGCAATGAGAATACCATCTATTCAGAATTATGTGAAGCATTTGTTGTGTCTAATGTTCCTTTATCTAAATTGCAAAATCCTGTTCTGCATACATTTTTAAATAAATATGTTAATAAGCACATCCTTCATGAAGCCAAACTCTTCCAAATATATTAAAGTAATGGTTTCTATAAAATATAACAACTTTATTTGGATATCTGCAGACGAAATAACTGATATTTTAGGCTTTAGCAGTTATAAATATTATTATCGAAATATTGCATAATTTCCGAATTTGCCTTTGCAAGCTGCATTAGTTACAACAAGATGGTACAATTGGTTGGAAGCAAGTTTTCTTATTGCAAAAATATTGGCCATACCTGAGACATAGCATTTAATCTAAAAGGTGACCACGCTCAGTAGCGGAATGAAAAGATATTATTAAAAATCCCTCTTTAATTAATCAGCTAAATTTTATATATGTAAGTTTTAAACATTTGCCAGATTGTTAATTTCTGTATAAAATAATTTTTTTGAAGTTTGAAGTATTTCGCTAAAAGAAGAAGTATTCAAACTAAATGAGGTACTTAATACTAATACTTAATATACTTTGGCAGCCGAAGTTTGCTTCTTCTGAGGAAGCAATAAACTAATTGCGAAAGCTTAGAATTGAAAAATTGAGTAGTGATTCAAACTTCGGCTGCCATACTTACTAATTTACCTGTGAACCTAACGTTGTACAGCTAGTACTTCTTTTCACTTACTATACTAATTTGGTTCCTGGTGAATTTAGACAACGTCTCCAGTAAAAAGTCAAAATATATTTGATAGAAACCCGCATAGCGATATATTAAACCAATTTTCCCTTGGATATTTTACAGACGGAGGAGCTGGACAAAAAATATAGAGTGCTAAAACATTATTTTGATCATTCCTTGCTTAGCAGTGCTGAAGTTGAGCCACCGTTCTTCATTTTGAAAGATATTTTGCTCCAAGAAAAAGAAACTTATGGAAAAAATGTAGAACGAATTGTGGTAATTAATGTCAACAAAGGAATCTTACAACATAAATGATAAATTAAGTGAAGTCGTCGTCCAATTGAATTTATTAAAATTAAATTATGTGGGATTCCTCTGTGCCGCCTATGGTCGAAGCGGACTTGTATTTACAAGACATACCTACACAGTTGTTTTGGATTGTGCCACAGGTGTTTTGATAAATCAAACCACTATTTACATAGATGCAACGCGGCCTATACGCAAAATACCTTATAATTGGATGCCGCTTCCTCAATAAATGTATGAAGTTAAAATATATTTCCGCTAACACCAATAATCAACTATAAATGCTATCACGGTGCGGCTTATGGTCTATTGTAGACAGCAATTGTAGTGAAAAAAGGAATTGCAATAGCAATGAAAGAGCAATAGCATTAGTTTCTGGAGCTTCTGCCTACCAAGACATCGTCAGCATTCCTTGGAGTGCAAACCCACTTTCTTCGCTATCACATCTCAAGTCAAGAAGTGACAACGGCGTAAGCCGGTAATGCAGTTACTTTTCTATTTTAGGAAATTCAGGAATTGTCAGTCTCGTTAGATAGTTCGTACCAAACGAGTACACATGATTGTGAATTTAGCGATTCTAGGAATGGTTTGCATCGTTAGTTCTTTAATTTCGCCGTTATTGCATCTCAAGCTATGCCATGTATAATGATGACCTTCAAGCCCAGTTCCAAGCTGTTGGCGGGAATTTTCTAGCGTGTAGAATAATTTATATTTTAAAGGAAGTATAAAAATAGATTAAAAATACACAAATTTATGCGTTTTTTATTCTGATTATATTGCAAATATTTATGAACAGTTTATAGTAATAAAAACACCATTCAGTAAAATAATGTTTGATTAAGTCATACATATATTTGCAAGTGCTTTTTACGATAATTATGATTCATATTCTTTCCTTTTTGTGAAATAAATCTTTGTTTATATTTTTATAGTGTAAAATATTCTTCTAGGAATAAATACGTTGTAGTTCTTTCTCAAATAAATTAATAAAAATGCAACAGCTTCGGTGAAGGACTCTCAAATTTCACGAATACACAATAACTTTTAATTCGGTTCAGAGGTATGATTATATCGTTCTGTGCGATACAGAGATTGCTCTTTTTTATTCGACTACTTCATTTCTAATATCCGACCCTGCACTGGTTTGTCAACAATAATATCCGGGGGTGCACAAGTGGATACAGTTTAAACGTAGACTATATAATATCGAATTGTTTATAATGTGAATAAATGCGATTAAAATTTATACCAGTATAATGCAGTTCAAACCAAAATCAGATTTTTTTAAAAAGTGAGCATAAAATGAATTAGGTTAGTTATTGCGATAAATAGCAATCTAGCTTAAAATGTGTATCGAACAAATAAATTGATTTAATGTGACCTAGGAATCTCTGCACAACAATAATAGTTCTTCTTATTCATGTACTCCCTTAATTCTTGTCGTGTCATATATATCAGATTCATTCGGAAATCCCAAGAAACTGCGACCATCATTAGCATCACAATTTATCTTGCGAGAGTGACTGCCACTACAACAGGATACCCATTAGTGTCTTCTTTCATGGTTATTTGAGTTATTTCACTTAAACCTAACAATATAATATATAAGAAACTATGTAAATGTTATGGCCACTGGCCACCGATCTTACCTTTTACAAAAATATCATGGCTCATTAAATGTTTTTAAAACTGCAAGGGTAATTCAAAACTAATAAAATACGTAAAATAAATAAATAAATAAATCAAGTAAATCATGTGGATTAAACGAATGAGTAAACTAATTTGTGCAGATACGAACGTAAACAATAACAAACTGGCATTTTGGGAAGCTGTTCTTTGAAGTGAAGTTAGGTTTAGAAATTTGGACCACTATATTTCATCTCTTGTCCTTACTCGGTTACTCTGGCTATGCCCAATCGTCCACAAACGGATTAATTGAGCAATCCATAAATTGCGCGAGCTAGATGAGTACCTACACTGTATTGCCGACTTAGGCTGTGGTCGCTTGCAGAGTGTCATTTTGGTACTTAGAGAGCCCACATCCAATCTTTTAATTCCTTAGTGAGAGATTGGAGATAAAGCTTGAGGTACGATAGCGATGCAAGTGAAATTTGAGTTAGTTTCTAGTGTTTCCTTTCATTGTTTTTGCATATGGTGATTCTTATAATCGAATAGGATAAGTTTTAAGATAAGTACTTTAATTTCTGCCTTTTTTTGGTCAACTTAATACCCAGGAAAACTTCAGGTATAGTTCTCAATCTATTTTATAGGTGTTTTTGTTATTCCCATTTAGCCACAGAGCGTCGCTGGTTGAAGAATTAACACCCTGCAGTTTTTGATTTCTGTTCATCACTACATATCAAAGCCGGTCCAAGGAATGGCACGGTATAGTTTAAGTTCGGGCATTGTCAGATGCACCGACTAAACTAAGATTGTAACATCTTGTAAACGTTGAACGAACTATGAATAATTACACTATGCAGGTATATTTCGCTAAATCGGCTAAACAAGCCTCCCAAGATTTAGGTTTATATACCACTCAGCATATGCATTCTGCGTAGCCTATGTGAAGGATGAGCATTTAAGTAAACTGTTGCAAAATACATTTTGTTGTGACACATAACGCGTAGCTATTATCTTGTATAAATTGTGGTTCGTCTATTACTTGATATGTTTCAGTAAGAATCTTCAACATGTATCTATGTGTTAAGGATGTTATGATTATGGAAGGGTTAACTTATGTTCTAATGTTAGTGTTAATTTTTTTTTTTAAATTGTTAACACTAGCTCAACCTATAATGAGTACTGGACGAAATATTTTGGGGAAAAGAAAAAAATAGGTATAAATAGAAATTTAATAGATATATTTTTATTCTCGGCCGCAAGAGGCTCTTCGTAAAAATTGATAATTTCCCTAAGTAACTGCTCTGCTACTATTAACTAGTCTTAGAACGTAGTCTATTATTAAAAAAAAAAAAAATAATTCAATGTAGATGTCTTGTTTTATATGCTTTAATATTGAAGTACTAAAACGTAATTGACTAATGGAGCATTTGGTCGTGGAGAGCAAACCATCAGCTATTTCACTGTGTATTTGACAAAAGTTATATCCGCGAGTATACGTAATTAAAACGGCGACTAATGGCCCGTTCGGAGCGATAAATTTTGTGTTTACGACTACTCGATTAGGGCGTATAAGTAAAGTAATTGAATCGACAGCCCGTGGTATCTGCGCTCAGATATCGTAAATAGGCATTCCGCTTAGGTAGGTGACCTATTAAAGCGTTCGCTCACGTTTTTAATATCATTTTGTCTACCTCAATCGAACAAAAAACATTTGCGCCCATAAAAATATATAAAAAGATTTTATATTAATTAACAACTTGGAAAATTTGTTTATGTCCTTAATTATCAAAATATACTTCAATTAGGTATTTAAATGTCGTGTTTACAGCTTTAATATCTTTTCTTGTATTATTTTTTAAAATCTACCTTCAAAGCAGATTTCAACGTGTGCATAGTGGTACTGTATCGTCTGTTCTGATATTCTCAGGAATCGACGCTAATACCGCTTTTATTTCTTATAGTTTTCCATTAAATGATTCAAATTTCAAGCATTTACTTTCATAGGAATTCACATTATATATACACCTATATCGGAGGAACAAATAAATTATATTAAAATATCACCAAAACAAATCATTAAACATTTATAGAAATTGGTAAGTGAAGTTTTCGTTAATATACTCAGTGACATTAAAAGGGTTACACCCAGAAGGAATAATTTGCTGAACTTGATTTCTTGGCATCAGAATAACTATATTTAAAATAACCTATGGTAAGAATGTGAATTTTTTGTGAAGAAACCTGTTTATGAGAGCTGACTAGTACAGAAATGTTTAGTTACTGCGCATCCGTCTACGAGTGTGAAGGGTATTAACATACCTAGAGTTCGAAGACGTCAAAATTATCACTGTGTTATTGACTTTGGCTGGAGTGGAAATGTTGCCAATCGAGATGATGGTTTATCCTATCGTGAAATCGGCCGCCATATTAATTGTACTGCAATGACGGTAATACGTGTGTGTCGTGTGTGGACAGAAGAAGGTAGAGGAACACGAAGAAGACCACTGGCCAAGCCAGGCGTAGACAAAGCGTCAAGGTGGGCGCTTCAGACAACTAGCTCTATGAGACCTTCTGGCTACTACGCGTCAAATCGCTTGACTAACGATTTGGAGAAGAAGGTAAACCTGTTACTATGCGTACCCTATATTGCCGCAGTCGAGCGTTTGGACCTTTTTCATGCCGTCCACGATTAGTGGTTCTTTTGACTGTGGACCACTGCCGTCAACGTTTGAACTGGTGCAGCATTTGGAGGTAGAGTGGCATAATAAAGTTTTCAGCGATGAATCGCGATTCTGTATACACGATGGTCGTAGAAGGGTAGGTACGATGCCAGCTTGGAGAGCAACGTAGAGAGGCATGTACGCAGAACTGGTGGAGTAATCTAGATAGTCGTTCACACATCCTTTTTCAGCAAGACAACACGCGTTCCCATATTGCTCGTCAAACTATGGACTTTCTTTAAGAAGCAGGCGTTAATGTTTTGCCCTTGCCACCCCATTCACGGGATTTGAACCCCATTGAACATGTGTGGGGTATCATGGGTAGGAGATTGTTCACTTTGCACCATCTTCCACAGACTCTGCGAATTAATCACCAAGCATACCATAACACATAAATGATACCAGAAAAATCATTAATATAGAAAATCCTGAATCCTGAAATCAAGAAATGTAGGTTCACCGAGGGGAAATGACCATTCAATAACCACATACATGTAATATCTTTTTAGAATAGTGAAAACAATGCAGGTTTATTTATTATATCTCTTCTTAATTTATTAGGTCTTCGGTTTAAAATAAAAATGTTCGAATTTTCCATAGATTTATGCCGAATAAATAAAGTAGTGTGGAGTGGAGTAATTGGATATCTGCTGTGTTTGTTACTGGGCTGCAGTACCTATATAAACGTAACCTATGTAAAAGAAATACATTATGTACACCATTAGCTGGTAATCCTCTTTGAAGGGAATCCAGCACGTTGTACGTAAATGTATTTCATTTCCAAAGAAAAAAAAAATATGCAAACCGTAATAAATATGACGTTTGTTAGATACATATGTTAGCTTTATGACCATAGCGGTTATTATAAAATTTGAAAATATTCACGCCGGATTTTCTAGGGCTAGATTTTAACATCCCACGCAGCTGGATCGGTGATGGTTACGGTTTTGGGAGAGAATTATTATTGTTAAATTTTATCGTAACAAACCGCTGAAAGCTTTTAAAAAAGTTTTTTTTTACTCTCTTTATCACCTCATAGCTCTAATTCTTATGCATTAGAAAATGAACAATCTACTGGGTATTTTTTGAATTTATTCAATATCCGTTAATGTGTTAAAAAAAAGTAAGGCAGCAAAAATCAAAAGTTCATTTTCACGAAAAGTTTACTACTTAAAATCGAACTTACGCATGTATTAGGGTCTAGAAAAAATCAGTGAGATCCCGAATTGGCAAAACTAAACAACAAATAAAATCATTAATATTTTATAAACTGTATGATGTTTGATTTTGTTTCATTTTTTGAAAGATTTTTGTAGTTTGTTGGTGTTTTGGTGGGATATATTTCCAATATAAAAATAAATTTTATAAATAATTTTTTGGATATGCAATGGGTTCACCAATTTCTAGTATCATTGCACAAATCGTGAGTATATAGAAGAAGAAATTTAAAAATAAAATAAATTTCGAAATCATTTTTTTCAAATGATATGTAAATGATGGCATAACCGCATTAGAAGAAAAAAAATATACCAGTTTTATTTGAAAAATTTAATTCTTATCATCCAAGATTAAAATTTACAATTGAAATTGAAGAAAACAATAGCATTACCTTTTTAGATCTCAAACTCATTAAAAATGATCACAAAATTCTAACTAAATGGTATACTAAACCAAGATGGTCTGGACGTTATCTAAATTTTAAATCTTCACAACTTTTATCACAAAAAGTTACTGTCATTATTAGTTTAGCTGACAAAGCAATAGCATTAACAGGTCCGGTTTTTCGATCTGATACTATTAATAAAGCAAAAAATATTTTAGAACAAAATAATTATCCAAATTCTCTTACAAATAAAACGTTCAAACAAAGAATTTTCCTTTTTTTTATAATAAATCAACAAAAAATATAAATAATAGCCAAACAATTACAAAATTGCCCACCAAAACACCAACAAACGACAAAACTACAAATCTTTACAAAATTAAGATCAAAAATTGAAAAAAAAAATAAAACATTACACATAGTTTATAAAATAGATTGCCAAAATTGTAATGGTGTATATATTGGTAAAATCATGCAATAGTAGGGAAATAGAATAATATGACATAAATATAACAAAAATTTTACAGCCTTAAAAAATATGAAATAAAAAAATTATACATTTGATTTTAACAATATAACAATTAAACAAAAACATAATTTAAAAAAACACATAATTATCTTGAAATATGATTTGTCATTTTATACAAAAAAAAATTTATAATTTACACCATTTAATTTCTATGTTATATGGTAGTACTTGAAAAAGCTTTTGAAATTAAAGTAATACACGTCATTGATGTACGTTCCTCCGTATTTTTTTCTGGACCTGTAGACACCAATATACAGGTTGGGATAAAAGTATGAACCAAGCAAATATCTTTAAAACGAAGAGGACGTATTGACAAACTTTGGGAGATTAAGTGTAAGGAAAATATGAATACATTCTTATTTTGTTTGTTGTTGTGACTGTAGTTCCGGTTCAAACCGGAATTCCCTCTTTTTTTTTATTTAAATGGAATACCCTGTATATTTTGCAGATTTTAATACACCTCGTTTTTGCGAATTCGACCATACTGGTTTTAGCACCATTATTTGTAAATAATGGAGAGATAATTAGTTCGCAAAATGTCAGTGGGGATGATACAATAAGTCCATAGATGTCGATCACAACCGGAGCTTTGCCAGCAAACAAACAAACAAAAGGTATTATCATTTAGTAGGTAACTGTTGACAAACTGTCAAGTTTATTTCATACGTCCATACAATTTACTAACTGTAGGGATGAAAATGGTGCATTTAAATGAAACAGAAGCATATTGAAATTTTAATGATGATCGGTTTGGGATCGCGTTAGAACTCATGAAGAAGTGTGTCACCTTTTAATGATTTGCATCCCGAAAGAACTCCTATATACACGTTCAGCTGTCACTAAAAACACTAAAAACGTTTTAGTATGACTGGAACGGTTAAAAAATTCACCAAAACAGGCAGACCACGGACCGCAACTAACGCAGTTGTTGAGAGAAAACATTGCTATTAATTAGAAGAATCACCTTAAACTTCTATTACAACTTTAGCACTAAACCATGGCTTAAGTCGTCGTTCTGTAGGAAAATTTTTAAGAGAGAAAAGTTCCATCCGTATAAAATACACCTACTTCAAGAACTGTCAGATGATTTTGACCGACGCCTGGAGTTTTGCGAAAGAATGATGGAAATTTGTAATGCAGACGAAGATTTTGCAACTAACATGGTATTTTCTGACGAAACAACTTTCTGTTTGAATGGCAAAGAATAGTCGACGAATGTGATTTAATCCGTAGAGAAGTTTTGGAAAAGGTAACTCAGGAATTCGTAGAAGACTTGAATATTGTCAGGAAGTTAAACGGCGAGCATTTGACATTTTTAAATGGAGTTCGTTTATAAGAATGACTATCATTTTGTTAATAATTACGATAAATAAAATTAATTTTTCAGTAAATGTGTGTTCTATCTCTTCATTATTTACAGATAATGGTGCTAAAATGGTGTTTCACTTAAATAAAAAAAAATAAAGAGAACTTCCGGTTGAACCGGAAGTACAGTCACAACAACAAAATCGAAATTAGATGTATTATATTTCGTGGCACTTATTTGCAAAGTTTCATCAACATCATCCTCTCCGTTTTAAAGTTATTTGCTTGGTTCCATACTTTATCCCAATCCTGTATATGTATATATGGTTAAAAGAAGTAAAAGTTTTAAAATAAATATAAATAAAATTATTGTTTGGATGCTTCCAATAATCTGTTTGACCAAACTTAATTGCATAGAGTACAGATAAACTAAAATTAGAAATTACCCATTCCTCTTATATCTTTTGTTAAATAAGCCAGATATTGATATTAATGTGTAAACTAATAGACGTATTTTTAACTGTAATAAGTGATGTGTTAAATTCTGGGAAAACGGTGGGCAATAATAACAAATAATTCCTTTGCTTTCATTTCTTTCATTTTACGTTGCCGACGTTACTTGGCAAAGAATGGAAAACGAGAATAAAACAAAAAAAATATTTTGTATTCAGTGCACAACATTTGCAAGTAAGTTTCAGTTCCGTCTAAGAATGCGGCGCATATAATACCACAGTAAGCTCGCGTCCTCTTAATGACGCTAATAAAACAAAGTAAAGACCGAAAACGACCGAAAATCCCACCTAAGTAGGACTAGGAGTGCCATTATCGTTTTAAAATGCGTCCAAAGTTCCATGTTTACAGCCATTTTTGTCAAACGAAACTAAATATTAAATAGCCCTGGCGAATTCCTTAAAAATAAAACGAGGAAAACCAGCGGCGACGAGCGCGGCAGTTTCTAGACTTATCTACATCATAATAACATTACTGTCTAATCTCTCTTGTTCAACTTTGAGAAATGCACGATTTTCCGAAATACTCCCGCCGGTTATGTGAATACAAGACAACAGAACAATAAGCTCGATTTAAAAGCCAAGCGCCTTGTTTTCTTGTGAGAAATGTGCGGGTGTCAACTAAGCTGAGTGCAATGAATGTATTCCAAGGAGAACTTTACGAGGATACAAAACATTGTCATAAATCTAACATTTCGAATGTACGTTATAAATCTATCCTGATGCTCTTGATATTTTTATTTTTGCCCTTCCGGGCCGCGATCTTAATTTAAAATATATTAACTGGGTTTCAGAGCTTCGCCACCTATAAATATCATTTGGTGGATAAAATTTTTTCATGATGTTATGTTTTTAAATATTGAAATTAAAACAAAATGTTAGAGTAAGCAATAATTGAGGAGGTACTTCAGCAAGGAATGAGACAACGAGAAATTTTAGGAACGAATGAAAATATAATTTGGCAAACTCTGTAATAAATAGTATACTGTTTGGCTTCCGGGTTGCCACCGTGTCCTGTAACTTCTTTCAGCTGATATTATACCTCAATCGCAATACGATACATTTCTAATATGGTCACATGAACGTAATTCCTTAAACAATTTCTTCACATTTTTTAATTCCCAATACAGTTCCATAAAATTCATCATAAAAGTAGAGTCAGGAGGTATTCTACCCATCCTAGATGTACTACTGAAATATCGCTGTGGTGGTTATTTGGAACATTCTGTTTACCGCAAACTTACACATTCCAATCGTTATCTAAATGCGACTTTTTTTATTGCACTGAGTAAAAAGAATAGTGCTGATAAGAGAATATTCAGTTCCCCCAGATAAAAATTATATTTAAATACGGCGCCGATATTCTAAGTATTTAGGGTAAATAACACAAGATTTTTGAGTTAAAATTTTGCAACAATATTTCGTTCATCTATAACAAATACTCAAATAATATTGCTATGAATAAGTGAGACATTTGCCACAACGAAATTGGTAAGCTACTTATTTTAAATGAACTGGTTATGTAAGTTAACATTTTACTCGTCCCAATAAAATAAGATATTTGGTTTTAACATACAGTTTTGCCATGACCCATGTGCAATCAGTTTGTAGAGCCAAATTATTATTTGCCTTTAAGGGGGTCACTACATAATTTAAATTTAATGGAAAATTATAGGGATTATCGCCAAGAGAAAATGAACATTGTTTCAAAGATTCGCAAACCGATTTAAATAACATTATTTGTTCACACTGAATGAGGGATGTAAAAAAAAATAAAAATTCAATTGAAAATTTAGGGTTTACTTGTGTCGCAATTTTTGGATTCCTTTTGTTTCAAGTTTTTGATTGTTATTACACAAACTACGCTTTATTTAATAAATCCCTCATTCAGTCTACTCTCTAGATGGTGCTAAAATCTACTAAAAAAAAATAATAATAACTAGCTCAGTTGAACACGAACGGAAAAAATGTACCCTAAGGGTTAAAAAACATGATTTTACAGGAGAAGTGAAAATACAAAAAGCCCACAATTGGTGGTTTTCCTGACCATGGTCAACAGTAGTCATTGTTACTAACTCTATCTTAGTGTTTTTTATTATTCCGTTAAGTATATGAATTTTATACAAAACACTTAGCCACTGACACTGGATACAGAGCCAGTGCTGCGGCTGCCAGCTGTTAGCCGCGCTTCCTACTTTCTACGGCACTAAAAAAGCTTTTCCGCAATCAGCTGTTAGATTTGGTATATTCTCAGTATACATATTAAACCCCCGAAAATACATAGATAGTTAAATTTATTTGCATCAAGAGGGTTGTAGCATAGAACTGAATTCCAATACATTTAGGATAAGTGAACACCATATTTATTTTTAAAACGCGAGTTTAGAGATTCCTATTTGATTATTCCAAATTAAATGGTACTTGCAACAGGTTTTTTGTTTATTTCTGGCTACTGAAATATACTTGTTCCAAATACATAAATGTCAAACATACAAGTTATTTGGACGATTTTTCTCAGCGTGACACAGTAATCAAGAGGTAGGGTTTCGGCGTAAAACTAAGGTTACGAATATGGTGGACAAAGATGCAGGAGAAAACTGAACTCATCAAGACTTTCGAGAGCTTTCGTATTTAGGATCAGCTGTAAGGCCTCCTTCTAGGCCATCTTTCTATCTATTTTCATCTCAGATTGCTAGTGGCCCCGAGTAGCATATATGCAGGATTGCGGCACAATAATATGGTCCATTATTTGGATAACCATCGTTTAGAAATGGCATCAGGTCACGTGATTTTGACGTATTTATTTACCATAAATTTCTAGATGGTAATTGCAGATTCCATAAGTTGAAATAAATCCAACCATTGAGACAAGCTAGGTATATTGATTTGGTAGAGGTATTAAAAGTCAAGATCGGAATGGAGCTGGAACTTATAGTGACGTGAGGAATATGAGCGATAGCAGTGAATGACTTCAAGTAAAATGAAGATTGATTTGTAAATGTATTCGAGAATTGAATGGCGTGACAGATTTCAATGAGAGCATTTTAGTGTAGGTGCCTTGGCAATCCAGAGAAATGAAAAACTGTGAATTAACGAGAAAAGAATTACTGGCTTCATATATATATATATATTATATGCTTTCTGCACACAGCTTGAGATTCACGGCAACTGTTCGAAAATGTAAAATATCACCATTTGATAGTAGGAATATCTTCTAATAACACGATTTTCTCTGTCCTCTTTTTGTCTCAGTTCGCCCAGACTCATCTTTAGTTCCAATTAACCACAGTCTGACCAGGGTTTGCATCAATCAACAACTGGTAAGGTTGCTACTGGTATGGATTTTTAAGTCACACCTCCTTCAGAACCTTTTGCACCAGGTCGCTTTACTTTTATAAATCAATTAAAGAAGAATTGGATAAAAGAAAGAAAACGAAAGGACAAATTGCTGGAGTTAAAAATAAAGTGCTGAGAAAAAGAAAGATGCGTTGGAAGAAGACTTTTCGGACGAGGGATGAAGAGAATCTTTATCCAGGCTTCACTGATAATATTGATGAGCTCCTTAAATACTTCTTCTGTTCAATTGGTTTCAACGTAAAAATGAAGAACTCCTTTGTATGATCTTTGCTGATCTGTACCATGTGGGCGTAAAACAAAACATAATACTAGAATGTTTGAGTTCTCAGTTTTCGTATTTTTATTCACTGTTTTATCAGATAATCATTACAAAGTAACAAAGAGTCAATGAACAAGTAAATAAAAAATGAGAAGAAACAGTTTTTGAGTGTAAATAGTGTAGAGTAACATTTACAATATATTTACTAAATTACATCATAACATTTTAAAATGACAACCACAAGTATACAAGTTAAACAATTTAAAATTGATTATAAAATCAAGATAATGAGAGCAACAGCCATGAGGCGCGTACACAACAAAATAGCAAGTGCACCAAAAGCCAGCAGAGATTAGAAAGAGCAGCTGAAGCATCATTGCTTTATAATTGTTTTGAAGTTGTCTGACTTGCAATTGTCATTTTAAGATATTATAATATACTTAACAATTTATGTAGTTCTATTCTACATAACTTACACTTATTAATTATTAATTATTAATAAACTGTATTTTTTTTTGCAGCAATGAATAAAATTCGGAAAGCTTAAACATTTGATACTGCCAAGCCAGTAATTTATCTTCCATGATCCTAATTTGTACAGCCAGTACCGCTTTTCCCCATTGCTCATCTGTTTTTGATTCTTCCAAAACTAATTGAAGACTACATTCTTTAAGATTTAAAGATATGTTGTTTTTAAACGTTGGCGTCGGCCTTCAAGTTTTTGTTTGCAATAACTCTTCACAATACTTTATGCTTAAGACGTTTGATCTGAATTATTAAGCGTTTTGTCATAAAATATTGTTTGTGAGTCTATAACTACATCCTAATCTCCTAACAGTGCTATTCAATATCTCCTCCAAAGTCGTGTTGGATTAAACAAATGCGGTTTTTGAAGTTTTTATTCTGCTGTGAGAAAAGTGTTGCTTCTAAAAAGTATATGTTAAAGGCAATTTATTTTGAAAGACCCTGTAAACATTAGCTTAGAAATAAAAAAGCGGAATATTTCAGAGCAAAAAGGAGAAAATATAAACGGATAAGGTGTTTAAACCTTGCGGCTTCTCGTAATGTTTTATTGAGAAAAAAAAACGAAATAATACCATAGCAAATTAAGAAAATTTAGGCGTGTTTCAGACGAGACGATTAAGTTGATTCCACTAGTTGAACGGGCTTTTTCACACGGAGTCCGCTTCGGCAGCGTAGGTAGTAGGTCTTCAATGATAATCAATTAGTTCAGAGTAAGGCCTCTTTCAGACGAGGCGATTAGTTGATTCCACTAGTTACCAAGGAGCACATTGATATGAACCTTTTCAACGGAGTCAACTTGTCCGCTTCGGCGGCTTCAATAGGTCTGAATGACAATCAGCTAATTGAGAGTAAACTAGGCAACTTAGTTGAATCAACTAAACCGCTTCGTCTGAAATAGGTCTAAACCAGGCAACTTAGTTGAATCAATCAAACCGCCTGAAAGAGGCCTAAACAATGGTCCAGTTTTTCACAAATTCTGGACTGGATCGTTATTTAACTTTCTTCATTTCCCATAACGTTATACTCACTCAAAGTCAATAAGAGGTTACCTATATCTATATAATAGCGTTTATTACAGAGACAAACATTGTTAGTTCCTAGTGCTTATTGCAGGTTGTTGATTAATAGTGGAGTGTTTTGCTTCTGTGTCAAATTATAAAATGCTAGACAATATTTTATTGAAATATGTTATACATTTCATAGTGATATATTGTAGCAATAACAAAATAAACTTCCGCGGCAGAAACTCCGGCAATTTAACTAAATTTGCTTTTATAATAACTTTAACAGACATACATTTTTACTTAGGTGTGAATTGTCTCAATTGCCGTGCCAAAATTGGAAAACTTCAGCAAACTCCTGTGACGAAATAAGAACATTTTGTAAAATCCAGCGCGAAAAGGAACGTATTTCAGGCGGCTCTATTATCCCTACCTGTATTAGCTTGTTTCCATCTTATAAGAAGCACCTCATTCGCTGCATGAACCCGGGCAGTTTGTATTACGTAACTGACAATGAGTTAATTAGCTCACGCTGCATCTTACTCAGCATACGATACTGTAACGGATATGAAGCACGGTAAATTAATTAATATTATCCGCACTAGAGATAAAGACAATGTGTAGAATAGTAAAGAGCTAGTTTGGAAGTTCTTTAGAATTGTGATAAACTAAACTAAACTATTAAAATTGGTTCCAAATAGGTATAGAATGGAAGGTTGATGCAAGCAAAACTTTTGAAACTATTCCGTTAATAACTATGTATTAGAAATTTGTTACATATAAACTAATGACGTAATTACCTGTAAGTAACAACTAATAACTCGTGAGTATTGGATTTCTTAATAGGAGAAAAGGTGGCTGTTGGCTGCAGCTGATAGCATTTCTCTTGTATAGGTAGTTGTCAATCCATCTATTAGTTATACTAAAATGTCTTCAACAAAAGTCACGGTTTCTCATATTTACGTAATTATTATTTGTAATAAATACAAGATAAATGCCACCAAATTTTAGAAGGTATCGCCATTAATTGTAAGTAAAATTCCAGAGACTTCCGTTGTGGCATCTACTTGTTATGTTAGAATGTTAAAGTTGTAAAACTTGTCATAGCAATAATCTTCAAGTAAATATATAATTTTTATGCAATATTTAGTCGTATGGCAAATTTATAAATATTAGTAGTTTTATTGCGTACAAAACATTCATTTAGAGATTGTAGGTTTGATATGTTTAGCAAGTTTTAATTGCAGTTAGACTGAATTACCGTGCACACTTCTGTGGAACTTATCGTTACGTTTTGCTGATCGTACTGTCAGCTTCTTCTGAAGTTTTTTAAAGATTGGATAAATGTGATATTTTAAGTTGCCATTTTGTTATTTTTTCTATAGGGGTATTCTACAAAAAAATGGGAAAAAAAATCAAGCAAAAAAGCGTGTTTCATTGACAAAAAAATAATATCATTTACTACAGCAACAAACATTGTTAATTCTTAGTGCTTATTGCTGGTAATGGTTGAATAGTGAAATATGCTATACACTTAAAAGCGTTTAGAAAATTTCTGAAGAAGCTCTGCGATTAGCGAGATGTCAAGGCAAAAAGCAGCAACGCTACAACACCCGAAAGGCATATTTGCTATGGATTATGGTCGTGAAATCCTACGCTCAACTTGCTGGTACTTGCTTTTCAGTTTAATTTACGCAACCAAAGAAGTTGGTTTCCTCATCTACGAAGGGCTGAGGGCCTAGCTAAAGGCCATATAACTATTAGAACTGAAAAGATGTGGAGGCTGCTTTCAAATAACCCTAATTTGCTGGCTATTAGTAATAGCGCCTGTGGCTGCTTCCTAGTTCTGTTCCAAAGTAAGGTTTGCGTGGTTTCGCTTGCTGCTCCGAGAATGCTGGGATGGGCATGGGGCAAGATGTCCTCTACTATCCATTCCTCTTCTAAACACAGTTGGCATTCAGTCTCATCTTAGATTTCGATTCTGTGTAGATGTGTTTCTATTCTGCAGTGATCTGTTAAATTAGATTAGGGTTGGCGTGGTAATAATGGTATGTCTCACAGCGACGTTTATTGATTTATTGTGATCCGTTTTTTTTTTCTAGCTGATGCTCCCTAATTTTGCGTTCATAATTAAACCTACCATTTTTGGGAACGGCTTCTCCACGTGCCTACCTGTCCTGAGATTCTGCGAGCGCACTAGTAGAAACCCTGTTCTTACCAAAACAGCGCATTGGCACAGAGCACAAAGTGGATTTTCCCTTCGTCTTGTCAGGATCTAGAGTCATCATCCTTTGCCAAGCTTTGGTGTGCATATAATATTTAGTGACTAGTTAGTAAATCTACATTTTAATATTTCTTTGCACATTCAGGCTTTTATTCTTTTAAGAATGGTTTTGCCGTGTTCGGTTTGACGACATTTGTCACTATTCCTTGGATTTCGTCTTCTGATTTGGCACGTATGACCGATAAGTGACCTGTAAAAATAGAAACAACTACATCGATACTTTTACGATTAAACTTTAGGTAGTCCATCGGTAGAAATGCAACCTTGCGAATATATCAAACCAGGACAATTTATTGAATATTATTTGCCCAAATTTAATTTTCTGTTCAGTTACCCTGCCATGTCAGGTTTTGGTCCATGAAATAATGCCGTAACATCCTTTCTTGCAAGAGTATCTGCTTCTTCATTTCTTCGAATAAATGAGTGGCCAGGTACCCAGGTTAAGAGATATATTACTATATATTGTTTAGAAGCACTACAAGTTAATCTATTTAAATATTATGATATTTTCATAGCTCCAGTTAAACTTGTAGCGCTTCTGAGCATTAACTAAAACTAGTTGTTGATTTTGGCCTTTGGCCAAATGAAAGGCTACTATGACTACTACTCATAAAAAACGAATCGCAGTTAGTGTTTGATAATATATAACTATATCCGGATTGATTGTTGAATTTAAGAAATCTGTTATACTGTCTATTTCCTAATTACATGAAAAAAATATTTGATTAACGCGGAATGCTGCAATTTTTAAAAGGGGCGGATTAGTATTTTTTTTATTTAAGCTATTGTATTCATTTGTAATTGACATTAACAACAGGAATTTAATATACCTTCGTGTTAACAAACACATTGTAAATCTAACACGTGCACGTAAATGACGAATTATTTTTAAGCGAAGTACCTACATATGTAAAATCTGAAACTATAAATAGTAAAACATCGTATGTATGCAAGTTCTTTATCTGCACATATCTCAACTACATTGAGAAGCAAGAAACAAACAAGAAAACTGATATAATTTTCTGTAAAAATAACTTTATATCATCGTTGTATTCATTCATAAGTATAAATTTAGTTGTTAGTGCCAAACATGAGGTTAATTTATATTTTTGACATTATAATCTTAATGTGGAATATTTAATGCATTGCGTTTTTTATTTCCATATTAAAATAGGTGCACATCCACAAATTATAGCGCAATGTGTAAAAACAACTATTTTTATAAGAATGTTTAGTTACTAACTACGGTCAAGGACAATAAAGAATGTTAGTACGTTCTTATATTACTCTATTACATTAAGTCTGTTGTAATTTTCTAATTTAGCAGTAATTCTTTCCTTTGTGGCGACCTCTTATCTAATCTAAGGACCTTTGAAAGAGTACGATGGCTGTGGACGATCTGGTGAAAGTGTGTCTGTTATTGACCTGTGTTTTCGCGGTTGAGGATATCAATAACAATGCAGCAGCATCAGGTGCGTTAGTTGTGTTAATTTAACCCTTAATGATCTTATTTATGTTTGCGAAAGGTGTAATTTCAAAATAAGAGGTTAGAATAGTTTCATTTTTCTATAGGATATAATTAATTTTGTTAAACATAAGTTTTAGGAGATTTACGTGAGAATTTCGATTAGCGAGAATTCCTAAATTTATCAAAATCACTTAGGTTCGTATAGAATGCATTTTTATTGCCCCGAAAATGCGAGCGAACTGTTCGTTCGCTGTTTATGTGCGCGGAAGAGGAACGCGTTTTTTTTTTATTATCGTCATTTACGGTTGGTTAAACTCCGCCCAATCCTAATTTCACTCCCTCGCTTATATTCGCGTGTTAGTTTGTTACTTTTATTGACGTATAAAAAAGGTGGTTTAACGCCCCTTTCATCGCGCTTTAATCTTTTACAATAAGAATTTCTCCTCTCGAATTCGTAACCGGGTTCGCGGTCGTTAAAAAATCCAATTAGATCCTAGTTAGGTTTAATTATCCTAATAGCAATCGTTAACTGACTGTCTGAACGTCATGATTAAGAAGAAGGGTTGAGTAATGGGTGTCCGTTCGGTGTCCTTGCGGAGGGGTGGCTAGATTGCGAAAGGAACGTAAACCTCAGTTGAATTGTGGAGTCGGAAGGAAAAAGCCAGTGTTTCTGGGAATTTATTGTCGTCGATTTCATTTTAAAATATTTAGACACGCGAAGAATGCAATAGCAAACTATGTTTTCTTTAAGGAAAATATTTTTCGTTTCACAACACCTCTAATGTATATGTAGAGTATTGATATGAGTATTTTAAACAGTATGTTATATTAATGGATTAACTTATTAAGAGGAAAAATCGTCTTACTATAGTCATTAACAGAAATACATTAATTCGTTAATTATTTCATACTGTAAAAAGATTGTAATCTTAGTATGGTATATTTTTTATGGATCCCGTAAATGTTTCGTATCATTTGTAAAGTAATGAATATATAAGGTGTTTATAAATTAGTGGAACAATTTGCATTGCGATGTTCTTTGTATATTTCTTAATCAAAAATTTTAATATTCTAATGTCGTACTTTGCCTTCTGTCTTCGTAGTAGTGATTGTAAATTTACCGATTTTTTCATTTACCGGTAATTCGGTAAATGAAAATTAAAATACCGGTTTACCGGTAATTTTCTTTTTTTTTATGTGTGACATTAATGAGGATTCCCCAAGAAAATAGAGTTAGAAGTTAGGCTAGAATAATACATATTTTGCACAATCTTAAGGCGTAATATTAGAATTTTGTAATAAATATTTGTATTCAAGTATTTTAACAGTTGTTAGAAGTACAGTAAGTTTTACAATAATGTTGCATAAATGACCTCTCATAATGTGATGTATTCAAAATTGCTATTAATTTACATAGGTGAAATGTTGTTCTTATATATTATTATTTTTAAATATTAAAAAAAGAGTGTGCTTCCTACCGTCCTAGCAAAAAATGAACATTAATCTCGCTTTTCTTTGCGTTTTTGTTATCTATCTCGTTTGAGACTTATTTTCTTTTAATTTCTATACCACTTTTTTCAATTTTTGCTTTTTTTTGTTGAATTTTTTGATTCCTTCTCTTTCTGACTAACTCAGTTGAATGGAGGTTATACGTTTGTAATCAAAAGAATTTGTCAATTTCTTTTCCGTATTCTCTATTATAGGGCATTACAGCGGCTCTCAACCTCAAGAAAGTTTAAATTAAAATTAAACAAAAAACATCTCCCATAAAATTAATAATTGGATATATTGTTACTTACACTTACCTGTTTTTTTTTATTTTCCAATGACCCTTTAGACCTTTAAATATCTATAAACACAATATTTCGTACATACATAAAAATTTCTGGTATGGATTTTTCATTTAATTTTTGTAATTTTTTGTAATTTACCGGTAAATTTACCGAAAGTTTTTTGGTCAATTTACCGGTTTATCGGTTTACCGGTTAACCTTAATACAATCCTTACTTCGTAGGGATGATTTGAAAGAAAAAAAATACACGTGCCAACATTGTTGTCTGTTATTTAAGTTCATATTGATTTGCGCAATAATTGAGGATGTACTCTTCATTCACATCCCCAATTTCCAATATTTTATTCAGAGAAATAAATGCCTGAGTAAAATATTAGTAATTGTGGATTAGAGCCCTCCTTTTTGTTCTGTTTTATAAAATATTTGTTCTATCTATTAAACCACCTAAATATCATGCGGTAATCTATTCTAGTTCTTTAGCAGCATGATTGAAAAAAAATCCAACCATTTGACAGACTTGTTATTAATAATATCTATTTCGCGTCGCGGTCAATTTAACCCCTTACCTAATGCTCTAATTTCCTTACGCAACCAACACTCATCAATGAGTGGACATTTAATTTCCTTCGCTAATTGATCCGCTGACTCTACGGATTGTACCCACGTGAGCCCTAGCCCAAAAAGTCTTACATCCTCCTCGTGTAACGTACCCCAAGTATCTAATAACAAATCGGTCTAATCGCTCAGTTATTAGTCACGTCCCATACAAATTTTAACTCATGCCTAATATAAAGTACTGCCTGATTAATTGCAACTAATTCTAAAAACCGCTCATATACCACCCTTAATCTTCAAACTATCCGTACTTTTTTTTTAATTCCGCGAGATGAATTCAGCCTGCTATATCTACTTGTCTTTCCGTGAGTTACATATGCATCGTCTGAAGAGAAAAATACAAGTGTGCACCAGATACGCATAAGCTAAGTGCTAGTAAACGAACTATATAAAGAATTAAAAAAACCGTCAAAAACATATGAAGGAATTATAAATAGGTAAAATTTAGTAGTAAAGTTAAAAAATAGAAATGGTTTCCATATTGTGTTTTTTTAATGTTTTTAATTCTTTATATTTAATTTCCTATCTGTCCTATTTATTGTGAGAGAAATAAAAACGCCATTTCAATCTTTTTTAATTTTCAAAATTTATGCATTGATATAATCAATAAGTAAGTGGTGAAACTAATGCAACCTGCTTGGTTAAAAACGCAGTTTATTTAAGTGTCAGCCGTCAAACCAACAAGTTTGGAGTTTTAAGAAAAATTATAACATTCTCTCGTTTGATCAAAAACCAATTTTGTTTTTATGCTTGAGAATTGTTCTAAGAATACATAGTGTATGCAAGAGGTGTCAAATTAAAGTCATACCGGTACATCTAGTATTGATTCATTATTAATGTTAAATAAATACACCGCAATGGATATGTTTGCTCACATAGATATTGGTTTCATTATTTGTTTATTTATCCAAAACGAAAATACGTTTCCGTAATAATATACTATAAACATGTATAACTAGAGTATAGTTACCTATATTATCGACTAGAAATATACAACTGCACTAATGAAGTCGTAGATGATGACTCGTTATTTTTCATTTGTGTTAAATATACATTTGGCTATTGATTGGCTGGTGATAGACGAGATTATTATATTTGGAAACGAACGTTTTGCCAACGCATCAAAGGCAAGCGATAATCCGTCAAGTTGAAGCTGTACATGCTTTTAGTATATATATTGCCTTATTCACTATATTTAAATAAATATTCAAACGTGGTTTTGCACTCTGCAATGTAGGTTTTTAATTTTTGGAGTTACTGGGGTAGGGGAACATCAACATTTGGATTAAACTAACCTGCAATCAGGGGCGGCTCCTCTTAAAGAGCCATGAGGCTATGGCCCCACCATTGCAAATTACAAATTAATCATTAAGGAGCTTTTATTTCTTGTAAAAATACCGATAAATATACGTACACACACATTTAAGTACAGAACGAACGTTGCAATTCCCATGATTTGATGCAACGAAACGCGCTTTGTAGTTATTTATGCAGACAGGCGGCGAACTGGGGCCATGTCTAGATTGGCCCCTGTTTTCAGACGTTTGTAGGTATCGTGCGGAGCTAGCGAGGGAGTGGTCGCAGTATATGTAAAAATTATATTGAAGTGGGCCAGCTGTTTCGTGGCCCGCTGCCCGCTGGTTGATGGAGTCATTTCGTCAGTGGTCGACGCTGTGCGGGAAGAGTCTTCCACTACCAAGGTAGGCAAGCGTGTCAGTCAGACGCAGACGGCCGTCGAAGATTGACTATTGAAATAGAAACATATGTAGAGAGCCGTCGCATACGGACTTCAGTTTAGACACTTCCCCGCAATAAAAATTGGGTGAAGAATATTTAATATTTATTGATTATAGTAATAAGTGTAGTATTATTCTAGGATGATATTGCAAATTAATAACTATAGTATATCAAATCAAAATAAACTACCATTCATATGTTTCTTAGGGTAAAAATTATGAAAATGAAATAAAAAATATAACAAGGAGATTATTCCTGAAAAATACATCATAATAGTGTTTTAAGTAAAAAAAACAAGCCATTTGGCTAGGTAAACAAACAAAGAAAATAAATATTGTGTTTCCTTTCTTTGTAAGAAATACGTGGGGTTGTGCATAAAATAGCCATTACATTTTACTCGACGAACTTCGGTTAAATAACTCGTGTGCTCTGTGTTGTGTTATGTTTTCGTTGATATAAAATCAGAAAAACACCCGAATAATTTTGCGTTAGTTAGGTGGGGAAATGTAAACAAATGACTCATGTATGTACGTGCAGTATAAAGACTGAATATATACAAGTTCGAATGAAATACGTTAGTATTTATATTTAAGTAGATAAGTATTGCCCGATAAGAACTTAATGTATTTTTTCATTTTAAAAAATATCTTCTAAATTTATCTACATTATTTTTTTTGTGTGGGTATTATTTTAGTTAGCAATAAGCGAGATAAAAATTATTACCAGCTGATTAAACTGATTTAAAACTTTGTAAAATTAATACAAAAAAAATTGGGGAGGAGGGGGAAGGGAGAGTTGGCCCGAGATTAATTCCACTATTTTCACGGGTTGCCGCTGCCTGTAATAACACATAATTATTCACTATAAAGGAGGAAATTCCATAAATTAATTTAAAATGATTGAAATAAATGCGTAGCACTAGAAAATGGTTAATTTAACGCAACTATTTTATTTTTTGGTTAATTTAACAATATTTCTTTTCGAGTATACGCTTCAAGTATGCTCGTTAAATATTTTTCATGGTTAGATATACTAAACACGAGGAGGAAGCAAATTCTACTAAATATTTTTAGTAGAGATAAATCAACAATAAAGTGTTAATAATTTCCCTCATGTTAATTTAACTTCTAAAGGGCATTTCTTGTTTTTAAAATGAATACAGGGTTCAGTTAACTGAGAACGGACAAATTGAAACAATCTTTTTCTCGTAGTATATGTATATAAATTCTGTTTTTGCTATTAATGTTTCTAGCGGCATACCTGCTACATCTAAATGTAGAATGTAAAATTATTTATTGAATTTTTAATCAAATTAATTTAACATTTTACAGCATACAGTAGCAACTACTTTAGTTAACAATAGAAGGAACATGCTTAATACATATAACGGTGTATTTTGTTATATTATTGTTGGTTGATATTGTTTTTTATGGTATAGTGTGTGTTAAACAAAAATAATTTCATAGCTGAACACAACCTGAATGTGTATGATAAAAAATAAGCGCCAGGAATTCATTGAGATTTTCTTGGCGCTAGATTTTCAATATCATCCATTTAAACACCATGGCTTCCTTATTCCATATTTTTCATCTCGAATAATAGCTCTTGCACTTGACGTCTTTACATATTCGCTTACGTGGCCAACAATGCATCAAATCTCCTGAGACGTTATTGGAGAAAACCTCGTAGCATTTCTTAGTATGGCATTGCGAAATAAAAATGATTCGATATTACTATTGTTTTAGCTCGTAAAGGTGTCGGAGATGTCAAGCAAGACTGGGGATATATCGACGTCCGTCCCAACGCTCATATGTTTTGGTGGTTGTACTATACTACGGCCAATGTGACACATTACAGTGAGAAGCCGTTAATTATTTGGTTGCAAGGTAATAATACAATGAGAAATCGATGATATGATGTATAATTTCAACTACGTAGTTAACACAAAATTGTATCGTAATTTTATGCAAATGAGGAAGTATATTTCCTCAACAAATATGATGTTAGTAAGAGCAGATACTCTTGTAAACAAAATTGAACACGGAAAATGGTATAAATGTATGATATCATTCATCGAGAATTTTTAATTTAAGTTTACAAATAACCAGTCACAAGCTGTATTTATAATTTGATTTGACGGTATTCATAACTTTTCTGTTATTTAGGAGGTCCCGGAATGGCAGCTAGTGGTTACGGTAACTTCGTGGAAATTGGTCCGTACAATTTGCATATGAAACCCAGGAAGCACACTTGGATTAAAGATTACAATGTTCTCTTCGTTGACAGCCCTATTGGTACTGGCTTTAGTTATTTCTCCGACCAGGACATGAGTTTGGTTAATTCTACCGTCGATATAGGTCGCGATCTAGTTAGTTTCTTAAAAGCCTTTCTCGATAAGTTCGATTACTTTCAGCAAGTTCCGCTATATGTATTCGGCGAATCGTACGGTGGCAAGATGGCAGTAGAATTTGTATATCAATTGCACAAGGTATTTTTATTTTCGTGCGAGTCTCTTCAAATACAAAATTTGGGATGCTGTTAAATTTAACACTTATAATTTTGTTGCATATTAATTGAGTGTGCTTGGAGAATATTGTTTTTACAAATCTTTCGATATTAAGTCACGTCTTTAAAATAAAGAATGTTTCCTCGTATATTACTAGAAAAAATTGTTAGTCGCCAATTGAACAGTTAAGGGTGGATATTTCTAATTATGATTTAAACATTTGTTACCCACAATTCCTGAAAACGTTCAGACATGTTTAAAATTTGGCAAAAGTTAGCACAATGTTTGCATACTTTTGCATTTGAGGTGGTTATGCACTAAAAACTTTCTGACTACAATAATATACATTCTCAGTAAAATACTTCCAAACATGAGGCGCATCCGTTTGAAAAATATTTGTACAATAAATACAAGGTGTTAAATTAAATAACATATAAGCTTGATCGTCAACCATATCAAATTAAACTAACAAAAGTAAAATATTTAAATAAATTTCTATTTTGTAGGTGCTGTAGAGGAAGCGTAGTAAAAGGATGCCTGACATTCGAACTACAAGTTTAGACAGATTTATTTTTCCCATTTAATCTATTTATGGTGTTTTACCTTCACTTTAGCGAGTTTATCTATTAATATTTAAGAATTATATTTTGTCTAGATATTTTCTTAGAAAGCCGTGTTCTAGTTGGGTCTGCCAAATCAAGCAGCCATAAGTAAATACGGGGTTTAACATTTCTATGCCTAACAATTTTATTAATTAATTAATGCCTCTAAGCTGTTGAGGTAGGTACCTTTTTTGGCCGTATGTAATATCTGTAAATTGTGATTGATGTCAAAGTGGTGTTTATTTTCTTTTCAATGTTTACCGAACAAGGAATCTACAGCAGAATTGTGTTTTACGCTACGTAAATGATTTTTTATTCTAATTTCGAAATAGTAGCGTAAAATCCAATTCTACTGTAGATTCCGTTTTACATAAGTTCGACTATTTACTTTTCACTCTCTAATTTTATTTTAATTTTAAACTTTGACCTTCTCTTAACTGATTTTAAATTGTAAGTATCTTTTAATTTTTTTTTTACCGTTTAACTTTATTTCCTCATTTATAATTTTTTTTCATTCTTATATAATACCATTTTGCTAACAATTGTTGCACACTTTTATTATATGATACATCCTTAGCTCACCTGAGGATGCTCGCATAGTGCGAAACCGATCGTGTGTTATTACTCCTCCCTATGGTCAATTCCCACCCACCGACACCTGCATTCTTTACCGGTTAACGATGTTTCACTGAGTCCTCTTTTCTGCAAGGTTTTCATTCATCGTTTAATAGTAAGAAATATTTTAAATATCCATTAAAATAATTACAAAAATTAATGAGTTTAGAATAGATGAATACGTCTTAATTCACACAATACTAATCTTTAGTTTTGGTTTGAAACGAAGGACTCTTTTTCAGCAGCTTGTATTTGACGAGACTCGCACAATTGATTTCTCAATGCTGACACGAAAATATCCTTGTCAAAGTGGTGCTGAGTGTGTTTTCCATATTTATTTATCATCAATATTTGATTTCATTCCGCGTCAAATATAGATGTCCCTCGATACGCGGTAACTATTTTCTTATCATCAATAAGTAAACAGGAGAGGGTGAACGAACACACAATCAGCACTAGAACGACGTGAAAAATATCATCGAATGTTGTAAATTTTTCAGGATATCAAGAACGGCATAATGCATGCAAATCTGAAAGGAGTCGGTCTGGGAGACTCGTACACGTCTCCTATCGATTACGTACTAAATTACGCTCCGTTCGCTCTGACAATTGTAAGTATAATTCTTTTATGTTGTACTTTTGTTATCGTTACGACCGATTCCGGTGAGTTGCAACTCATTGCTCTCGGAATCACCGATTGTAAAATTCAATAAACTTTGTCTATGGGCGCGGTTCCTGCATAACATTACTGCAATACCAATGAAATATTAGCTGTCCCCCATCCCACAATTTCTTGTCAACGCAAACCGATATTAATAACAAATGCAAAATTATTTATAAAATTCGGACGTGGTGTAATGTGATATACGTATTGAAATTTCAAATTAAAAAAAGCAGGTATATATTTTACTACGGTGGTGTTGTTTCATTTATGATATCGCTTTTGGAAACAAAATAAAAAAATTGTGCTTGTTTCGGAATTTTCCGATTTAATCAATTAGCAATACGTGTTATAAATGAAATGATGACGACACTATTCTATACTATGTATATATGGATGGAAGGTGATATAGAGATCTATTGTGTCCCCTATTCTTGCTGTTTTACAGCTGGCCTTCCAATCTTATTTCTTTTAGAAAGTGCAGGATAGGAAAAGGCTTCAAGTTAGATAAATCTCCCTCTAGGATTTCACATGCTTCCAGGTGCAATACCTTTGAGTAACACAGTGCTACGCAATTTGAGATGGAAGTTTCATCCTGTTTCCAACAAAATCTACATTCAGATTCCTTTGCTAATTCAAGCGCACTCACATGTCTTTTCGTTCACGACGGCTTGAAAGTATTCCTGTTAATATGCAGGTTGCTGCATTCTGTAAAGCTCTTTTGGTTATAGGTTTCCCGAAGATTCTTAGCTTGTCTCAGTCCCTAGAGATACACCAATAATTAGATTTTCTCAGCTTCATTTATTTTTTTAGTTTCTTCAGAATTGTAATGCTACTTATCTCGGGATAATCTTTTGCAAGATTATACAATTATACATTATTTCGTTTTCTTCCACTTCTGTGTGACCCAGGACAGGAGGGTTACTTTATTCTTTTTACCTAATTCGTTTAATTGTCCTAGGCACTCCCATGCTATATTGGAGCTAATTTCGTGTGAGCTTAGCGCTTTGATGGTTGCTTGACTATTAAACATAACGATAACTTCGTGCTTTCGGTGTTTCTTGTTATTGTACTACACGCATCTTTCAACAGCGTTATTTCCCCAAGCTTTCGAAATATTTGGTTTGAAGCCCATGTATTCCTATTTCAGTTCCCTCAGCCGTTTTGGAGCAATCCGTGTGCCATTTGATGGTATTTCTATTCAATTTAGATATGGTGCTTTGAACTCACACGTCCTTGTTGCAAAGCTTTGTGGTAAATTCTTTCACAAAGGTACTTTTCTTGACATACCATCCCAGAAGTTCCAGAATTGGTCACCTTCAGGAGATTGAGGCCTATGTCTAATCGTTCCTCTATTGATCATTCTGTCTCTTTTTGTCACGCCCTCAGCCACAATGTGGAGAGGTTAGGGCTTGCTAACTAACACCAATCGAATTACAGGCAAATAACCCAATAATAACCAATCATATTGCAATTGATGTTTGTCTGTTATATCTGAATTTCATGTTTTTGAAGATAGTTTTACCCAAAATTCAAGAAACAGTAACTTCCACTAGTCTTATTATATTTAATAATCATTTCTTAGATAAATTTTAGTAGCAAACGCAGTTGTACAGATTTCTTTCCGAACCATCTTAAATTTATATGAATTTACATTAAGTGCCCAAGAAAGAACAAATGAAACGAAGTTTATATGATTGATTGTGGTAAATTCACAACGTTATTGCATGTAATATTCCCGATTAACCGTAGAGTTATATCGTATTTACATTAAAACGCCTTAAATTGTAAAAAAACAGGTTGTGGTAAATGTTTATTTAACATGTACCGATAAGTCATTAATAGAAGAAACTTATTGTTTATATTTCAGTATTTAAGTATCCATATTGTGACGTGTTTTAAATTATAAACTAACATAATTATTAGCTTAAATCAGTTTTATTGGTAGGTGTATTACTATACAACATATACTTCGTAAAAAAACTGTTAAAAATTCCAGTTATAGTTATAACTATCTTTTAGGTATTTCAAAATAAGTTGCGCGGTAATATTTAATATAATGCTTTTCATATAGGGAGGGGAAGGAAAGGGTTTATCACATGGTTCAATTATGAAAAATAACACATTCAGTGCTAGATGTAAATTCCAAAGATTTAATGAATTAATTTTATGTTGAAGTAGCAAAATCTTAAAAGGTCTTGTTAAATTAATCCATATTGAGGTGTACAGTGACCTCAGTCAGTAAATCAGAATATCATTTGCATTGATAACATATTTTTGTTACAATTTTTTATAATTTATATTTATTTTTTTTTAACTAAACTTTTGTATTATATCTCAATTTATTTTTTTTGAAAAAGAATTCTTAGTCTAGAGGGTCTTGATATTACATTATGTATTTAAAAAATACACTGCACTATGCCGTAAAACTGTAGTGAGAGTTACAACTACAATCAACAACATCAATTCAAAATCAAAAATGTCTTATTTACATAACTAACAAACAGAAAATAAAATTTTAGCAAAACAAACAATAACTTAATGTAATCAAAATCTGATTTGTGTAAGTAAATTACACCAGGTGGAGTTGAAATTTACTCATAAACTCTTTAGTATACCCTATCTGTTTCGTCCCACGTGGACATTATCAGGCAGTTTAAAAATGCCAATGAAACATGGAAGTACCATATCATGATGAAAATAATAATTTGACAAATAATTAAAATGCACATTTAAAATCAACATATAAAGTTTTTTTTTACTTGTTTATTTAACAAAGGTACAACAACATGGTATAAAATAATATCATAATATAATTAAATTATGTATATAGTAAATTAATTAATTAAGTAATTTTAAAATGAATACTTATAATTTATAGCAGTAAAGATTAGTTAAAAAATAAAAATACAAATAATTAAATCGTCCAACTGCAGCCATAATATAAAACTTAAAAAACACACATACAGAATTAACAATACATAAAATTTGACATGTGGGTTCGTTACTAGTTTTATTTACTGGGCTATTTACAGAATTTATGTTTTACGCACCGCAGGTATCAAAGAAACCATTGTTTGTTTACTAAGGCATACATTTCTGTTTGACCATTTTTGTATTACATATGTATATAGAAATAAACGATGTATTCCTTCTGTACTAATCTTTAACGGTGTCGATTAAGCTCCTCTTCACTGTACATAATATAAGAATTTCCTTTCGTGGAGAGGATTTACTTTTCGGAAAGGCTTTTGTCTATAAGAGTGTTAAACATATGTCACAAGAGATTCATGCTAATATTACTAATATGTCTATTAGCTATTCAGAAATATAAAACGAAAGCCTACATGTTCATCAATTGCACTTTGATATTAATTGGAAATTTTCCATTTAAATTTAACTGGAATCCATTGTTTTCTATAATCCTTTGCTGCAATACCATCGATTTGTGATCGGTGTGATAATTTAAAACTGAAAATAAAATATTTTATAGGAGAATTTCCGTGTAACTAAACTCTAAACTCACCAACCGTAGAATGTTATCCGATCGTGTCCAGGGAAGACACACTCAAAAAAAAAGACGTTCATACATAGAAGTAACAGCAACAGGGGACACGGAGAACGATATATTAAAAAGATAACCACGTTGTCACTCTCTCCTTAAGCTCCCAAGCGGCGTCCTGTCCGACGGTTATTCCGGCCAAAACAGAATTATTTACGGATGAGCTAATACCGTAACGACTAGAGCGCCAACTCTAAAGTTTATTCGTATTTGTATATGTATGTAATTTCAATTGCATCTGCATGCGGGTAAGGTAAATTGTCGTTGGTACTGGAAAACTTTGGCGTTGATTTTTTCATTTTTTCCTTTTATTATAGGACAGCATTTCAGCATGGATGCGTTGGATTTATATTTTTGGCAGTCGCAATGTAGAAATGTTGTTCAAAATTGTATCAGTAATTTTTTGTTTGCAAGTTTATAGCACTTCATTGATATTCAATGCACACTGGTAGAAAATAGACTTTTAATCTAAGAAATTATTTTTTAAGTATGTTCCTTCATTTTAAAGGAATAGCACGTGTTTCTAATGCAAGAAACATTTATTTTCTAATATTTAACTTAAAGCGCGATGGCTTTTATTTAAACAATAGGTTCCAACAGGCAGTTTACGTACGGTTCTTGTTCGAAAGTTGAAATGTGTTGTCCAATTGGTTCACATCAATTGGACAACGCAATTCAATTTTCGTAACCTCCAAACTTTTGCCCGATTTAAACAATTAAAACTACTAGATTAGTTCTCACTCACAATCTCAATTTTATTTAGTATTAATAAATTATAGCGACTAGTTTCGGGAAAAGACTCCCATCTTCGGGCTAGATGGAAGCCAACAAAAGCACAAATGCAAAGTGAACCATACAAATATAATTATAAAAAATGAATGTATAAAGTTAAAGTTATATAGATTATTAGAAATATTTTAAACAAAGTGAACCATACAAGTAAAATATTTTTATACAATTATTATACTATTTATAATTTTATTTGTATGGTTGACTGTTTGTGCTTTTGTTGGCTTCCAGCTAGCCCGAGGATAAGAGTCTATTCCCGAAACTAGTCGCTATAATTTATTAATACTAAATGAATTTGAGATTGTGAATGAGGACCAATCTAGTAGTTTTAATTGTTTTATACCATGAACTCACACGCAGCCAAACTGGAAGAACTTTTGTCCGATTGTTTCACGTGATTCAGGACCGTCCACAAACTATGTGTTGTAACAAGCCTAATACCTCATCCGATGAAAAGGGAATCCATAATCAAAGTTTTGAAGTTGTATTAAACCATAGTTTATTCTTTGCCTAAAAGAAACATTTATTTCGCTTGTCAAATTAAATTTTTTTGTTAGATTTAATACTTTATTACAAAAAAGAATTACTTATTGGAACTGCAGCATAAGTTTGCACACCAAAGAAATTAAAGCTCACAATATTGGATAATAGATGAGCAGTCAATTACACAGAAAAATCTGTTCCATTTTTATTGTCTAAGCTTTCGCAAAATATTACTTTGCTTCATCGGTTTCAACTTTCATCTTTGCAAAACGTCAGACAATAAAAGTGGAATAGTAACTGTTTCCAGTCAAAGAAATACGTAATTTATTTTTTTATTATTGTTATTATGAAGGACCACATAATCTCAGAGCATACTCTGGTTTTTGATCATTAAAACAATAAGTAGTTAAAACATGAAAAAAGAACTTATAATTTCTTATATAGAATTTGTCTGTATTTTCTTGTAATTTTTTCTTTTGGGTTTGAGGTTGAGTAAATTCAGAAAACAATTAGATTTTCATTTGCGTTTTATTATTTCTTTTTCCATTTTTTTGCTACGATCGTTTTGTTGTATATCAATAACTTTTTCAAGCAGTTAATATTTTAATACATTTATAAAACAATGGAATTATCAGTGGTTTCTTAATTGCATTTGTTTCATTACTTACATTACCTAATTACAATGTTTTTTAACCCTAACTTTAAGCTGTGTGAGATGTTAATTTTCCTATGTTTCATCAGGAGGAGTGTCAAATATATTCAAAATTTAATGTGGTATAATTAACCACGAATGCACAAACAAACTGCATTAAACACAAACCTAACAAACAAATGTATAAAATTATATGCATATACGTACTGCTTGTAATAAATAAACTTGAAAAATGAAATTAACAAGGGAAAAGAAAATTAAATTAGCTAGCTCAACGGATAAAATTTTAAAAGGGCGCAAAAGTACAATTAACCTCAGAGTTACCGTCGCGAATTAAAACTTGAATCTAACCACAAAAAGTAAAATGTGAGTGTAAGAAACCAGACTTTCTTAATTACCCAAAAAATTTAAGGTTTAATTTAAAATAAAAGAACAGAATTTTCAACCCACAGATGCTAATTAACAATCAATTTTTATTAATCAAAAAAGGTTAATTACAATTTGTGCAGAAAAAACCGTGAACTGAAGGTTCTGACCTAAATCAAAAACTGCACTTGATTCTAAATTACAAAAGGACAATGCTATTTCCTATGCAAAGCAAAAGTTTATTCAGGAAGATAATCCTTAATCTTTCAAATTCAATCCACGTGGTTTCAAATTAAAACAAACTAAGTTAATTTCTAGTAAATAACAAGAATGAAAACTAAATGCAAGCACAATGCTTCTACTCACTCAACCGAGGTGATTGATAAAATAAAAATGAATCAGCAAAATAGAAAAACGGAAAAATTAACTCTTTAAACTATAATGAGAAAATTATAACTAAAATATATCTTCCTGCACAAAAATAATAAATGATCTTACATCTACTACGTGTACATGTCAATATAATATAATGAATACCTTGATGGACAAAATTTTTTAAGGAAACGAAACGAAATTTACTGTGATCAAAATGGATTACAAAATGGCAACAATGATTTACAAAAATACGTCTACTCACGTTAACAGTCGACCAAGGAACTGCCTGACAAAATTTTACAATGCAACCGCACAATTCACCGACAAAATCTAGTAGAATACGCATTAAACAGAACTAGCAACCGCCAGACACAAAAATGAAAGGAATTAAATTAAAAAGCTTAACACTAAATAAATTAAATCAATTAATAAACGCTTTAACTTAAATCTAAACAAAAATAAAATCTAAATTTGTGAAAATTCTCTGGGTAAAATGACTCAGCAGAACGGAAAATCATGACAATATAACTATGCAACTTAAAATACACTCGCGAAAAACGGGATGCCTGCCACAGCAGTACATACATATTTTTTCCCTTATATTATTTTTAGAATGGTAAGCTATTTTAAATATACCTTAGAGCCGAAAAAATTTGGCATGAAAATGAAAAGTAAAGTTATTTAATGAAAGTGGGGTAATTCACGGTTAATAGCTGCAACAAGTAATTTGTGTTATTCTTACATAGAATGTTATTGTGCCACCAGGCGGGGCTCATGGTCTATTGTAGGAATCACCATACTACCAAGAAAATGAAAGTGGAATAACACTAGGAACGGACCCGAGTTTCTGTCTACCAGGCGTCATCAGCGCTGCTCCGAGTGTATAAACCCACTTTCATCGCTAATCACATCTCAAGCTTTACGTACAATCACCTATAAGTGAAAAAGAGTTCAGTTTATGCGTCCTCTAGGAATAATGCAGTCATTGAACTAGTCCGGATCTGAGCTACGGGGAAATTTGAAATAAAAGTACTACCTTTTCATTTGTAATAACAAAGTTGACTACTTCAGGTACAAGGGAATATTACCGGAATATTTTAGCTAAAACTGACGTACACCCACAGACCTCTTACAAACATTTTTAATTCTCCGATTTATTTACTTCTCCATGAACTTTTAATGGAAACTCATTGTCACACACTGTATATGAAATTATACATATATGTAGGTATATGTAATTGTCTGCTTAACAGATTGGCTTTCTAAAGACAAATATGTATCTAGCCAATAATTCAAGCGTTATGTATGTATGTAGGAGACATATAAAAAGTACTGTTATGGTACATACGTAGGATGAACCACCAACCATAGTAGATGTAATTATTATTTGATACACACCTGTTTGTAAATCCACTATATAATTGGGTCAATAATAATCAATTTGCACCGTAGTCGTGGTAATTAGATGTATAGTCTGGTAATTGTACAATATTCGAGTATCCTAGGTTTCGGCTCAAAAGGGCGGAGACTCAATGTAATTCGTATAAAATAAATTAATTGGGGTCCAGGGAGATGGGAAGTTGTTGACAAAAACCTTCTTTGAAAAACTGTTTTCATTTTTTGTCAAGTCAATTCAATTAAATCATATTCTTGTGATATATCCGACATTGAAAAGGATTTTCTTTGTAAATCAATGTATCCACCATCGGCCTAAAAATATATAGTAGAAACGTCAAGATTTTTCAACATTAGAAGAAATTTGCGGTGTTAATATACCTTGGTACATTTTCTCATGTAGAATCATACATGTCTTTGCTGTTTAGAGTATGATGATACACTTTGGATGCTTTAAGTGAGATTTTTCTCTGGATTTCCTGATATCAGCGTTGTGTTTCTGATGTGGATCTTTTCTGCAACATTTTTGGTTTGTCACTGCGAGAAAACTCCGTTCCGAAGTATTTTGGGGCGTGGTGTAAGCTGATTTTCGAGGTATCTTGTGCAAGTAATGTTTAAATTTTTGTGTAAATAAGCATTTAAAATTTCGAAAATTTTGAGATTACTTTTCATATTTCTGAATGACAGTTGAAATTAAAATTTTAATACGTATAGGTTGGTAGACACGGTTGGTGTTTTTTTCTCTTATGATAGCGGGATATTTAAAAGTGATTTTGAGAATTTAAGAATCCAAAATATACTGGATTAAATATTATTAATTAATATTTGATTTAAACATTCCAAATAAATATACCTACCTTGGGTAAGAGTCTTATACTTTTTAAATGTTTTAAATATAATATTAAACACTAAAGTGTGTATATTTGAATATCCATACTGCTTTTTCTTAACATAAACGCATTTAATACATTGAATGATCAAAATTAAACTTTAAATTCAATATTTAACAAAGTAAAAGTCTAATAATATATAAGCTAGTGGTTGAGGAGACACAAGACATGCAGCCACCTGGGCAACATACCCACAACTGATAAAGAAATATAAATATAACTACCCATTGGATAGAAAGAGGGGAGGTTACTAGTGCGCATGATCTGCAGTGGTGAATTCTAGATATATCAGGTATATTCATACGTTCATAGCCATCTAGCGAAGTGCAATTGTATTTTTGAGTATCATTAAACATAGAGGAATAGGTATCTGTAAAGAAAAGGCAGATTTAAGTATAGTTTTATTTATTAAAAAAAAAACATTAGCCGGGCAATCTATTAAAGAAATCACAACAGTACATTCCTTTCAATGAAGGAAATCTTTCTATTACTGTTGTTTAGTAATTTTAAAATACTTTAAATTCACGATTTCGAAGTATTGCCGGATCATTTAAAAGGCGTTTAAGCTACTTGTATTATATATTTTTTTTAAGTGGAGCGTCATAGCTGAAATGCCGTTTTGAAGTTAAAATTTAATCTACGTCTGCTCGTATTCATTTCTCTTCCTTCCTCCATAGGGTCTAATTGACAAACAGGGGCTACCAGACAATAAACGATCTGGCGCAGGAGACTAAAACGGCGGTAGACAATGGCCTGTACAACGATGCATTCGATTTAGAAGTGAAAATAACGAATACCCTCGTCGAGCTGACAAAAGGAATCGACGTTTACAACATAGTAATAAAATCCAACGCGAGGTCCCTGCCGAGTAAGTGGAAGTTCAAAGTTAACGAATTTCAAATTAATCAGGGCGGCCCCGGCCTGCCTCCCCTTAATCATTTCAGAGCTTATGAGCTACGAAAAGAAGTGTAATAAATTCATGAACTCGGTCGTCAAAGAGAGATTGGACATACCCAAGGAAGTCACGTGGTCTTTTACTAACAGGGATATCTATACCGCCCTGGATGGGGATATTATGCGCTCGGTAACGGATAGAAGTACGAAGCAATGCGATCTGAAATTTATGAAGTGATAATGCTTTTATGTTTCAGTCGAGTATTTATTGAATTATACGGATATAAAAGTGATTGTGTACAATGGGATCTTCGACTTTATAGTCAATACTTTAGGTAAGTTAAGGCGACGTAAAAAGTATTAAAACAGCTTAGAATAGGTAACCCTTATTCTAAATTCCATCATGCAAAAACGCAAGGAAGTTGTATGGGCATTCGTGAACGTAGGTTTTCGGGTTTTAATCATAAAATAATCTATTTTAGTTGCTTGTTGAAATTAATTTGGTATCTTCAAAAGTCTTAAGTCACTTCCCGTTCTTCAAACATTCATTTCAGGAAAAGTTTTAGTTTTCATGAAATGATAAAAAAAAAATAAATAAAAGAAATACTTTTTAAATCTCAAAGCGTCTGAATCTTCTTAATGACCGTCTGTTTTTAAACGTTATAGAATTTTTGCATAAACAATAAATCAATTAATGCTAACTACTGGATTGGCGCAACTTTCCGATTCAAAATTTATTAGAATATTTTTATGCGTAGGTGAAAGTTAGAATCTTCATTAATTCAAAGTTTTCTATGTCCGATTTACATGTTGTGAAACATTGTATGATTCAAGTGTCTCATAGCGGTAATCTGGTAAGTGTTTCTTGGACCTGGTTCCGATAGTAAGTTTTGTCTGTTCAATCTAAATTTTAGTGCAGCCACTATACCTGATTTTGCAAATACCCAATCTTTCGTTGAGATGTGGATTATCTTTCGCGTTGCCTAAAAGACTTCTTAATATGTCCGAATTCTGTTCTTTAAAAATATTCCTTAAATCTTTCGAAATTCTATGGAAAGGTAATTTAACAAACTTTTTGTCGCAGTTTTCTGCCGAGGTTAAGACCGCTTACTGAGATTAGCTGCTGTCTTTTATCACGTGGCACTTTTTGTATGATTCTATTGCACATCCTTTACATTTCAGACTACATCTATTTGGATAGGTTTTGGATGGGTGTTGGTAAATTGCCTCCCCACAGGTAGTAGGAAAAATGGTCGGACTTAATTGGTCTCATAAATAAGTAAACTCCCAAATCTTCGTAATCGTAAGCTTCAACCATTATTGTTTTATTATTTATCGACTGGGACTCAACTTGTACATGTATATTCCGTAACTAAAAACTGTGAGAGGCAATTTAATGACTATTAATATTTGCTTTTTATCTCGGGAGGCAATTTACAAAGTTTTATGAGTCTATTACTCTAAATTAATGTTGGTCATTATATGTTGTTCATAGTGATTTGAATCGACCATTATAAATCTATTGCTGTTGGTTTCTTTTCCATAGATGTCTATTTCTAATTTATTATTGTTTCTTATCACTAAGCTATCTAAGAAAGCAAGTTAGTGTCAAATTTTAAGTTAAATTTTGTGTAAATCGCAAATCTCTGCAATCAAATCTTGTGGAAATATTCATTGTCTTCTTTTAAGTCCGTATCAAGATTATTCGTGAATAAGTTAGTAGTTCATTGTTAACCTGTTTGCTTATATAGTTAAGTTTGCTTAACTATATAAAAGATAAAAATACATTTCGCCCAAAGACTAGAAGTTTAGAAAAACGGGTATAGTAAGTACTATAAGGTTTAGATTGATTGGGAAAGAACGTATGCGTAAGTTACTGGTACGAGAATTTTAAATCATTCGGTGTTGCACAATATGCAGGATGTTCCATTACATGACTGCCAGAGTTTAAAGAAGCAATTTCAAGACGAAAATGTCAATTGAACTGATGCCCAAACCTTTCTCGTAACTGAGCTACAAGCATTTGAAATTTTAGATAATCCTGTACTAATATAATTATAGGGTAAAATGGCTATGGAAACTAATAATCAAAAATTAATAAACACCAAAGATGTATCTCATACTACAGTAGAGTCATTGTTTTTTATATGGCAGTTTTAATTCAGTATTGGGAGTCTTTTTCAAAACGTTTTTTTTTATCGTTATTTAGGTTGCTAGCTGCTATTTTTTAATACCACACTGCTCTAAAACTGCAAACCAAACTTCTGTCTTTGTTCTTCTGCGAGTATCTTAGTATAGGTTCAATATTTGACGAGCAAACATATAAAAGGATATACCTAGATTAAACTGGACTAGATTAGAAAGCTGCTATAGGGAAGCAAAGAAAAAAAATCTCATTTAAGAGAATACGAGAAAACGACAATTAAATACCATTCCATTCGGACTCGCTAAATAAAACATTTAAGCATCAGACTGCTAGGCGTCCTTGATGTAAAACTTTAAGGTGGTTGTGTGTTTTCTAGGAACGCTAAGCTGGCTTGACAAGCTGAACTGGATTGGAGCGCCTTTATGGCATAACACTTCACAAGAAGCTCTTGAAATTAATATGATCAACGAGGGATACGTAAGAAGAGCGGGGAATTTAATATTCTATATCATTTTACGGGCCGGACACAGCGTACGTATATGCGCTCTCAGCGTGCGCGATCAAATATTCAAAGGTAGCCTACTGCAATTTCAATTTACAGGTCCCGGTGGATAATGTAATAGCGATGGCGGAAATTTTAAGGCTCGAAGTCCTAGGCGATTGAGTTTTTCATTTCATCTGAAACGTGATACCGCATTATTTATGCCTAATATAGATGTTAATGCAACTGGAATAATCTGAATGTGATCACTTCGTAAGTTAGAAAGAGTGTAATAGATAATCTGATCGAAAACCAAAAAAACAAAAAAAATCGAATTTGTTAACAGGCTGTTATCGTAGTAAAAATGTAAAGTGTAGATATATTTGCGTAGCATAGAAGTAATATAATAGAATGTAATATAAGAAGTACAAAAAGCAATATATAATTAAAGATTACAGTAATTTGATGTTTGGCATTACGTTAAATAAAGCACTCAATTTCAGGACAATCCAAAAGTTCTTTTCATATACCGCCGAAACTAGCTTAACTGGAATAGAAGCGTGCGCTCCATACATATAATGATGCATATAATAACTGTTAGTAGTTGAAATGGTTCGTATTGTAAGTATAGAATATCATTATATAGTTCAGGTAAGTTCCCATATTTTTGTACATATATTATTGCTGAACAGTTGCTAACACTATTTCCTATTGTTAATAGTATAAACCAAACAAAACCTAAAGTTACATTTATGGTGTGTGGTGATTTTAATATTGATTGTAATATAAATAGTTATACATATTTGTGTAGCCTGATGAACAGTTTTAGTCTTAATCAGCTTGTAAGTGTTCCAACATGAATTGCAGAGAATGCGCGATCTACTCTTGACCATGTTTTTTGTATTTGTCATGCAATAATATTATGAGTATATTAATATTATTTTAGTGCAAATAAATCAAATGAAACATGTAGACGACAATGTTGTATTTTATAGGCGGATCTAATCTATGGACGCAATCTTAAAATTTTATAATAGTTTGTTCCCTGAAAGTTGGTCGAATTTACATAAGTAATGTAGATGATGCGTCTGAATGTTTTTATGAGATTTTTTTGTTTCAGTTTGAAATACATTTCCTTAAAATCAAATGTTATTGCAATAAACAAGCTCACCCTAGGCCCTAAATCAGTATTGATATAAAAAACTCTAATGCAAATCTTAAGCAACTATATGAACTAAAATCTAAATATTGTGATTTTGAGGATGCATACAGACAGGCAAAAAAAATAAAGATTTTACATTAATAGATAACACAAAAAGGTCGTTTTACCAAAAAAAAAATATGAATTCAGATAATCCCAGTAGAACTGTATGGTAAACTGTTTTATCTATTACTGGTAAAACAGCGAATGGTGTCAATTTACAAATGCATGCTTGGTTAATAATAACGAAACAAATACTGACTTTAATAAATTGTAGATTTATTTACTGTTTTATTGACGTTCCTAAGAATATTGGGATAACTGTATCAAATAAAAACCAAGGTAGATCTGTTAAAAATTAAAAAAATTCTGTGCCAACCGTCTTCCCATTTTTTTGTCTCCTTTGACGGTAGAGGAAGCAAATTTAATTTTGTTAAAAAATATTAAATGTAAATGGTCTGCAGGTGCTGATGAGGTCTCAGTAGTAATAGTTAAAAGAGTTGCAAACGCTATTGTTAATCCTCTCCAATATTTAATTAACTTATCGTTTCTGAATGGTGTTTTCCTAAAGGTGTTAAAGATCAATAAAGTAATTCCAGTGCTTAAAAAGGTATCCACATGATATAAGCAATTACAGACCAGTTGCTCTGAATTTAGTTTTTCCAAAGATTTTTGAATATGCCTTTTTTTAACGCTATTGCATGAATTTTTCAAACGTTTTGAAATTATTACTAAAAATCAACATGCTTTTGTGTAGAACAGATCGACCTTTACTGCTATACACTCGTTTTACAGTAGAATCCTAGGGTTCCTGGACGCGGGTGGGTACTCTGTGGCGATCTTTTGTGATCTCAGCAGGGCATTCGACTGTGTCAATCATACTGTATTGCTGAGTAAATTATATAAATCTGGTGTTAGAGGGCCGGCATATCAGTGGATATCTTCCTTTCTTAGCAATAGCGAGGTATATGTTTCCCTAAATTTTAATTTAGAAAGCTGTAAAAGAATAATTACTTTGATACGTTTAAAAAATGGAGTAGGTGTCCCACAGGGGTCGATACTTGTCCCGATTCCTTTTTTACTTTATATAAATGATGTAGAGAATATTGATGCAGATGCGGGCGCCAATTTCAGTTTTTACGCGGACGATACGTCAATAATTTTGTCTGGTATGGATCGAGATGAACTGGAGTATAGGTGCAATGATTTGTTGTATAAGCTGCAGGCTTGGCTATGAAACCACGGTCTTTTATTGCTCAATAAAGGTAAAACGGAATTCGTAGTTTTTTCACAATTATCATGAGGTTGTTACATTACTGGATTTTCGAGTGGATGATGACTTAATAGCACAAGCGGATAAAAGTAAATTCCTGGGATTTGATTGATCAAAATTTAAACTGGAAAGGTCATTGTGAACAACTCATTGCTAAATTAAACTCTTTAGCATACGTTTTCCGTAACGTGAGATACATACTAACCACTGAATAACTTGCGACGATCCATTGCGCTTTGGTTGAGTCTAGATTGCGCCACGGGTCATGTTTTTGGGGCGACTTAGCATTCATGGAAAATGTTTCCATTGTGCTGAAGTACATTTAAGAATATTGGCAGGAGTGAATAAAACGCATTCATGTAGGAATGTATTTCAGGAATACAAAATATTAACACCTACAAGTTTGTACATTATGGAAATGTTTGTTTATGTTTTTAAAAATATGGGCAGATTTGTTAGAAACCATGATTTTAACATAAAGTCGTCTGGAGATTTTCGCATTCCTTTTGCTAGATTAAACGTAACCAAGAAGTCACCAAGATGTATGTAAGTTTAAAATTATTTAACGTTTTACCTGTCGTTGATTAAGGAATGCGAAAATATCAAAAATTTAAAACATCTGTAAAAGAATATTATATAAGGTGCTTTTTATACGTTGGATGAATATATATATAGACATACATATTCTTATCTTTTCTTTCTTAATTGTATTTGTATAATTGTATTGTTAATTTGTATATGACGAAACCTATACATGTTCTTTCATGTCTTATGGTGTCAGTAAATTATTATTATTATTATTAAATATTTGTAAAATATCCTAATTATGTTGAAATAATAAGTTTAAGAATATTAAAAATTCGACAGTGGGGTCAAATGCCCATAAAGTTGGCAGAGATTTTAAATTATGCTATTGCATTTTTTTTAGGCGAGACATACGGAAACATAGAAATACGAAATTCAATTCAGAATCAAACATCCAGTCAGATATTGGGTTTTGTAGACATGAGGTAACTCTTTTTGGCAGCTGGAACAATTTCGCATGGAGGGAATTTCTCTTTTCCATTGATTCTTATTAGATATTTTTTTTTATTCTTGATGGTAACTATCTAAAATGAAGCCTCTGGAAACAGTTCTGTTGTTTAGTAATAAATAAAAACTTTAAAGACCATACTCTTATTCAGGTAAATATATACTTATGTACAACATTCAGATACCATCCCGTGTATTTTGGATTATTAAATGACAGTTCCCACAAAATTGAAATTTCCCGCTACCACTAGATGTTAAATTATGCTCCTTAAAACATTAATCTAACTTATCAAAAATTTAACTTAAACTGTCATTACAGATGAAATCTCCAACTTCAAAATTTAGAAAATGCAAAATATTATTTGCACACAAATTAAAACATAATTAAACGAAATACCTTCGATTATTGTTAACGTGCTTCCAAAAAATTTCTTAAAAGAAAATCTCTCGCAGCAATAAACCAAATATATTAAAAAAAGTACATCAGAAAAGGGGCTACTTATAACCATCATGGTATTCGAACAACAAACGGTCACAATCAACAAGACAAGGTATCTTAATCCCAAGAATTTCTTGATGAATATTCATGAAGTTTCTTCAATATATTCTTAACCCAATGGTAAATGCAACGATTTACACTGAAATTCCATTTATTTTCTAAGAGAATTCGAAAATATAATTTAACTTATGAATTAAGGAAAAAGTGAAAATAATTTTGCGAAAATTTGCAAACAAAACGTCGTTTCCATGGACTCCTGGTCATTTATTTTTGTACTAGCTACATTAAGTCTCTGTCCTCGAATAAATAATGACGCGAAAGAAACTAAATTAAAAGAATCAGTGATTATTCGATGAGCACACTTCAATCAACCCATCGCCACGACTATGCTGTAAATTAAGTAGCCCAGAATATACTGGATTAACAAGTTGATATGTATACAAAATAAAATTTATGTTTATCCTTGGTATGATTTAACATATATAACAGATCAATATGTATATTTTAGTGTATTGACTTTACACAATTCGCTTTGAAGTAACGTTTTTCTTCTATTTTTTCTTATTATATGTGTAAATGTTTATAGACAGCCAATATTCTGAAATCTATCAAACACGGCATTTTATCCACCCATCAGTTGCAACGTAACGACGGGAATTTACGGTGCCTTTAGCATGATATGTAAATAGTTCGAATAGCATCGCGATTATCGGAAGCGCCCGGCTCTTCAAACATGATATATTTCGAACGTGCGCCTCGAAAGTCGTAAAAATACATTTCAATTTAGATTTGTCAGAACGTTTATACAGTGAATTCGTACTGCGTATCAGTGAGCGTATTCAAAATAGAGACGATCAATTAATCACGGCTGGAGTCCTTATTCATTCAATATCGTTTGGTATACGGTTATCCTTTTTTATCTTTTTGTCTCGTCATGAAGTCACAGAACAATGAACGCCGCTAACGGAAGGAAAGTTTTGTATATTTTCTCTACGTAATAAAGTTTTTAAGCGACTTTTTCAATGAATCCCGTGCGTCTGTCAGAATGCCCACTGCCCTCTGCCGGTGACATGTTCATTTAGTTTCGCTATGTATATTTTGCTTTACAGTTGCCGTATGCAATGAAAATAAACGGATTGTGCTACGTATTTGCTAGTGACGTGTCAAACTGCTATTTCACGTTAACAGCTACAACCTGCTACTTTTGGTGAACAGTTTTCCTTGCATACAGGATATTCCTGCATAAAACTGCATATGTTTCACTGAGAAAAATGGGCTAAGTAAACTGTTTACTTGATAAAAAATTATTTACAATAGATAGAAGTTTTACTTGGAACTATTCTCGTTAATTAATACCTGCCACTAAACCCAGTTTCCTGAATGCAAGTTGTTACTGTAAATAGTGCTTTTATTAATGGCTATTACACAGCGTACCTGACAAATTTGTGGTAAGTAACGTACGTTGCCACAACTATATTTATTTAAATTTTGCTGCCACCCCGTGATTGTTTTATTATTCCTGATTGGCTAATGCGGCGGAGTAATAAAATAGTCCCCGAGATTGCTACGCGCGCAAGCGCGGGCTAGCGTTAAGTAAGAGATGGACGTGTGAAAAGGTCGTCGAAAAAGTGTGGTCAAGGAGTACGGCCATTGTAGGCCAGTTGGAACGCCCCATCCGTATAAAGAATCCCAGCGAAAGAAGAAGTACCGAGCCTAAAAACAATCGGATGTTTCAAGACTGCAGTTTTAAACCACGTGGTGGGATATTTGAATTCCCCACCATTGTGATGATATCTGCGTCCGTTGGTGAAGTTAAAGTGTGAATGCCGTCGCTAGTGATTCGACAGCCCAAGTGCCATCTGCAGTTAGGGATACCGCGACGAAGAAGCCGTTTTCGAGGAGATCACACGGACATAACCCTCCACGTACGCCGACAGAGGATTAACTCGCCGAGACAACGTCCACTGCAAAGAACCAACAGAAACCGCAAGTTTACCGCCTAGGCATATTATTCCTTTGTTTGTTATTAGTTGTAATTTCAAAGCCGTATTTCTCTTTGTCCTTTGTTTAGATTTCAATAATTTCAATAACTAAATAATGTTTCAAGGAGGCCCAATTTATCTTATCTTTTATTATTGCTTTGTTCATTTTTTCATTATTAAGGAATATATTTTACGAGTCATTACGTTGTAAATTGTTTTAAAAGAACTGTTGTGAAAGTGAAACCAATATCTTTCATTCATATCTGGTAGTCACTGTCTTTGACCTATACAAAATAAAACTTTACTAATAATACTGCTTTTTATTTAAATTATATAGTTGAACAATAAATTTAAGGTAAGTATATTGAATATTTATTATATACCATTATCTTTTATATATCAGGTATTTAGTGAATGTGCATTAATGATACTGTTTCCTTATCACAAGTATTCCAAATAACTTGTATTAATTGAGGTTAATAATGAAAGTGTGATAGCCATTATAGAATAGTTCACTCATAGCAATACATCTACTTGACATGAGTAAATCTTTTACTTACCGCAACTGCATATATTTTTTTGGTTTACTACTTCAATTTATTTATCATAAGTTTCCAGTATGAAGCAGACCGTAAGTAACTTAGATTGCTTGTTGTTAGTATCAGTGTTTAAGATCTCTTTTTTACTAGTGCTAAGTAATCTGTGCTTTTGTCCCCTATCCAGCTGAACTTTTTATTTCCGATAATTGTATTTTTATTTATGATTATTAAATTTTTTTCTCAGTGTTCTGCTATTTTAGATTGGATTTTCAAACATTTTTTATCCGTATTTGCAGGGGCTGATTATGTTGATTGGAAGCTCTGGGCGGTAAACATTTGGAGGCTTTTACGTTCAAACTCCAAATCAAATCAAAAATAGTATAGGGAGCAAAAACTATAATACGATTATTTATATACAACGCAGTAGTGAATATACCGTTTATATATTTATCTTAGATATTAAGAAATAATAATTAAAGAATATAGAAGAAAATCGCAAGGACTGTAGCGTATTAATAGTAGTAGTAATAAACGCCGTCCATTTTATGTTGTCCACAGTGAATGCTGGTTTTGTGCTGGTTTCTTTTCTATAGATATCCATTTCTAATTTAATTAATTTCCTAATCAATAGATTCACAAAACTGCCATTTACCGAGGCTAGATTTTACAAAGAATTGCAATTCATTAAAAAGGCAGCGATCTATAATGGTTATTCTTCTATAGATGTGGTCCGGAGCATAAAGAAAGTCCAATATAATCACTATGTAAGAAGTACTTCAGAAGAAAATCGCGACAGAAGGTTTGTTAAATTACCTTTCAATCCTATTTCAAAAGGTTTAGGGGACACCTTTAACTCCATCTAAAGTAACACAACAACAGAAATCTTTCAGGCAACGCTAAAAATAAAGCTCATCTCAATGAAAATTTCAGGCATTTCCAAAATCGGTTGTAGTGGATGTGACAAAGTTTACATTGGACAAACAAATCGTGCGATCGCAACTAGGTTTAAGGAACACATAGAAAGTTATCGCTATGGGAGACTTGAATCATCAAGCGTTGCGCAACATATACAGGGTGAGTTTTTTTATCTTGAGACAACGGAATATCTCTAAAACACTGCATCAAATCAAAAAAAGATCTTAATTTGATTTGTTATAATGTAGGGGGCTCACTGAATGGTGCTGAACTCAATCCCCCACCTCACCCCCCAGAGTGGGAGGGGGAAGAACTTTGAAAACTTAAATGGGAACCGCCATCTTGTATTGCAGATTCGAATTCTACGCCATCAAGTATGTAGTTTCTGTTTGAAACTTTGTTTTCGATTCGTAACAGATTGCGGTGTAATCGCAAAGAACATGACTGTGAACGTCTAGAAAAAATACACAAAAAAGAGAAACAAGCAAACATGATTTTGTGTTTTTTTATTTTAACATTAAATAACAATTTAAAAAGCCATTCAACAACGAAGAACTTTACTTTATTTATTTATTGAACAAGCGTTGGTGATTTGATCAATCATGTTTTCCCTCGTGGTTGGCACTTCTGTATAAACCTCAGACTTTAAGTGGCCCCACAAAAAGAAGTCAGGGGAAGTAAGACCTGACGATCCATCGATGATTGTAGACTCGATCTAATACTTCTCGTAGAGAGATCCTTTTTTGATTTGATGCAGTGTTTTAGAGATATTCCGTTGTCTCAAGATAAAAAACTCGGTATACGATACCGCACATAAAATCGTTATAGAAACATTTAATTAGTGAAAAATGTGCGATCACCGAAATAGTCAAACGCATACGAAATCATATGTGTGAAAAAATCATTCAAATAACATTTAAATCATGAAGTGGCATGGTTCACATTTGTTGCTAAAGCGTATATACTTATTCATTAGCTATTACAAACTGCTAACGGTTGTTGCTACAAAATAGGAGCTTGCTTCGTAATAATCCATTACTACTATTTGATATTTTGTGAAACACCGGCGCTATAGATTATTGTACGTAAAAAAAGGAAAGGTCAGTCATATAATTTTGACTAAAAATAACCTTATCGCAAAATAATAGAATTAATTTGCCTTTATAGCTGTAAATACTAGTTAATTAATTATTTCTGATATTACCTGATGGAAACGCATGAATTATTGATTGATTTGCGTGATCTATTATTTAATGTCTACGCAGTCTATCACAATGAATGTCAAATCATTAATAAATTACAGTAACCGAATTTAGATTTGGATATAACCGTTCATTGATTGCTTGAATGCCTTGAATGTATCAATTCCATGTATTATATACAGCTTCTGGGAATTCAATATACGCTTATGTATATGAGTATAAAATAGTACTTAAACATTTAGGTAGCTAAAGACCATTGTATCGTACGTTTTTTGATCCATAATTTACATAGAAGCGCGAGCAATACTGTATACATAATAATAAAATAATAATAAAAAATATCAATTTATTGGCACCACATAAATACATATACATTATCAACATATTTTCCATCAGACTACATGCCCGGGAGCCGTATCTATGTGAAATGTCTTCGAGAAATCCCATCTGCAATTAGGCTAGATGGTAGTACTGGCTGTATACATTATGAATATATGTATATTCCAAACAATTAAATCATTTATGTCAAAGCTGTTGCTTAATAAAAAATAGAAATATTTTGTTTAAACAGGATATGACACTTAAGGTCTATTCACACTATAAAGGTCTATTCACACTATAGAGCAACGAACCTGCAAGGCACGTGCCCGTCACCGTCAAAGCAAAATTTCTTTTCTATTAAACATATGCATTTCACGGTAGTATATTCACACTTGCAGTCTCCCGGCGATCGTGCGACGGGCAAGTGACTGCGGCGATCATTTGAAAGAATATTAGACCGGCACAAACCCGTCGCTTTCCGACGAATGCCTGCAAGCGTGAATTACACTGTAGTCAACCGCCAGTCAATTGACGTTAAAAATTATGGCCAAAGTGAAGCTACACAGAAAATTTACTTCGAAATGTTGTATTTTCATTTTTAATACCATCGTTAATTGTTCGTTAATTTTTTGAGTGACTTTCTGAAATGTTTAAAACATTTACTTTCGTTGTCTAAGAGTTGATTGCATAATGTGACATATTCTCCTTCTATGTTTCTGCGTTTTAATAGCTGATTAACCCAGAAACATTTTCTCTTCCGCACCTTCCTATTTTCTTTCTCTTCTTTAGTGTTGTGAGTTTCCGAATTAAAATATTCGTTGATTTCGATTATTGAAATACTCGGATGATTCTGATTCTTAGAATCCGATTCGGAATCGGATGATTCCAATTCTGTAAAATTTGTACAACGATTTTATACTGAATGAATCCAGCGAAACGTTTGGTAGGTATATGTATTCGTATAGTTTGTGTGATTTTGGAAAATTGTCCACTTTCCGGTTTTGACCTTAAATCAACGAACATGCAAGGCACGGGCTCGTCACAGTCCAGTCAATTTTCAATGAATTCACACTGGCGATCTACCGACAGTCAGTTTGGTGTTTGCAATTGTATAAAAATGCTCTCCACTTCAACTTTAATAAAAATTGGGCATATTTTGGATGAAGAAGATTAGTCTTGGAAATATTCGTAATATGATTTCAATAATCGGTATACCCGAATCGGAAGGTTATGATATTCAAAATAATATTGCGATTCCATATTCCACCAGACATACTCGTATAAGTTGTACATATTTGGATGATTTTAATAATCGAAGCACGGTGGAATATGGGATCATATTTGGTGTAAATCTCTATTAAACTTATTTATAACAAAAGTTTATTATTTTTTCTTAATAAAATATTTTGCAGATTACTAATACTGAGTGAATGTGACTGTGTGATTTAAGTGCGCACAGCGTCTATGAACAACAAATACAGTCCGTCAGTCCAAATAATCAATCTCGAGTGATCGAGTTAAAACCGGAAAGTGGACAATTTCCAAAATCACACAAACTATACGAATACATATACCTACCAAACGTTTCGCTGGATTCATTCAGTATAAAATCGTTGTACAAATTTTACAGAATTGGAATCATCCGATTCCGAATCGGATTCTAAGAATCAGAATCATCCGAGTATTTCAATAATCGAAATCAACGAATATTTTAATTCGGAAACTCACAACACTAAAGAAGAGAAAGAAAATAGGAAGGTGCGGAAGAGAAAATGTTTCTGGGTTAATCAGCTATTAAAACGCAGAAACATAGAAGGAGAATATGTCACATTATGCAATCAACTCTTAGACAACGAAAGTAAATGTTTTAAACATTTCAGAAAGTCACTCAAAAAATTAACGAACAATTAACGATGGTATTAAAAAATGAAAATACAACATTTCGAAGTAAATTTTCTGTGTAGCTTCACTTTGGCCATAATTTTTAACGTCAATTGACTGGCGGTTGACTACAGTGTAATTCACGCTTGCAGGCATTCGTCGGAAAGCGACGGGTTTGTGCCGGTCTAATATTCTTTCAAATGATCGCCGCAGTCACTTGCCCGTCGCACGATCGCCGGGAGACTGCAAGTGTGAATATACTACCGTGAAATGCATATGTTTAGTAGAAAAGAAATTTTGCTTTGACGGTGACGGGCACGTGCCTTGCAGGTTCGTTGATCTATAGTGTGAATAGACCTTTATTTGGCATCTGTCAATTGAGGGGCTTGGTGCAATAATGAGGCATATGCCACTTTTTGTTATATTGAGTTTTAGATGAAAAATGCCTCTTGCATCTACACAGAAAAACCCATTTAGTTGACTCAACCAAATTTTAGTTGTATAGACTAAAATCTTTGTTTAAATATGGGCAAACAAATATATTGTTGGGCGAAGCAAATAATTTTGTTAATAAAATTTGTTCGTTTTAACAATATCTTTAATAGAATTAAACAAGTAAAATATTTTGCTGATATTAAAAGTTTTATTGTGGCAAATGTATGTAATAATTAATTATTTGATTGAAATAATGAGATATGTATATATGTTTAGTTCAAATAAAATTTTGTAAAATTGAACAAATGGAATAGTTACTTCAAACAGTAAATTTTATCAATAGAAATAAAACACAGAAGAACAAAACATTTTGTTGAAACAATTTGATTTATTTGCTTATTTGAAATATTTTTTATAGTAACAATATATTTGTTTTAAGTAAAATATATAATGTGCTTCACTTTACTAAATATTTAAATGAGGTTACTGCATTCCTTCTTTATCTCAAACAATGATTTTGTCATAATTACTTACTTTATATCTGTTACGGCAGCTCTTTTATTTTTTAATCAAATTTAAGATTAACTCTTACCACTAAATTGCAGTATTGAATAAAGTGTTACTACGATACTGAATAGTGAAGTTTTGTGATAAAAGTATAAAGAGTAAATCATTTAGTAAGGTGTTGCAAAGTACTTAATGTTACTACCATAGTTTTTGAGTACTTGTGTGAAATTGAATATATCTACATATACATATATACGATACTGATTTTCAGACCAGCTAACTAGATACTTGATGTAATCAGTGATGGATACCAAATTTAATAAACAAGAAAACGAAATCTGCGGGTATCTTGTACATGTATGTAAGTACAAATATAGATGCTAGAGAAGATATGAACGTGCACAGCATTTCAACGTAAATTATAGGAAAGAATAAAAGTCGTTTGGTGTCATAGACAGGATGTTGAAATGCTACGTCTTACATGTCTAGTCTAGTGTATTCTGACAACATTTATATTATTATGTAAGTATTACGAATATAAGTTGACTGAACATTAAATATTACCTATTTTAAAGTCTAATACATTAGCATAGACTATTAGGTGAATATATGAAACATAAAATATTCAACACTTGTATTTAATTTATTCCAAAAATATCATAACATATCTTAAACTATTAAGTTTTAATTAACTTAAATTTCATGATTAGTGCTTTCCTAATTGTAATTGTTGGCTAAAAGTATCTACTCGTCTGTATAGATTATAGTAATAGTATTTTATTTTCCAACAGGTGATTGATCCAAGTACAGGAAAACATACATTTTTTTGCACCAAACGTTTCAAAATAGTAGGCTTTAACCTTTTCTCAAAACTAGACTTTTCGCACGTGAGTCATTATTGCACCGAAGACTTCCATTGCGCTTTACTCAATCTGTATATAGTTCAAAATTGTTTTTACATTTACGGAGTGCTTAGCTTAAAATCCTGACTGAACACATATTATAATTAAAATCTAAAAGAAATCACCTATGGTATAAACAAAAATTAGAAAAGATACAAATGATAATTGATTTTTAACATATCTACCCTATTACAAAACTTTTGAAAAATATTCATGTGACATAGCCCAATTCGCGTTATTTTATACAAGGTATTCTTAAAATACTTTTACATTTTAAAGACTTGAAATGTACAATACTAATTTCCGACAAATGAAAAATTGTGTATATTGTTATGTCATCGTAGACATGGCACACTATATCTAACGTTGATAGTTTTCGAAATAGAGTGCCATGTTTTACAGAAACATAATGACTTTGATTTGAGATCCTAATTATTAAAATAAATTAAAATCAAGGTATCAAGGATTGTCGTTGCAATGCCATCAACTTTGGAGGGGACTGTATCCTTAAATTGAACGAATGGGCAGAAAAAAAATACGTAGTACTTTTACTACGGTATTCTTTCAATCTGTAGAGTTTTATTGGAATCGGAATTTGACAGTTGCCGATTTTACCTTGTAAGTCCCATGCCAGTTTTGAACCCCTGTTGTTTTCGATCACATAATTTATGTTCATGTTGTGTAAGTTCTTTGTAATTCTTATTATTTTGTTGTGCACACCCTTTTCGTTTAACTCCGTCCACACTTTTGCCCTCGAAACTGTGTCAAATGCTGGCTTTAAATGAATCAAAGCTAGGTAGAGGTTTTCATTCCCCTTATGCTCCTTTCTATTAGTTTTTAACACAACAAATATACAAATACAGTTTGGATTGTTTATTTATGTAACTATAAAATGGCAACAAAAGTGTTTCTTTTTAGGTAACAAAAAAATCTATTGCTTTGTCTGTTTTTAATCCCGTAATCGCGTTATTTGCATTGTATATTAATGAAGTAACAATTATATATTCCACTAAGCTTTCAAGCTTCCTAATATGGTCATTATAAAAAAATATCCAGATAATATGATCAATTTAATATTGCTTAAGGGGGTCTTATGTTGCTAATGAAACTGAAATGTGTAGAAAATGCAAAATAAATAAAGTTATTAAATTATTTTAAATAGAATTCTCTGTAATTTGCAATATTATATTTTATGTTCATAGGAAAGCCAGTGGTGCGATGGATCACCAACTCGTTTAATTCTGGAGCTTTCATATGTTTCTTTACTGGGTACTAACTTATCAAAACATCCACTTATATTGCATGCCACTGCACCAGTGTGCAATTAAGCTAATTAGGCCTTTATTGCTATTATTAATGTTTTTCCTTCCGAAAATGTTACCGAAAGGTTGTTCGAAAGTAATTACTGCGGAATTTAATGAATATAAACCGAAATTTGGATGAACGGCGCGCGGAAACGACCCGAACGAAACGAGCGAGAGAGAACCCGACACTCGGCGGAGACTTCTCACATGCAGCAAGCAGTGGTAAGCACCCAGCACCTACCATTAAAACTAAAGATACGCATGCCGAATGGGAGCAACCGCGTATACGCGAAGCGGCAGAGTAGGGCTAGTTCGCCGCTTTTCCGTTAGCTAGCGCTAATATCCGAAAATCCGTGCTTCGTGAAAATTTTGCGACTCCAGTTGCCCGACGCTGCGAGTACGGGGAAAGGCTCCGCGTGTGCTTATTCCGGCCATTCCCGGAACGATCGAGGGTATAAAATCTTACGCGTATATTGTTAACGGCACCGCGCGCCGGCGAATGTAGTAACCACGCGTTGGGGATTAGCGGTCTGGATTAATAAACAATAGCGGTCGCAATTAGGGGTCCGAGCGGGAATTCTCTCGCACGAGGGAAAAAAAAGAGCCGATTCTTTGTCGCATGTGTGTGCCTGTCGAAATTAAAAGTTTCGGCCCGTGATCGCCGTTCTTCTTATAAGACGAGGTGCGCTATTCTAGAGATTGAACAAAGGTGACAGGAATTTTAGGAAAACTCAGAGAAAAAGAGGAGATCAGTCGATAGAAAAAAAAAAAAAGTTCGGTTTTGTGTAAAGGAGGCCGTAAAAGCAAAAGTGTTTGGGATTATTTTACGGGTCTATTCTCGGGTAAGTTTGGTGGCGTGCTGATGAATTGACGCCTTCCGAAGGCGATCCGTTGGAATTGTTGTCCGGAATTGTTTTTGCTGTTGCTGCTCTTGTTGTTGTTGTCGGTGGCGAGTTGAATGTGATAGGTCGTGAAGGAATTTCATTAACGTCCAGAACACTTACCGTGAAAAGGCGGCGGTTTATACAACAAAGAACTTAAAATAACCGATTACGCTTCGGAAAATACCAAGCACACTTTAACGTTTGTTTCGTATTTCTTACGAGAAATAACGAAATAGTTATAAATTTCTGATATACTGATAGATGAAATGATATTTGGTTTTTGATGCATATGTTTCAGTATTTACAAGGGATTCTAATAAATCAGTTTTCGTAGATCCCATGCAGTGTTACTCAAAGACACTGTCTGTTGCTGCCTATTTCAACTTTAGGGGGTGCAATTTGACTTTGAAATTTAGCCCAAATTTCGTTCATCCAAAATAACTTTTAAACAGTGAGACACAGAAAAAAAGTTTCAATGGCGGCATGCACCGCTTATGCAGTCCATTCGACTGGTAGATCTAGTTATATACAGGATGTTACAATAAAGCACGGAACGACATATGTTGTGCTTATTTTATCGAATATCAGAAACTGCTTATAATCAAACTGTTTGTCATGAATGGTCTGTATACTTTTAAATAATTATACTGGGTGTCGAAAAACCATGATATTTTTATACATCCTTATCCTAATGAGATACTCTATATAGGCTGATCCAACTTAAGTAGTCAATATTGCTATCTCCGTTAATATTGATGCTAGATGTTGGTTAAATTGGCAAACTAGTAGTGTTCTTCATTGACTTAACGCAGATTTAACAAAAAAAAAAAAAACAATTGACTTGCGCATTTGCTAGACAACTGTCAAAGTAATGTTTGTTTTAACGGGTCATCCTGTATAGGAGTTTAGAAGTTTGAAAGATAATATCATTTACAATATAAAAGCTTAAAAATTAGTTATTTTATTATTACCATATTACACATAAGAAAATTGTTACATGTATTTGTAATGCTTAATACACCTTCTTTCATGGCACTAGTTCTCTACTCATATTTTGATTTTGTTAGGTATTGTTTCTACTAAAAATCATCACAGATTCAGTAATTAGCTAAAGTGTAGTCATTAGGGATACCACATTTAAGCATTTTGATGGAAGGGCAAGGCTTTTCAGAAAGCGGAATTTAGTGGAACTTGACGGGGGTTAAATTTGCTATTATTGCTATGAATTAAAAAAAAATGAACATTTCGTAAATGTAACAATTACAGAATATAATCCCGAGTTCTCGGTATTTCGACAGTTTTCTAGCCCCGAAAAACCTGGGACTCTTACTTACTTACTATCTCGTGATTTTCGGGATTGACACACAGGGTTTGATTGCATTTCTTTCCTTCTAAATTGCTGATACAATTTTCGGTAATATTTAAACATGGCTGAAGAAAATTAAGATTAATTACACTTCTATTGGCAGTTCTATACTTCATACAATTTGTTTCTAGTTATAACAAAGCAAGCCCACTACAACAATTTCTTTTCTAGAATACAAATACTTCTGCGATATCTGTAAACTAAAATCTATCATAACTTCCTTATTATTTATTTTAGTGCAGCAGTGTATGCTTTTATATTGTAAATGATATTATTTTTTAATTTCTTGAAAAATATATAGGGTGACTTATTAAAAAAAAATACTTTTACTGTTAACTAACAAGCCCGCAAGTCAATTCTTTCTCTATTGAATGTACGTTAATAAACATGAAAACACTACTAGTTTGCCAATTTAACCAACATCGTAGCATCAATGTTAACGGAGAAGGCAATAGTGACCACTTAGCTTGGACCTGCATATTGTTATTTAATTGCATTGTATGTTGGAAATCAATGTAGAAGCAGACACTAAATGACTACAGTTAGACGCGTTTGAATGTATGAATACCGGGTGTCCCACCGAACTGGGTTATTACACTTTTTAAACTTCCAGTGGGAATTTGATTTTGAATCTGCAGTGTAATCATGGCCCACTGTGATCTATTAAAAGAAAATATTTTTAACTCTATAGTACAGAGCGTTTAACTCTATAGTACAGAGCGTTGATATCAACTTTCTTTTTAAATGAATTAGTCCAGTTTTTATAGGTCTACTGAATTTACCGTGTCATGTGCAACTAGTTTGTATGAAGGTTCCTTATGCCTAAAGTCAACCGTTTTTTAGATATTTTCATTTTTGTTGATTTTTTGATATTTGCGCTCTTTCGAGTAAATTAAATATTTCATGAAATATCAGATATTTAGTGGTTCTACAAAAATCGACGTCAACATAAAGACGTAGGTATAAAGTGTTATAGCAATAATCACTCAATCACATACAGGGTGTTAAAAAATGCATCTCCACTGTACATACCTTCCAGCTAAAAAAAAAACTTTTTTCTTCGAAATGGAACACGGTAATTTTTACTACAGCATTATGTTCTGCGTAAAACTTTACATCGATTGGTATTAGGGTCTGTTATACTTATTTTTAATACGTGTGAAATGCCAAAATATGAGTAGTTTGTAAGTTTCGACCAAATATTTTTTTCCTAAAAAACACTTTGTATGTTGCTCTTTATAATGACGCGTTATCTATTTTTGTATTGTATATCGATATTTTCACCTGATTATTAAATATATCCAAAATAAGGTAAATTATAAATAAACTGACAAATCATTAATGTATTCTAGAAGACACCTATATTTTGTTTGTTTTTGATTTATGTCATCTGTCTGTATCGCTTAATAGTTAGTTTAATACAAAACATGAAGAAGCTGCAGTGTTTTCAGAGACTCTATGCCAGACGCTCCCTAAAACAAAAAAATGCCTGGCCTACTAAATGAATAGTTTTTAAAATATTTTGGCAGTATTTAGGATATCTACTTTAATTTCTTTTTAGATTTCATTTTTATCGGGGTTTATTCATTGCAAGTACATAAGTGTAGGCATCTAATGTTAAATAATCAACGCCTTTCGCTATTATCATTGTTACATTCTTCATGAATGTAGAATAAACATAAAATAATTTTTAAGTATATGTACCTGCCAATGTTTTTCTTATTTCTTTTGATTTGCAATTGTTTACTTATTTTTAGCAGAACATGTGTGAAGGAGTTGACAGCATTAGGGCTTACTATGAAAGATATGACTTCTTAATACTCCATAGGCTTATCACTGCGCAATTTGGTAAATTACCAACAATAGATATCACTTGTTTGTTATCACGTCTCATGGCCTACTTATATGTAATAATTAATGCACGTTCTCTATAACTGAAATATCATATTTACTACTAGTAAGAAATTAGTAACATAGACATTTTTATTATTAATTTTTTTTTAAATAATCAGTAACAGCTTGACTGTTGACAGCCGCCGGGCATTGCTTATTCAACGATGTCGGGTCAGCAAAAGCAAATTTATTTTAATTAGTTCTAATGCCTTTTTAATGTTTTAACCATTGACTATTATGAGGTTGACTATTATGCAAACAGCCTGATGAAGATATATCGTCCAAACCAGTAGCTGGAGTAATTTAATCTCGTAGCAAACAAATAAAAATTAGTATTACTATTTTATTCTTAATACCTAATTCGGATTACCTAATTATGGACATTCAGTTAAACATTTTTCAATATCTTGAAAGACAATAAATATTGCAGCATAAGTTTTAATGTATTAAATTCTTGGAAGGATTAACAACAAAGTTAGAGTAAATTTTAGTTTAGACCAATTACAAAGATGTCCTGCAATCAAATTGTAATAAGGGTTGCATTACCACACACCAGCAATTCAATCGTTAACGACATTAACCTAGTTCTGATTAATCTTTCGTTAATCTTTTACACGTCTTCTTTTTTATAATTGCATTAATTAAGATTATAAAAAAATGTTTTCTTAATGCGTTTAATTCGCTTTAATAAGTTTAGCTTGCGTTGTGATTTTAAAATATACTAAATGCAACTTATGTATTACTCGTGGTTTTTGTTATTATATTGTATATTATATCTTTATTATTTTGTCTTGTTTTCTTATTTTTATTTTTTATGTATTATACCGTTCTCTTGGTACCACAATTGTAGGAACTTTTAGCGACGTAAATTTTCCAACACCAACATCATGCAATACTTGGAAATTATCGATGGAGTTCGAAAATCAATATTTTTCGTGTAACCTGTTTGCAATGAATAGGTAGCTTTTACTGTTGAACATTTTCTGTAATCTCCCAAAAGTAAAAGAACTTTTTCTAAAACAAATATTTTTTAGGACTACCACAATTTTAAGCTTATATACGTAATTATATTTTTTAATATAACCATTAATTTATAACTTATCTAATTTGAAATGATTTTGTGTACTTATTCAATTAAAAGTTTCCATTCTTTAGTATTTTACAAAGGGGCTAAATATTTTAGATAATATTCTATTAGGATTATACTGTCCTCTGAATAGTTTGTGAAATTACCATTAATTTCTTATCTTTAATAGCAGTGTTTTTGTAGTCCCTGACTTTTTAGTTAGTTCCATTATTGAGGCGGCCACATTGCTGTAGGTGTTCTGTCGTTCTTTTTCCTTTTTTGCGCGGACTTTTAGCCCTAACCTCACTCGAACATATGATACACATCTAAAGATATTTTTCATGCAAATGTTAACGTTGTGAATTATGTCGATTATTGTATTTCTTAGTTCTGCTTCTTGCAAATTATAAGCGAGTAATGTTTTATTACTATATAGTTTTGAATTACACTTTCATAATTATATTTTTTAATATTTCATAGTCTCCGTTTCCGATGATGCAATAAAGTATTGTCAAAGCTCAGAAAAGGAATTTTCCTCATGTTTTCTTGGCTGTCTACTCACAATTAATCTCATCGGATCCCTAACAAGTACAGCTGGTGCTTCTACTTAACCTTAATAATGCAATTGGAATTACGATGTTGCTATAATTTACAATTGCACTTAATTAATTCTCATTTCCAATTAAAATTTTACAAACACTGATTTTTGCTAATGCTAAGAAGAGTGTCGGTCTGACGGTAATAATTATTATATCTGTCGAGACCGTCAACTTCTCTCACCGTTTTATAAATTCGCCAAACAGGTCTTTAAACTTATAAGGATCATATTCAATTTATTTTTCTGAACAGTCTCCACAAACGTGAATGTGCTTACATAACTACAATAATACTTACGTTTATATTTAACGAAAGACTGAAATTGTGATTTGTTTAGGAATCAAAAATAAATTTTTTACACATAAAGTTCATTCACAAACGAATTCTATTTTTATCATTCTTCCTACCCTAGTGTGCGGCTTCGAGCGAATACAATGTTATTGTTAGTAGAATACAGCAGCCGCCATATGATCGATATAGGGCGTATGTTGTCTATTCTACTTGCTGTAGGGCCCGCAGATTACTGAACTACGCTTTTTGGTAGTTCGGAAATACTAAGAACTTTCGAACACTCAATTGTATTAAATATTTCAGAATTCATTAATTCTTCTTTTGAAAGCTCCATTTTATACAAATAACTTAATTACTTTCATTAAACACGATTAAACTTCACAAAACGACTGTCATTACAGAATCACCCCCTACTAAGATTACAAATATGACTGCTACAATAAAAAATTAATCAAAACTATAATATGCGAAAAGTAAGAGATAAGACTTAGAGTATGCTTAACAAAAATCAACGAATTTATTAATAGGAATTCTATGATGTAACCATATACAGGAGGTTTTTAAAATGGATTAGAGGTTGACTGAGTTCGCACTTTAGTGACAAACATCCAGTATAGTGCAGTACAACTATGAACACACCTGCAGGTGTAAGTAGATCTGTACTAATATGTTTCAAAAGTTGGTTCACTTATTCTATACCTCTATATAAGTGGTGATTAAATTACAACCCCTTTTTTTAACACGGTAATTGGAGTTTAGTATCCAAAAAAAAAAGTTAAAAGCGATATCGAGGTTACGAAACACACTGTACAAATTCCAATAATTTTAGGTCATAGAAAAATCATAATACTACAACAATATATAAAAACTTTTTTTCCTGTCTGCCACTGTTTAAAAGTTATTGATCAATTTCCTGCCGATGAACCATTTTGTATGTGCTGGTGCATCGCTCAGTTTACGATGTGCAACAATTTAATATAATATCGCGTGCGGGTTTGTTGTTATATATTGTGAGATGGAGCGCAATATCTCACACGCGATCTTGAATTGAACAATTTTTGTATGTTGTGTTATTCGTAACTTGACTGTTTCCGACTTAATAAAGCTGCTGAAAGTGAAATGTGTAATCTTCCTGACAACATAATACGCTTGCTTCATACTGCCGCACTGGTATCCTTTTAGATACAGCTTTATGTCCACAATTTTTTACAATGGATATATACAGTTGTTGTTTCGTAAAATAATATAAATAAGGGAAAGCGAGGTAATAAAAAAACAAATAGGGCAATACGATATTTGTATTTTAGTTATTTTTTGTCTGAACATCATATTTCTTTTTATAACGTAAATTTTGTTTGTGAAGACTTTACCGAAAAAAAAAATATTAAACTTTAATCAGATGATAAGAAAACTATTGTTTCTCATTAAAACAGATAATAGCCTGTTTAACTTTGCACACTTCGTACTTTTTCTCTGTTGAAGCTAATAAGAATTATCCTCCGCAGTTATGCCTTGCCATCTGAAAACGTATATTTATATTTTAGTATTTTTTAAATCTTTACTTAAGGTAATCTTCTTTACCGAGTGGAGAAAATGAGGAAATATCTAAAATATAATCTATGTGACTCCGTGCGAGGGACACAAGTAGATGGCAAAGAAAACAACTAAGTCCACTTCCTCACAGATTCTGCTTGCCTTGTAAATATCTGAAAATACAGATAAGTAAAAAAAAAAATTAAAGTATAACATAACATAATTGGTAAAATGTCTTCTCTGCATTTTTAGTTTCGTAAAAGATATTGTAGCTATAGATAAGATAAAAGTTTTTCTTTGCCGAAACATCATATATTGAATGAAGTAAATAATTTAGACCAAAATTGCTTCAATTTTCTTTATTTAATCATCGAATTTTTGCATTATGAAACCGTCTTAATTTATTCAGTAAAGTTTATGTCATCGTATAAGCAGCGCTAGTTTGTTTTATGATTGGTACGCAATGATATATTGTATACCTTGTGAAGTTGTTACACTCATAAACTTAAATTTGACGAAAATATATTTTATTACTCTCCCATTTCTTCCCTATTCTCTTCTATATTATAAATAATTGATGATCAAGGACAAAGGACGACATATCTAAACTGAAGTGTCTATATTACAATTACAATATTCTATTATGGCGGTCTGTTCGATTAGTAAATAAATAATTATCTAGCATCAATATTGTCTCTACGACCACAAATAGAAGTCGCTTGTTTGTACATTTTTAATCATTTTGTTTTCTGCAAAACATCTTTCCCATAACGCTTGTCTTGTTTTTCAAACTAGTGGTAGTTAATAAAAAAAATTACGGATGGTGCTAGTGTCCCTTCATTTTCCCATACGAATATCTTACTATAGTTACTTGCATATTTTGATAATGTAACTTGAGTTCCTCAGTTCTAATATTACAATAAATATAAATGGTAGTAAATAGTGAGAGATGTCGGCATTTTAAAAATTTTTATTTTATTGTAAAGAGATATTAACGGAAAAGTATTTCGAATATTCAATACCAATTATCAATAAAGGCCTTTTAGGAAATCATGAACAGACTGTTAAGAACCAAAAGAATTTTCCTAAGCGTCTACTTCTTTTTTTTTTAATATGACCTATATCTTAACAAAATAAAAATGAAAATGGTTATAAACAAAAAGGTTATAAACAACCAGAATGTTACTACTTTGCTTTAGCATTGCAAATCAAATAACCAAACCACTTTTAAACTGTTTGTTTGAAGGTTCATAATTAAGTTATAAAATCAGACGTATAAAATATGCAGTGCTTCCAAATTAATTTACTACGTTATTGTGTAACCGGTTTCAGTTTCAGAAAAAAACTCACCAAGCAGATTTTACTACAGAATAAGAAAATACAACGGAATAAAACATAGTAGAACATGTGGGTGCTTAATTTTAGGTTAAATGTATAATGAGTGATGAACTATTCATCTCCCGGTGATCATATCGTTGCGAAATACTTTATAACTTTGTCAGAAAATGAATAAAATCGAAAAGTACACGACCCCCCAACGGCATATCCCGCTATTGAGGCAGCATGGGTTCTCAGACACTTAGTCTGAGCAGGTATGTGAAAAAAAAGTCAGCGGCTCTTAATTCCTTCCGTTAGTTCAAACAAATTGCAACAAAAAACGAATAAAATGGAAAAGCCTACTGCTTTTATGCCGTACCGATATGAATTTTCATCACAGTGATTAGAAATTGCCTTACTGCTTTAAACCTCTTTTTTTTAGGATTGTGACCAAGAGAAATTACTAAAAACATCCTTTTTCAAACTAACTTGTATGCACAGCAGTTGGACAAAACTTTACCACTCAGAGAAATAGAATAATTTCTTGCAATTAACACACTAATGAACATAAAAGAAGCTGGCGACTTGCAGAAACTATTGGTCATCCTTGTCGGAAATGAATTTTTCTTACATATCCTCTCAAATGATAGTGTAGATAATAAATTTGGTTGGTTTCTTAGCCACCCTCATCTGAACGATAACAACTTTAAACCTCTCACTGGTAACACTAACTTTAAGAAACTCTCCAAAATTAGGATCTTACTGTCAAAATTGCTGGAAACTTTTCAAAAATGTAAAAACTCTACCTGCGATTTATCTGTTGACAAATAAATAGTAAAATTTGCTGGTAAATGCAGTATAGAGCAATATATGCCCCTAAAACCCATCAAAAGGGGTTATAGGGCATGAGTGCTAAACGATACAACTAAGTACACCCTCAATTTTCAGAATTATACTGGAGAAGTTGGCCAAAGAGCAGAAACAGGATAGAGCGCCCATGTTGTGAAGGAGTATACTGGCTTAGTATGTTGGCCATGACTATAAAGTGTTCATGGACAACTATTTTTACAATATTTTTTAATTATTACTACTAGGGTTTTCTGTACCTATTGTTTATGATTGTATTTATATTTTAAAGTGTAAAGGTGGCGATGTAATTATTAAAAAAAATATATAGATATGTCAAACAAATAAAGTTAATCGCAAGAGTTTTTATTTATTAAAAACCGATTCGATTACACCTATGTTCAACTCTTTTTGAGATATTGCGATTTTTGTTAAAATTTTGACATTTACATCGTTATATGTAATCGATTGATTCTCACTTGGTTTGAATGTCAGAAGTCTCCCACTTCAAAATTAACAAGTACTAACATTGTTTTACCAAAACGTAATAAAAAAATTCATTCCAATTATAGAGGGTGTTTAAAAATTAGTGGCATATCAGAGAATTTTGAAAGTTGCAAAACTTAGCTTTTTTAAATAGAACAGCCTGTATATTTTTGTATTTTTGGATGTAGAATTAAATTTTATACCGATTTGCTGTAACATTCCCTATACCCACCTGCATTCTCAGTGAATGTAAAATAATTTTAAAATATCCAGGTTAACATAAGCTTCTCCAATATTTTTCATTATCTAATTCATAAATTCCGCAATAATATGCATCCATCTGAACACGCGACGTGTAACAAACAATGATTATAACAATAATATCAACTAACAATAATAAATTGTTGTAATGTTAAAGTCATGGCCTATCAGATAGAAAAAAAATCGGCCATTTGAAAGCGGTAATAAACCAAACGAGTAATTTAAAAGAAAACTACTGAAGATGGGTGTAGGGAATGTTACAGCAAATCGGTGTAAAATTTTACATCCAAAAATACAAAAATATATAGGGTGTTCTATTTGAAAAAATTAAGTATTGCAACTTTAAAATTCTCTGATATACCACTAATTTTTAAACACCCTGTATAAGTCCAATGATTTTTTTTTATTACGTTTTGGTAAAACAATGTTAGTACTTGTTAATTTTAAAGTGGGAGACTTCTGACATTTAAACCAAGTGAGAATCAATCAATTACATATAACGATGTAAATGTCAAAATTTTAACAAAACTCGAAATATCTCAAAAACAGTTGAACATAGGTATAGGAAACCCTAGTAGTAATCGCCATAGAATTTTATGGTAAATTCAAAAATATAATAATATATAGGGTGTTCTGTTTAAAATAACAGGTTCATGGCGACTTCCGGTTAACCGGAAGTGCAAAAAAGTTGGAAATATTTTAGAAAAAAAGTAAGTACCAAGTTGTTGCAAACCCCAAGTTTTTAAAACTGAGGAATTTCGTTAAGCCGGAAAACTTCTAACTAGCCGCTTCCGTGGAAAACTCTGTATAAATTATTTACTTTTTACATAGATTCGAGAAGGGTTGAAGGAACTTTGTTTAAAAAAATGCGTTTTAAGGGTGAAGTACTATAAACGTAAAGATTATTTTATATTTTATAAATGTAATTTAAGTGGTCGTAGTTTGTACGACCTTATTTTGTGAGTTCCTGAAAATGATTGCCGTACCCAGAATATATTAAATCGAACTTCTTCCTTTTCCAGTCAAGCAAGTAGTGACGCGGAGTAATTGAAACATATTAATAGTTCAACTTGCCTTTACGAATTTGAGTGAACTTCGACATTACACGAACGTTGGAAATAACTTTAAAGTGTTAGTTTCTCCTTCCGAACTAACGAAAACATTGAATCAGAAATTTAGCTGAATAGTTTTTCGCAAATTGTTCAACATAAAAAAGAGAAAAACTGGCGTCAATCTGTTAGCGTAGCGCTGTAGTAACATATTTATCATATGTAGGGTTCCAATGGTAATTCCTGAAGTGTACGTAAAAAATTCTAATAAATCTCTGGATCTGACTAGACCACCGATAGCCGACTCTGTATGCGTTTTATGCCGACGACTTCCACGTAATTTATGTAATGGAAGTGGAAAGTGGGAGATGAATAATTTTGCGAGGCGCAGAACTATTTTTCTCGAGAAAAGGTTTTAAGAATATTGGGAGTTTTTGTACAAGCAATTTTATAGATAACAATATAGTCCCACGAGTTTGTAGTAACGCGCTCCTTACTAAAATAAACATCGCAATGACAGTGCAAACAAAATAATTTTATTGGCACATTTCTCATTTCATACTTAATATTCTGAACCGGAAGGAAAGAGAGAGGCGAAATTGTTTTTCCTTTTTTTGTATGTACCAATCATGGGTATTAATTAACAAAACATCATCAAGTTAAATGAAAGAACATGTAATAACGTTAACAACATATTAGATACACTCGTATTCGCAACAAATATAATTATAAGCAAATTTCACATGAAACATGTTAAATTTGAATGTCTACCAAGAAGCGATGTTACAAGGCAGATGGCTGATGGTGTATAAATCAGAGGGTGGCACATAATTACACCTTTGTGTCATTATCAGCGCCTCTAGAGGGTGTAGCGCACATCTCTTGAAAGAAAGGAAACGGATGCTTATCTGGTCATACTTTTCTATGGATCTATTCGGTCTGCCATTTTCGCAGCTATATTCATATTGCCCGTGCTGTATTCGTCGCATTTTAATCCTGTTGATTTTTTTATTTATCACATATTTCTGATTTATTAACAATGTTGTATTCCAATTTCTTCTTTATCTTGGTTTTTTAGGTCGTAAATTCACATTAATAACTACTACGTTTCGCTTTATTTTCGAAGCTTTTTCAAGTATAAAAAATATAAAATGTAAATAGTGTAAATTATAAATATATTACACTTGAAAAAGCTTTGAAAATAAACCGAAACGTAGTAGTTATTAATGTTATTTCCATATTTACGACATAAAAAACCAAGAAAAAGAAGAAATTAAAATACATACATATGGTCAAGAAAAGATGCTTAAAATTTTGTATTCCTTTATTTTTGTTTTACCTATTTGTTTTGTACACTATTATGAAAGATGTTTCATAATTAGTTAATGGTATAGCGTTAAACTATATAAAATGTAAACATGCAGTCATGGTTGACGAAGATTAGTTTATTTGTATTGTTGTGGTTTTTAGTTTCGTTATATTGTTATATCCGTAGACGAAGTAACTATTATTGCCTTTTTTGCATTGATAAAACATCTACACAATTCTAAAGAATATTCATTGCTTATGTCGCTAATCCAAGCCTTACTAGTAGATGCGTTGTGCATAATTATACAGGAAAAATTTCTATGAAGTAATTTGAAAACTGAGGTGGTATAAGAGATTTATCACAGGTACAAGTTTCCTATCAAGCATGAATATATTAAGGAAACATGTGATAAAAGCGCGCTCTTCAGATGTAATCACAGTAAAACGGCGCTTAATGAGCAATTTTTATTGTTACAGCAAATTAAATAACATTGGAATCATTCGACACAGTTTAAAACGAGGCAAACTAATTAAAATACAATTAAAATTCAGTGTAAACGGGAACAGAACAAACAATGCAATATAACTGATCAAAATATATGTCGTAAAGAGACTAACAATAAGTTATCAAAAAACGACAACTGTGTGTGTACCAGAGGCAAACAAACAAGAAAGATGGATAGACAGATTTAAAATCGAAAGAAATAAACCAATTAAAGGATTACAGATCAGAATTAAACAAAGAAAATGATAATTAGACAAAATGAATTTCGTAGTTTTATTGACATCTTTTTACTTTATTTGATGAACCATCAAGAGTTAGTTGCAATAGTCAAACATGTATCGACAATATGTTGGCAGATAAAGAGACGGATGTATATGAAGTAAAAACAATAAATAAACATATCTCGGACCACTTGACACATATCTTGGTAATGGGCAGAGTTGGGCATTAATCAATTAAATTCCTAATCAGTTAAATTTCGGATTAAAATGGTTAATGGGGGATTTAATTATCAGTTAAGCGTTAAATTTTTAATCAATCAAATTTCCAATTAAAATTTCAGTGGAAGATATAATTGAAACAAATTAATTGTTAGTTGACAAGTATGTATATGTAATTATAATTGGTTAAACGTTAATTTTTAATCGGAAATGGACTAAATCTAAGTCGTATCGCATTCCTGCTATAATTTTAAACGGTGATCCTTGCAAGGATTGCAAGCGGCAATAGTCAACAAAGTGCGCACATTGTAGAACGTATCATCTACAGTCGTGGACTTTAGAAATGACTACCTGTTAAGCGGGGCAATATAATACATTAAAAAAATTGGGCTAATCAGGTTTTAGCAAATATTTTAAATAGGAGTTTAGATACTAAATTAAATTTGAATGCGTACAAAGCAGAGGCGATGTTTTTCGGCAAACCGAGGCAAAGGAAGTCTACATTTAAATCAGGGGAGGGTAGAATTTATTGCAAAGAATTTGTCAAATATCTTGGGGTTATTTTAGATGATAAATTAAATTTTAAGGCGCATATTTAGTATGTTACATAACATACATTATCAACTAACAAGTAAATCTCGATTGATAATTTTAATCCGAAATTTAATTGATTAAAAATTTCATCGATTAATATCGAACTTTAAGTGTGAGTAATTAAAAAATAGCGATTGAATGAAATCAATCCGGCCAGGTTAAAAATTAAATTAACTTCAATTTTATTGTGATTAATTAATTGATTTGATTTCGATTGAAAATAAAAGTTTCTATTGATTAATTTGAATGAATCTTGCCTAACTCTGGTAATGGGTAATCTCTCCGCTTCACCTGAAACAAAGTATGAATTCATAAAAATAAATATTATGAGACAATATATATAATATTTAGTTACCCCGCACATAAATGGATGAAATGCCTTGGTACTCTCTTCTGGAGGCATAAAAAGCTTTTAACGTTTTCTATTATATCTTCACACAGATCTTTAATGAATTTCTTCCGAAAAAGGAAGACCAGTTCAAAAAATAACAAATAAAAATCTAAACTGTATATTGTCAAAGATTCGACAATAAACGATAAAGGAAAACATTGAATGCATTATGCACGATTGCTGTGGCTAGTGGGGACGAGGAAACGTATAAAGTATACAGAGAATATAAAAAAAATCGTCATTATATGAATACAGTAAAACAAAATGCTGAAGATATTCAAAATGCTAGCAATAAAATAAAAATGATATGGACTATTATTAACAAGGAAACAGAAAATAAAAGGAAAAAAGCAGTACAACAAACTCCAGAAGAACTCAATAATAAATTCATTAGTGCGGCGAAACAATTGATAATGAAGCAAGCAGTTATCTATCCAAATTAACCTTGGATACTACTAAATCTTTTTATCTAAAACAAACTAATGAAAAAGAAATAATAATAGTACTAGTAAATAGTATTAAGAAAACGCATACCAAAAATATATGGAGTAGGTAGCAAGGTTCTTTTTTTTTTTTTTAAAAGAAAATAGATGCAATCGCAGCCCCACTATCAAAACTAATAAGTAAACGCTTTCAAGAGGGAGTTTTTTCCGTTGCAATTTAAAGCCACTAAGGTAATACCCATTTATAAGAAAGGATATATAAACGATGGCTATAACTATCGTCCAATATCGATATTATCAGCTTTATCGAAAGTGTTTGAAAGATTGATAGTGAATAGATTAATGGCATACTTCGAGAAGAATGATTACTGTTTACTGAAAAGCAACATGGCTACAGACAAGGAAAATTTGTAGTTACGGGGATATACGCAGGGATTGAAACAATTATGGAGGCATATGACGAACAACAACATGTGGGACTGACGTGCTGTGACTTCAGTAAAACCTTTGATACTGTGGGACGTGATATACTTTTGGACAAATAATTTTCTATGGCATTAGGGCGACCCAACTTCAGCTCATGGCGTCATACCTATCCGAAAGGTATCAGATGGTGAAGCTCGGGAGTAGTACGTAAAATATGCAACTTCTAACACGAGGGGTGCCGCAAGGGTCAATTCTGGGTCCTTTACTATTTATCATATATACCAATGACTTACCTTGCAATATCTCTTCAATACAAACTGCACTATATGCCAATAACACAAGTATATACCTAGCAACTCATGACGCGGCGAAAACGGCCTACTACGCAAATTGCCAGAGTAGGTTGATATACGGTATTCTTTTCTGGGCCACATCAACTTCCACCAATAGAGTCTTCATTCTTCAGAAAACCGCTATTAGAGCCCTTTGTTAACTAAAAAGGGATGAAAGTTGTGGAGAGTATTTCAAAAACGAAAAAATACTGACCTTACCGTCACTGTACATACTTACCGCTCTAAAGTATGTTCTGGACCATCACCACCATTTTTCTACAAATGGGGAAATCACATGTGTGATACAAGACATAAAAACAATCTCAAAATTCCATACTACAGGGTTCAAGTCTCGCAAAGATATAGTGGATTACTGGAAATCAAAAATTTATAACAAATTAAGTCTCTACACGGCCTTAATAATGCTGCTGCTGTCAAAGAAGCAAAAAAGAATGATTACGGAACGTGGCTTCTATAACACTGAAGATTTTTTATTGTCAGTAGTGGATAATAAACACAGAGAGTTTATTATCCACTATTATTGTGTTAATTACTTTATAAAATGCTTACATAACTATAATTAGTTAATCCCTCATCTTTCTTGAAAACAGTTGTTTTGCGTGCAGTGTTGAAATAAGACGGAAAAATACTTTCAGTAGAAGAAGAGTTTATAGAGTGAGCCAGTGGTGCAAGAATACATTCACTAGACTCTTTGATAACATATGAATACATAAGCATAACAGCGACGGAATAAGGGACTTTACATTATCGACCCACCTTAGATGCTATAGAGGAAAAAGGAACAAAATTCTAGAAGAAACGTTTACAGGTTTACAATAAATTGCATTAGCAATCAGTACCAATTTTTTGGTGTTAGTATAGGTAGTGAAAATAATTGATTTTATATTTCTAATACTCGGTAGCATGCAGTTTTATCTAGCAGTTGATTGATGGATTTAGTATATTTCGCGCTCAGAACTCTAGATTTAATTTTTATTTTCACATTTTACCTGATGTATTCAAATATTTACAATAACAGCAAAACATTTTTCAAATAACCGGTAAATTAAAAAAACAGCTTTTTTCACTATGTTCCATTACACATATATCATTAATATACGTGACTAATATTAAAACAAATCTCTGTATTTATAGTTCGATTTGAATAAATCATTTGTTACATTCCCGTATTGGTAAATATAATGTTGCCATGCTATTCTAGAATAAATACAATTTCGTAAATCTCTTTCATATGCGTTATTTTTGTGTTTATTCGCCCAAGCACTGGAACGCTTCCGGAACTATGGACGCAATCTGGGAAAGTGTTTGTTTTACCTATTGCAGGTGCTGCAGGACTTTTTTTTTACATTTTTGTATTCCAGAATGTAACGAAACGGTTTGTTTGTAATATTATATGATTTGGAAGTACCAAGATACATATTTATTTTGCGACTTTATATGCGTAATTTGTTCGATTAAATTTTTATTCAATATATTTTGTTTTATGAACATCTGTGATGATATTACTAATAACATTCTATGTAAAGCAAAATGTATTTATCTCGTCTTTTATTATTGTTGCAGAGTAAATTGACGTGGACCTTAATGGTGAACAGTGCTTGATAGGTTAATTTTCACACAACATGATCCAGTTAGTTTCGTGTTTGCTGGTCCTACAACTGGCGTTTGAAGGTAAGTTCTGCTTCTTATTTTGTTAACTGAGAAGGTATTGTCCTGTATCCTTGTTTATATATCTTAATAATTACTCAATTATTTTACGTTAACACCCACTCGTACTTCCAATCGGTTGAATAACTATTGAGATATATATACAAGGCTTGTACTACGTTCAATGCAATCTACCTAATGACATTGGTAGCTATTAGCGGATTCATTCAGTTTGCCTTTAGTAGATAGAAAACGGATTTAAGCCTGTTGGCCATCGTGAAATTGCTTCATGAATTTGCTCCTAATAGATGCGAATATCACTACCGTGCCCATGTAGTAGCTTCGGATCTTTCGTTTTAATATTCATGAATTCGCGGGAATTTAAAAGTTCAACTTGAAAGTTTTAACGTCGGGTTAGGATATTTTCAAATAATTTAAAGGGACTAATCGTGAAAGTGCTTCAAATGGGTATAGCGCTTGGAAAAGTCGAGCGCAAACCTATTAATTACTAATTAAAAATGTTTGGTTTTTAACTCCACAGGAGATATGCAAATTTGTTTTTGAATTGAAAATCCGATAATGTTTTAAATCAGCAATGTAGGTATATTAACCAAGTGCAAGTTTAATTACATCAAATTAATAGATATAAGAATAATTGTAGCATGTCGTGAATGATTTTAATGTTGATTTTAGTATATTACAAATGTTTTGATCAACACTTCTTACTTAAATATAAATACTTCTTACTTTGTTTACTTACAAACACAAAAATTAACGAAACGAAATCGCGGTTATCACTAGTGTTAAAGATAACAAAAGAATTATGTCAGTTATTTTTACATTTAATCAAAACGTAGGTACATTATTGACAATAATTGAATTAATTTTACCATTACTTAGTGTCATTTCAACAATTGGCTATAAATGCTTTATTTGTTTAAAATTAAATTAAGTATTGAAATGTTTTCTTACAATTAGTGTAAATTATTATGAATTATTGTTGTCTGGTTTAATACAAACGTTAGTTGCTCTTTTCACAGCACTAAGGGAATTTTCCTATTGCAAAGTATGTTAAACCTCTTTTAAACATTTATTTTAATATGGTAATCTATGCGTCACAATGAAGAAGCAACATGTGAAAACTCAAAAAAATTCAACTTGGTACTTGAAACTATAATCTTAGTTAACTATGATGCGTTGAGAAGGCGTTGCTATCCAAATGTGACAACTTATCTCACCAAGTAATTAAATGGGGAAATGTATATTTAATGTGTATGGAAAATTTAAAATTTAAAAAAAAAATGTAAAAGAAATAACATATTTTTCAACAGCCTAATTTAATTGCATATCTAGTCGGTAATGTCGATAACTACAGCTGTACATGTTTATTCCTATATGATTATATTTATACTTAAATATAGATTTTGCTAATGGTGGATAAATAAATATTTAAACTAATGCTGTAACCAGCCATAATGTACATATGTATACATATATAGTACATTTAAGAATGCTATATCACATAATTAGATAATGTATTTATCGTTTCTATTTCTATTTTTTTAGATTATAAAGCATAGCAGGGAATAATATGCTGTAACTCGTATACACCGAATAACTTTTAAAATAAAAATAACATTATTTAACACTTATTATAAGAATTTTTATTAAATCTAAGTACCGAGACTTCAACCAAAAGCAACTGCGTATTTTAATCGTGTTGCCTTAATGCAAAATGACATCTATACGGTTGTGTTATTTTTCTGTACATTCATCCAGTGATAGTTAATCATTGGTTATTTTAGGCAGGGCAGCATGGAGGAGTAGGAGGTCTAAAACTAGATGAAGTTATAACATCAAAAAGGGAACAATATATCACTCAGGAATGGTTTGCTTATATCATTTACTTCGTTGTAGAGAATATTACATAATTCTGGACATACAATCAAAAATGAATTTAGTCATCTCCAATCTGCACAATTGACGTTTAGAGCGGGGTCATTGTTGTTTCTGTTTTTCAAGTACTAACAAATGTTTTGAAAGATTTTCGATCGAGAGTGTTTTTTTATAATCTGAACCTTCTCATTGTCAACGAAATTGTCGAGTTGTTGATATCTAGTATTTATTCAGGGATCCAAGAAGTCGAACATTTAAATGTACATCAATAGAATGAGCGCAATACCAATACAATAAAATGAAAGTAATAAAAATACAAATAGTCGAGTACATGAATATACACACAGAAAAACGATTACTTGATGCAAGTGATTCTCACTTCAGTCAAGTAAACGGCACGTTCATATATACGCAAAGAAGTATTTACTTGGACGAAGAATAGTAAATTCTTGAATACCTATTTAAATAAATATATAGTTGATTTAAACACTTACATAGCATCCCCACTGTTAGATCAGATGGTCTAAACTCACCAATAAGAATCAATTAACGTATGCGTTTGCACATGTGCAATTCCCATTAACTAAATTTAAGTGTTTAAAATACTTCGACGACGAAAATTACTATTAGTTTTAGTAATATTCCAAGAAAATAAAATATTTTACACAAAAAGGTGTAATTACTTAAATCTATAATGTTTTCTTGAATGAAGTAAATATTTACTTGTGTTAAGTGAATACAGTCAAGAAAATGCTTTTATTTCAATTAAGAAATCGTTTTTCTAAGTGTACAAAACTAGCATAAGTACATATAAAAGACAAACATGCATTAAGCATACTGTATACTAACATAGTGGGTACCCAGAAAAGCAGCCAGGTCACGGGGCTACTTGTCAAATGTACCATTGAAGGCAAAAGTCTTGACTCCAAATTAAAGAAAGAAATACTGAAGAAACTCCAATGATTCTATTTCTATTTATGTCAAACTTGAGTCAAGACTTTTGTCTTTGATAATACATTGATGAAACTCATCGGACCCGTGGAAACATCTTTCCAAAGGGATTGCTCCAAAACTCTGCACGACAACGATTTTAAGTAAGCAGACAAGATATTTTAGATTTTACTGTCAACATGTAAATGTGATTGTCTACATTATATTATATAAGTGAATCAATTTGGAATACTGAAACTTCGCCTTCTTGTAGACCCAATGGAGTGTTACTCAAGGACACTATCTGTTGCTGTAGAACTTTAGGGGGTGTAAAACGCCCTTGAAGCTCGACCCAAATTTCGTTTATCCAAAGTAACTTTTAAACGGTGAGAGATAGAAAAATGTTTCAAAGGCTTACATCGTTTATGCAGTTCCTTTGATTGGTAGAGCTAATTATATACAGGGTGTTACATTAAGAACGGAACGACATATGTTATGCTTATTTGATTAAATTTCTGAAATTAGTTATAATTACTCTATTTCGCATCGAGTACTGTATATAGACCTGATTTAAAAAATTAAACAGGGTGTTTACAACAGATAATTAAACGAGACGCACTTTATCATAAATATGACAAACATTACATTTATAAACACTTTACATATAATAATTATACAAACAAATTAGAAGAATTCTTTAAACAATATAAAATAAAACCTATCTTTAAATCTAGCAAAAGACCATTTATAACTTATTACGAAACAATAAAGATAAAATTCAGAAACTCGATAAAAACGGTGTTTACAAAATTAAATGTAAAGATTGTAACTATATTTGTATAGGAGAAACAGATGGAAAACTGGAGAACAGACTTAAAGAATACAATGCCAAAATCGCTTCTAACGTATACCAATGCAGAATTAATACAGGACAGGCAGTATTTGTGAAGATGATATAACTTCAATTCCTAACTGTAATAAAGGCGTAAGGCTCAAACTTCTAGAGGCATACGAAATTGAGAAGTACTCGAGGGAACACAATATAGAATTAATGAACGAACAAATTAAGTATAATATTAAACCTATCTTTTCATATTTACAATTTTGATCAAATTTATTTACTTTTTCTTATTTATTTAAATAGGAAAAAGGAAAAACTTTTTTATTTTATGCCGTACTGTCGTATGTATGTACGTGTGTTCAGTCTGCATTTGTCTTCCCACAAGACATTAGTATTCGTGAAGTTTTGTGCTTTGAAATTAAAAAAAATATAATAATAATAATACATTCTCATTCTTTATTTCATAAAGCAAACTTTACAAATGATATAAAGTTCCAAATGAAGAGCGCTAGAGAGAAAAAAAGAGACGGAAAATCATGGCTCAATAAAAAAATCATTTAAATTACATGATTCTAATGATAATAAAAACAATTTAAGCTCCTTTTTAAATATTTACGGTTGCGATATATCAATCAACCTCTTTGGTAAATTATTAAAAAAACTGTATGCTCCTGTAATTTAGGCATTTTTTTCTGTTAAAGTAAGCCTATTTTCTTTGTTATGCTGATAACCCTTTTCTGTGTGACAAAAACATTCTTATAGGCGCCCGCTACTGCCCCAGAATATAATGCCGTAACGCAAGAGTGACTCGAAGTTAGTAACATACACCGTTTTGGCACAATTCTGTCATGTAAGTGCTAAGGAGTCTGATTCCATAGCAGAGTTTAATTTTTTTAACAATGAGTCAAAGCATACTTTGACCAGTTAAAGAATTTATCAATATAAACTCCTATAGGAATTTTACATAGTTGCTTGCTTCAATTTTTTTGTTATCAAGTTCTGTAGTACCTGGTTTCTCTATCCTTCGTTGTTTTGTACTAAATCGTTCCTGTTTCGTTTGCTATAACGGTTATGAATCTAGGATTTTTACCGCCTGCTCTGGAGTACCGCAAGGGTCGAACTTGGGACCACTGTTGTTTAATGTTTACATTAATAATTTGTTAGCTGAGTTAGACTGTCGTGTTTTGGCTTATGCGGACGATTTAAAGATCTTTACAAAAATAACGTCGGCAAAGGATTGTGAATCTCTGCAAAGAAATCTGCACATTATCAACAATTGGTGTAGCAAGAATATGATAAGGATTAGCATTAATAAGTGTGCTGTAGTATCCTACACTACTTTAAACAATCCATTAATCTTTAACTATCACTTGGACAATATCACCATTCGACGGCAGACTGAAATTAAGGATTTGGGTGTTCTCTTTGATCAGCGATTACAGTTTTCGCATCACATTTCTACCATCTGTGCATCAGCCTCACAATCACTTAACTTTATTATTAGATCTTGCAGAGGATTTACAAATGTGAATACCATAAAAACATTGTACTATGTTTTCGTTCGGCCAAAACTAGAATACGCGTCCATAATTTGGTATCCTGTATATACCTACCAAGACCTTCAACTGGAAAGAGTGCAGAAGAAATTTTTAAAATATATGAGCTTTAAAACCTCTGACATCTATCCTTCGCGGGGAACAGATTATAATCTTCTCCTTAAGCAATAAAATAATAAAATTGATGCATCGGAATTACTATCCTTGGTAAACATAATTACACCTAGGTATGGCACACGATCGACGGATACTTTTTCTCTACCTACGGCACGAACAAATATACTAACTAAATCGCCTATCGTTCACATGAGCAGAAATGCCAATAAGCTTTTTCCTGATCCTTTTCATATTCCTTCCCTTCCTTCATCCCATTTACCTTAGTATAGATAGCTGAGTAATGTTAATTTCTCATTTTTGTTGTTATATTGACTTAACCTTGTACTTTGTTTATTCACTGCACTGTATTTTTATTTACATTATAATATTATCCTGTTAATGGCATCGTCTGTTGGACAATAAAGATTATTATTATTATTATTATTATATTATTATTATTATTAATAACACACAATTAGTTTCTTCTTCATTTAATTTCAGTTTATTTTGCTGAAACTAGCTCTGCGTCGCTGCGATAATATTAGAACAACCAATCTGCAGTTACCGAATGGATCCCGCCCCTACCACTAAACTCTATTTTTTATAATTTTAATTATTAATTGGTTTTAATATGTTTAACTTACCCATCACTTTTAAAATTTTGCCTCTGCTTTAACGTAAGTAATTTAGTAATTTAATAATTTTCTTACATCTGTTAATTGTTATGTTTTATTTTATTTCTGATATTAGAAGGCTCTGACGATGGATTTGATTGAGTTTTTTACCCGTTGGTTTTCTTATCATTATTTTACATGTATTTCTTTTATTTGTTAGTTTTAAAAGTATATGAAAGCAATTTAAAAGCATTTCTGAACGTTCATAAAACTTTTGGTGGTAACTTACCTAAACCTAACAACACTGGCAATTTGTTGATTCTAAGAGGTATAAGAAAGATACTCCTAAAATCATGAAGGACGATGATGACCCAAATATACAGTATATACTTTGGGATTGTTTCTGGAGCTGCCACGTACCAGAACAGTTTACTGTTCTAGCTCTAGAACAAATATGGTAATAAAATACCTTACACATAAAATTTGTAAAAATTTACCATCTCTGCTAACAATGTGTACGCTGTTAATATATTATTTATGGTGGTTCTAGTTTAAATTTCCTTTTTTCTTAATTTTAGTTTAAATTAATAATTTAGAACGCGCATGTATATTTAATCTTTTTTTTACATATTATACCTGTCCTGTAATTTGACATGCAAAATTATCTGTTCGAGGATTTAATTTCATTTAAACTGTATTGTTTGTTGTACGTATTGAATTAATTTAAATTACGTTTACAAAGATCCAAATAAAACGTAAACAAAAATCCTTTACGAAATATTTATTTTTAGTTTCTTCAAATTTTTTGTCATTCTGAAACCTCATACAAGAACAGCACAGATAAATTAGGTGGAGGTGATACTGCAATTGTTGATGCTGCTACCCATGTGAAAACCTAGAACAAAATAAATTCACCGTTATTTTGCTGACACGCTATTTAAAAGGAGCCGGGCCATATTTTATTCATGGGCACGGTATCATACTAGAATAGGATAGGGATGATATCGTTAAATTTATACTTTTAATTTATAGTCCACGAGGCGATAGAAAAACCAAAATTAATGATCTAGATATCGAAAGCTACGGGGCAATTTAGTAAAAAAGGGCAATTATTCCGCGCTAAAACTTTCGCATGTAGTGAAGTATAGTTATTTACTACTATTTCTGTTTGCTTATTGTTCATTTTTACGGTATTCAAAGAAAGAGATAGAGAAAGAAGAATAGGAAAAATCGAAACAGAGCTTTCATGGCATTTTTTAACGAATCTAGGTTATTCATTTTGTATGGAATGGAAATTTTTCTTTGAAATTCAATTCTACGCGTAGGTATAAAAAAATAAATATAAAAGCACATATATAAAATACGAATTTTGGAAGGATCTGCACTTGATATGTCTGTATTTGCTGGTATTTTATTCAATAGACGTGAACAAAAATGAGTTCTAAAATAAAGCAGCCTCCAGGTAAGTTTTCAATTGAAATTGTTGCGCATAAAAGAAACAATCTACAATGTAGTTTTCCTTTGCATATATTTCACGAATCATTTATGTTTGAGATTGCAAAATACTCACAGGTGATACATTCTAGAGAAATGCGCTTCAAACAAAACATTTATTTAAAACTATGCGTAAAATGATATATGCTTAAAGTACGTTTGTTTCTTTTATAGAATAAACTTATGTTCTAACAAGCCTATTTTACGATTTAATATTTTGTTCTGTTTCTTGACCGTAGAAAGTTTTCTGCGAATAAGTAGAAAAAAATGTCAGAGAAAAGCTGAAATTCAAATGAAAAAACTATTAAGAAGTTGTATTGGTGCAGTTAACCTCTTTCAAGACAAGTAATGTGTTGGTGGGAGGGAGTCCTATTGTTCACTGTTTAAACAGTTCGGTATTTTACCGCTTCTTAGTATATATATATATATATATATATATATATATATATATATATAATATATATATATATATATATATAATATATTACATCCCTCTATCATTATGACGTCTTTTCACCGAACCGCGTTTATTGCGTCCACCTGATAGCGCAATATATATTGAAGTTTGACGATTGGATTGTAATAAGGTTGTCCACATATAACGCTGTACACTTCTATATTTTTCTATCGCGTTCATAGTTTATTCCCCATTATGAAATTAATGTGACGTCCTTTCAGTATGTCGCTCATGTGACGTCCATGGGTATGCACGCTATGTTTTACGCTTTATAGCAACACGAAATATACTTACTTTCATAATACCGTTAGAATGAACTCCGCCATGTTGCAATATCTATCTATTTTTTACAGCCCCATTTGATTTATGATTTTACTAAACGTTTGGTTATTTCTTAACATTCTATATGTATGCATACAAATAAAGAGCCTACACTACAAGGCGCGTCTCCGGCAAAAGTATTGATTAATGCATTATTTATTTAATTCTTATTTTAATCTAAGTTTTCTTCAAATAAAAGTTCTTTGTTTTTGTTTTTTGAATAATTATGTATACGTTTTATACTATTTTCAGAATCACAAATTTTTCTACGTACAAATAGTTACATTTTATGAGGGGTCACACAATAATAATAGTCACACACGAAATTGTTGTTACTTGTGCCTCTGCCTTGTCGATATTTTTGATTGGTTATCAGTTGTTATTTTTTGACAATCAACGTCGCTGTTGATAATTTCTTGTGAGTTAGTTTTAAATTTGAGTGTGTTAAAAATGGTTCACTCAACAGAAAGGGTAAATCTAATATTTTCGTCATGATAAGGTATGGTGATCGAAAATTTGCGCAAGCAAGAAGTATGCATATTATTCAATTACGTCTATTCTAACCGTACTACTATTACGCAGACTTTCCAAATTTATTGAAAAATACGCAGACACCCGACCGTAAAGGAAAGTATAAGACGGGAAGACACAAAAACTGCTACTGGTGGTGATGCTGCATTAAATATTTTGCTGGCGGTGAACGAACGACCCGGGACATCGTGCAATGATCTACAACGTGACTATAATATTTCAGAACGATCTGTTCGTAAAGTGCTTAAAAGAGAAATTACATCAATAAAAAGTGCATTAGTCTAAGAACTAAGGGCAGATGATTTCGATAGAAGACTGCGATTTTGTGAAATCATGAGGGATGCGTTCCAAACAAATTCGGATTTCTGAAACAACATTTTGTTTTCTGACGAAGCCACGAAATTATGTTAAATGAATATGTTAACTAACAGAAATAATTGTCGATATTAGGCTCAGGAAAACCCTAAATGGCTAATAGAAGCTCACTCTCAACGTCCTTAGAAAGTTGATGTTTAGGCAGGGATTATCAATGCTAATATTATTGAATCATCTATGGCACGTTACCAATGGAGAAACTTTTATTGGCCCAAAACGTAGTTCCGACATTACAAGCTATTTATCTCAATTACAATAACCTCTGGTTTCAACAAACGGGGCTCTTCCACACTCTGGTTTAGAGGTCAGAAATTATCGGAATAATTTTTTCCCCAGCCTATGGAGTGGACGAAGTGGGGCAGTAAAGTGGCCGGCCAGAACTCCAGACTTAAACCCTTCTGACTTTTGGTATGGGTTACATAAAATATAAAGTTTATGGGAGCGGCTAATATCTCCGAATTAGAAATATCTATATATATATAAAACTACAATATCCAAAAATTATAAACTTATTACTACTATTACTCTTTACTGAAATAGAATAAAATTGATCACATTAGATTTTGTATAGGCAAATAAAATGAAATACGTGCCAAAAAAAAATGCAACAGATCGAAGGAGGACACTCACAAAGCTGGAATCTTGACGAAACAACTGGCTGCTTGTAAAAAATCGCTGATAATCATATTGCCCATACCTGTCAGAACTTCATAAACGAAGAGGAAGTTGAAATTCTTCCCTGGCCTGCTCGCGGAATGGGACGTTTCAGCGCCGCCGTTTCATCGCCGCCGTTTCAGCGCCGCCGATTCAGCGCCAGGACATTTCAGCGCCGGCCGATTCAGCGCCGGGACATTTCAGCGCCGGCCAATTCAGCGCCGCATTATTGGATGGTTAAACTATAGATAACTTAATGATTCATAACTTAATGATCTTAACTTAATCATTCATTCTTATGAAGAATTTTTGTACGACGTATATTTGGTTGCATGGGATGTTTCGATGCGGCCGTTTCGAAGCCGGAACGTTTTGACGCCATATGCAGTGCCAGTTGAATTTGATTTGAACATATGATACACAGATATCTAAAACGTTTGATTTTTTTAACATTGGAAGGATAAGAGGAGAGAGGGAATGATTTGTTTAAATGATTTTTCTTTTTGTCGAAATATCATTTTTTTTAAACATTGGATGGGGTGACGGGGAAGGTAATGATTATTTAAATGATATTTTTTGGGGCAATTGTTCTTTTTAATTTTTTTTTCTTTTTTTTGAAATATCTGGATAAAGGATGCATAAGAAATGTTTGAAATCATATTTTTTCTAACATTGGAAGGAGGGAAGGGGAGTATATTAGCTTTTTTTAATGATAGTTTTCTTCTTTTTTTTCGAAACATCGAGAGAGAGGATGCATTAGAAACGTTTAAATCATATTTTTTCTAACATTGGAAGGAGGGAAGAGGGGGAAATTATTTTTTTAATACAATTTTTTCGAAACATCGAGAGAGAGGATGGATGGAAATGTTTCAAACATTTTTTTTAACACGGGGCGAGAGGAGAGGGAATGTTTTTCTAATTGTATTTTTTTCTTTTTTTCAAAACATAGAGAAGACAGATCAGAATATTTCAAATCATATATATATTTTTTAACATTGGAAGAGGGAAAGGGAGGGAGTAGAATGTTTTTTAATGATTTTTTTCTCTTTTAAAAAACGGAGAAGACGCATTAAAAAGTTTTAAACCATTTTTTTAATATTAGAAAGGTGGAGGGGGAAGGGTATTAGTTTTTTAATTTTTTTTTCTTTTTTCCGGAACATCAGAAGAGAGAGGATGCGTTAAAAAATGTTTCAAATAAACATTGTCATTAAAACACTAATGCCCTTCCCCTCCACCTCTTCAATATAAAAAAATGATTTAAAACATTTTTAATGCGTCCTCTCCCGTTGTTAAAACGAGAAAAAAATATCATTAAAAACATTCTATCCCTCCCTTTCCCCTTCCAATGTTAAAAAAAATATATATGATTTGAAACATTTCCGATCTGTCTTCTCTTTCTATGTTCCGAAAAAAAGAAGAGAAAAATACCATTTAAAAAAACATTCCCCTCCCTCTCGCCCCTTCCAGTGTTAAAAAAAGTCTTTTGAAACATTTCTAATGCATCCTCTCTCCCGATGTTTCTAAAATTATCTTAAAAAAAATAATTCACCCCTCTCTCCTCCTTCCAATGTTAAAAAAATATGATGCAAACATTTCTAATGCATCCTATCTCTCGATGTTTCGAAAAGGAAGAAAATTATCATTAAAAAGCTAATATACCCCTTCCACTCCCTCTTCCAATGTTAGAAAAAATATGATCTAAAACATTTCTTATGCATCCTTTATCAGATGTTCTGAAAAAAAGAAAAAAGATATCATTAAAAAAGAACAATTCCTCATCCCCTCCCATTCCCCTCTTTCCGGTGCTAGATAAAATATGATTTGAAACACTTGTAATGCATCCTCTCCCGATGTTTAAAAAACAAGAAAAAAATATCCTTAAAAGAAATATCCTCTGCTCCCCCTTTCCTCCTTCCAATGTTAAAAAAAATATGATTTGAAACATTTTTAATGTATCCTCTTCGAATGTTAAAAAAAAATTGCCTTCCCTCCGCCTTCCAATATTAAAAAAAATATGATTTGTAACATTGCTGATTCATCCTTACGATGTTTCGCAAAAAAGAAAATTATCACTCAAACAGTCACTTTCCAACACTAAAAAAATATGATGACTTGTGATGTGTCCTCTCTCCTGATGTTCAAAAAAATCTCTGCATCATATGTTTAATCAAATTCAACTGGTATGCATCTGGCGTTACACGTTCTGGGGTCGAAACGTCCTAGAATCTAGACCGAGAAAAACACCAGATAAATAAACTCTTATTGAGTAAGATATTTAATTTATGTTTTTTCTTTAGATGTAATCTGAAAAAAAAATATTATCCTTAAAACAATTTTCTATTCATCGAAGCTCACGACTCCAGTTGCATAGGATCTCATTATTTTACTTAATCAAGACTATGTTTATAGACAGAAAAAAGGAGTGGTATCACAATAAATTCGGAAAATGTTACATATGTAGTTTGCAACCAATACACATGGTACAAAATTCTCCATAAAAATGAATCATCAAGTTATCCATAGTTCCAACCGTTCAATAACGCGACGCTGAATCGGCTGGCGCTGAAATGTCCCGGCGCTGAAACGTCCCGGCGCTGAAATGTCCTGGCGCTGAATCGGCGGCGCTGAAACGGCGGCGATGAAACGGCGGCGCTGAAACGTACTAGACCCCCTGCTCGCTCACCGGATTTAAACCCGATCGAGGATGTCTGGGATATGATTTACGTTACGCGTTTACCATAAGCAGCAAACACCTTGCAGGAACTATCGTCGTCATTTACATTATGCCTGGAATGAGATCCCATAAGATACCATTGATCATCTCATTCAGATGTAACATTTTGATTGATAAATTTTTGCTAATTGTTGGTATTTTTTTCTAATTGCTATGATTTACTACTGAAAACTAGTAGTTATGAAATACTACTTGAAACTTCAGCCTTATAACTCTTTTAAGGTGTTGCAATTTTTTTGGCACACAGTTTACATCTATAAATTAATTCCAGATTCTTTGTTGTTGTCCAGATGGAATAAAATCTCTGTATTTTCTCAATTTATCACATGGATAAAAGTGAAAGAAAAATATCAACACTATTGTAATGATAATTCATACAAATTAGTATATAGCATTCGTGACGAGGACAAATTGTTAGTCTGATGGACCGAATATTATCGTAGGATGTATATAATGTGGATTTTCTAAATAAACTGCTGTAATATTATAGAAGTGTGTAGTAATATTGTGTAAGAAATAACCTTCTTTTCTTTTAAAATTACTTTAATAACAACAAACAAACAGATCTATTTTCATATTAAAATTAAACAATGCAGATAAAAAACAATCTGCCACCATCGCCTTCTCTTGCTCTGCTATCAACCTCTCAAAACTAAAGTTTCCTACAATTGTTAATATATTTCAATACTTAATATTCTAGTGCTAATACAAGCAGCAATCCAATGCGAAATGTAATTACTTTTAAAAATTGGGGAGGGTAATGGGATAAAGATTGTTGTACATGTTTATAATGCAAACATATTTATTAAGGTCGTCAAGAAATTAATAACTAATAGTAGACATTTAATCAAATTTTATATATAATAAGTTTTATATGATCCTTAGGTAAACCCGAATCATACTCATGTAGATCTTCTAATGTCATAACGTTGGTTAGATATTTTGCGATAATTTGTACATCAAAAACATAAGTGTAGTTTAAAAGTAATTGTTACACATAAATTTGTACAAAAACAAAATGTCTTTGCTGTTGTAAAACGTTATTCTGAATTCTGTCATTAATAACACATTTTTGTCATGCGATATCTATTCGAAATTTGTTTATTTTTCAAATCTTATTTATAACAAAGATTACACCTCAAGAAAATGCATGAAAGAAACTTACATACCTGCTTAGAAACTATAATGACATTTAGAAACAGTTCTATGTGTATGAAAATGAGTTAAACATATACTGATGTAAAGAATACAGTCTTCTGACGAATAATATTTAAAATAGTTTAAAGTATAATAATTTCAATATAAATAAAAAGGTGGAAAATACTAAAGCTATAAAGGAGATTGTCTAGAAACTGCGGCTTCACAATTCTACTAAGATATTTAATACCTATTCATAGTTTTTATATAATTCAGAAACTTGTTGGACTGTTATAGAACTGCGAACCCTAATAGTCCATTATTTCCTGTATCAGCTTGGGCTTGTGATAATTTTGTAGTCTATGCGTTTGATTTCTTATTTCATTACACTTCACCCAACACTTTCGGTTTGCGTGGACAAACTTTACACATGACACTATTACCCGTTTGTTATGATGAGTGTAAAATTCACTGAAAGATACTGTGCGTCAATTTTCCGTATATTCCAACCCACACAAGGTACTACTGGCTGTTATTTTTGAAGTAATAGCATTGGATTATTTCGAAGACGGTTGCTTTTCAGATGTTTGCACAATGCGTATACGTTAATTTCATTGCCCTGTGTACCGCGACAACTTTCACTCACGAGATGCAGCAAACGGTGAAAAAGCTAAAGATACAACCTGTAACCCGCATAGGTATAACAGCACTGCGCATGTTAAGGAAAACGAATTACCAATAAGAGCAGAACTGCTGGTCACACCACCCGATTGTTGACGAATTTTAACGAAATGGAACATTTATATCAAAAATTATAATTTAATTTTTATAAGAAATATGAATGTGTTTGAAAATAAAGAACTAGAGAACTGCTCAAAAATGTCTAATATTTTGCTATACGGGTAGTACGAGAATCCTTTCATACAAAATCGCTGTAATAACTAACAAGCATCTATTCTGGATACTATTTACGTTATTCAAATTTGAAAAAAAATACATCTGTATGTAAACTAGAATGAAAATTAAACACCAATTATTTAAGAATAATAATAATAATACTCTTTGCAGGTTTATCACTGTGTTGAATGATGTGTGGAATAAAAGAAATTTGCTATTAAACAAAGAATTTCAACCGAAAAAAAAAAAACGAATAATTAATGTATTGTTATTAATGTATCCTAGATAAAATAGGTAAATAAATTTTAACAACTTAAGTGGATTGCCCTAAATTGATTTGACTGAATTGAAAAGATATTATTTCTTTTTATTTCTTTTTATTAGCGAAAACTGTTTCTTTTTATTCATAATTTACAAATCAAAAAAAAAAAAATACTGTAACAGGGCATCGAAGACAGTGAATTAAACATGTTTGTAGTACATTATATTTCTGTAACATCCCGATGTTGTGGAAATAATGTAAGGAGATGAAGCGAGCTGCGAGTTCTGCGGATCGGCTAGAATAAACATACTACACCTAAGCATTTTAAAACTCATAATACAACCATACCGATGCAAAATTAATAAGACGCTAACACCCCCTCCCTCGCTATCAATGGCTATAACTATGCATGCAATGTTGTCAGAGCTACCGGACGTCCCATACGCGAAATATTATAAACATTATTTTAGGATTGGACGTCGCATACGCGGAAGGATGTCATAATTTGTATATTTGGGGTATATTACGAAATTCCGCAGCGCCACACTACAGTATTTCGCCGAACTAATTAATACACAAAACTTTCATCGGGGCATCAAAATAACGTCCAGCTAAAAATCGTTTTACAAGGTCTAGGCAGTCAGTACATCACATTAGCATAGAAATGTTTTGTGGCGTCCATATACGGACGTCATATGACGGTGGACGCCACATGCAATGCACCCCAACCAATGTGTGGACGTCGTATTATCGAAAGGACAAATATATATAATATATATATATATATATATATATATATATATATATATATATATATAATCCTAGATGTGCTTTGTTATATTTATAGTCACAAAGACAGTTTTGAAAGAAACTGTGACACACATTCATATGATACCAGGAGCAAAAATTGTTATATTCTATCAGCAAATCGACTAATTACGATTAGAAAGGTTCCGTCTTCAGTGGACGCCAGGTTTTCTAATTTGTTGCCTGTATCATGGAAATATGAGTCCATCCGGTTGAAAATATATAGAAGAAACGTTAAGTTTTTCAACGTAAAAAGAAATTTGCTCTATTAACACACCTTGGTACTTCTTCTTTTTGTGGAATCGTACATATCTCTGCTGTTTTGAGCATAATGATACATTTTGGATGCGTTGAAGGAGATTTTTCCTTGGGTTTCCTGATATCGGCGTTGTACTTTTAATGTGAATTCTTTTCTGCAACATTTTTGGTTTGTCAATGCGAGAAAACTCCATTCCGAAATACTTTGGGGTGTATGCAAGCTGATGTTCAGGTATTTTGTATACTTCATGTTTAAATTTCTTTCAAAGCGAGCAACATTTTGCGACCATTTCCATGGAACAAAACAGCCTGTCGCAAATTCGACACAAACTAAAACAGGTACCTGACTCCTTTTTATTGTTTCCTACTGACGAGGCTGAAGTCAGCGATGTAATTTACGATTTAAATGATACAGCTGCAGTGGGGTTCGATGGAATACCTGTTAAAGTTTTGAAGCACTGCAATGAAATTATAGCGGCTCCGTTAACATACATTGTGAATTTGTCTTTTGCGGAAGGGACGTTTCCTGAGCAGTTGAAGCTCTCGCTAGTGAAACCAATACATAAAAAAGGAAAAAATCTGAATATCAAAACTATAGACCGATTTCACTAATCTCAAACATCTCGAAAACTTTGAGAATATTATTTACAAGAGAATTGAGAAATTTATGAACAAACACAATATTTTGAATAATTGGCAGAATGGGTGTGTCAAACAGAGATCCACCGCGAGAGCTATGTTTCAACTGTTGGAGGAGATCGCAGCTGGATTGGAGGCTGGTAATGTGACAGTCGCAATGTTTATGGATTTGTCAAGGGCCTTTGACCGTGTCCACCACAGAGTGCTGCTTGAGAAGCTTGAGATAATGGGGGAAAATGGATTCACTCGTATCTTTCGAACAGGGCATCAGTGTGCTGTAGCTCATGATTATTTTGGTAACAAGATCCGGTCAGAATGGCTGCTAATATCGTGTGGCGTTCCTCAAGGTTCGGTACTTGGCCCATTGTTGTTTTTACTGTATGTGAACGATCTTCCTGAAGTAGTTTCGGACCGGGTAACTATGTTCGCGGATGATACTACAACAGTAACTCGGTCGAGTGATAATACGGGATTGGTTGACATTTTAGAATACAATCTAACACTATTGGGAGAGTGGTTTAGTTATCACAATCTAAATTTAAACTTCCACAAAACCAAATTAATTAAATTTAACAATTCCGAAAAAATCAGTGTTAAAAATAATGACCAGTTGCCTTACCTGCGTTGATGACACCCTTTTTCTGGGATGTAAACTGGATTCTCACCTTTCCTGGCGATCGCATGTGGAACACATATCCGGCAGACTTTGCAGTGCATCTTACGTGTTGAGAGTGATTTCTAGAAGTGTCAGCGTCCATGCAGCTCTACATTGTTATTAGGCTAATGTATTTTCTCAACTGAAATACGGCATCATCTTCTGGGGGAATTCCGTCGAAGCAGGGAGAATCTTTATTCTACAGAAAGCCTGCATTCGTTCCATATTTGGTGTTGCTCGCCGTGATACGTGCAAAGAGTTTTTTAAAAAATTTAAGTTACTTACTTTGCCTGCGATATATATCTTTGAGTGTGCTAAATTTACAAAAGTAAACTACAACAACCTGTTTCAAAAATATGAACTCATGCATAGTCATAACACCAGAGGCGTTGAGCATAACCATTTACTTCCTTCAGCAACCCACCTTTCAAAAATACAAAAAAACCGCTTTATTTCAGTGCATTCGAATATATAATCACTTACCAGATTCATTAAACGCCTTACCGCCTCTCAAATTTAATAACAAACTCAAAGAGTTTTTACAAAAACACTTTTTATGAAATTGGTGAATTCTTTCATATAAAGCTTCGTTGTGAGCATTTTAATATGTTGTAAATGTTAATTTATACACAATTTTAAGTTTTAACTGTTAATATTGACGTGTTATACACTTTTGTAGGTATTATTTAACAAATATATTATTATTATTATTATTATATTATTATTAATTTTGAGGTTATTTTTCACATTTGTAAATGACGGTTTAAATTGAGATTTTAATATGCATAGATTGGTAGGCAGGGTTGCTGAATTCATCGTTGTTTTAATATTTAAATCGGAATTTAAGAATACAAAATATACTAGATAGTAGTTGATATTTCGTTTAAATATTGAAAATAAGTGTACTCACCTAGAGTAAGAAATCTTAATACTCTTTAAATGTTTTTGATATAATATTGAATAATAAATTGTGCATGTAATATTTACACTGTTTTTATTAATATAAAAACCTTTAACACATTAAATGATTAAATTTAGATTATAAATTTAATATTTAATGAAGTAAAAGTCTAATAATATAGTTACTGATTTAGAAGGCATAACACGTACAACCATCACAGCAACCTACCTACTACTTAAAAAAAATATAAATAATAAATAAAAACTACTCATTGCTTGATAAAAGGGGAGGTTACTAAGGCGTATTATCTACAGCGGTGAATGTAAGACATATCAGGCATATTTATAAGCCATGGCCGTCTAGTGAAGGGGAATTGTATCTTCGAATATTATCAAACATAGAAGGATAGGTATATGTAAAGAAAAAGAGATTAAAGAATGAAAATTTATATTTCTTATTAGGAAAATCAATAGCCGGGCATGAGTGCAATTAATGTTATAACGTGACATATTGTATCCAATTTATTATGTTGGTAACACAGTAAACTATCTATTTATCTCTTTATCTGTCTACCGTTTCGTTATGACGAGTTGGTGGTTTTAAGCCATTTAAGCTTTCTTCTTTTCATAAAGAGAGCTAATGTTATTTTTGCAGGACTAACCTTTAGGTTTTCCTTTATACATCACTCTTCCGTCGGTTTCGGAATGAGTTTTTCACTATGTGTATTGAAGTGTCATCTGCATACCCTTAGGTATAGTAGTCTGCATTAATAATAATAATATATATATCATCGTTTCTGTAGGCTCATTACATAGCATAGGCTGCGTCACCAGATGTGTAGCAAAAATTAATAATACATAACACAAATACACTGTAAAATGAAAAATTCAATAAACGTACCACGAGTGGTAGGAGTCCAAACCTCAGAATCATTCAAAAAGTCATCCACCAATACTTTGTTTAAAAGCAGTGCTTTGAGTTTTATTTTAAAAACATGAATGTCATGTCTTTATACATTCCGGGCAATTAATTGCTGAATGTTTTAATTGCAATACATTACAGATTACGCTCGCTCACTGCAAGTCTATGTCGAGGCAGTTCTAGAATATTGGATATGCTCTTAAACTCGTGAAGGTTGGTCCTAGCATGCACACAAAGTTGATAAATAGAAACGTAAAACAATGTTAGAATATTTAGATCTTTGAACAGCTTGTGCTAAGCGCTAACATAATCCTAAATGTTCTCTTTTGTAATTGAAAAATAATATTTATATTTGACGAGGCACCCTAGAGCAAGGAATGGAAATGTGCGAAGTAATACATGATTCACAAACCCAAATGTACCTCGTGTTTTGGTCTATTCAGAAAAAAATATGCCGAATTTAATTTCTTGCGCAACATGTAATGAGGTTTCTAGATACACCGTGAGTCAATTACAACCCCAAAAACTTTGTAGTTTCTACCTCTCTAACGCTAGTATTAATTGACTGTAACATAGCAACAAAAATCTTTAGTGCAATTCCTAGTTTTAAATTTCATAACTATTATTTTTTATTATTTAAATATTGTTTATTAGAAATATAAATCGTGAGAACCATAGCAGAAGATGTTTGCGATGAGTTCAGAGATTATTTTCTGTCTACTGAAGGAGAAGTTTACTGGCAATACCAACACATTTAATTTATTTATTTACTACGTGTTTACAACCATCAACTTACCAGATTGTTTATAGTTGGCAAGCATTCCATGTTTGTAGAAATGAATTTTAATGATTCAAAAAATTCCGATTTACTTTCATAATTATCACTAGTTCCCTGTCCATTTTTTTCTTTTTAATACGTCGCACTTCCTGTATGAATTGTGTGCGTAGATTATGGATTTTTTTTCATTTTCACAAATATTTAGCTCTTTTGATATGGTTTCAATAATGCTTTGTTTCCTATTGCGATTTTTGTAATCCACACTTGGTACCTCCAATAATTCGGGATTAGATTCATAAATTGCTATTAATTATTGGATGAACTCTTTTTGTCCACACAAATTTGCCCATCTCGTGCAAACATTCCCTTGCGACTGACACGTGCAATCGACCGTCGCAAGCATGCAAACAGTACGAGCAATCAAAACTTATTTGTTCACACCTACGCAAAATATATTGCTGCAATAACTTGCACCAACAACATATTTTTGCTGCAATATATTTTTTGAGCAGTTCACACTTGCAAAAATTATTTGCTGCAATCAATTTGCAGCAAAATGTCAGGAACATAGCTTTAGAAATCGGAAAATTATTTACCTATATACATACAATAACAGTGGACCCAGTATACTGCCTTGGGCAACTCCTTTATTTAACATCAATTTATCAGAATTTCCCTGTTTTGTGGATAACTGGAAAACCAGTTAGTTGTACGCAGTTCCCTTGTTGTCAGAATGTTATAGTTTGTATAACAATATTTCATAATTTACTAGATCAAACGCAAGATCAAGAGCACTTCCAATGCACGACTTATCTTCATCTAGTAAAACTACTATTATAGCTTAGAATTATTTAGAGCTATGTGTGGTTCATCGATAACGAAATCCCCACAGCAGAGAAGAGAACATTTCTCCCATTGAGCAACTAAGGTTTTTACAGTTACATATAATTTCAGAACGATGTATATTGTACACTATTTTTTAAAATATTACCCAAATTTGCCAAAAGTTTAGACCCCGCCAAGTATTTTGAATAAACCCTTTGTCTAATTGGCAACGATTACTTTGTCGCTATTTAATCGTTGAAGTGCCTGGACACGGTCTTGCATTTAACTTATTTCCAAACGCAAACTAAAGCAATTACCCAATGTAGAAAGGTAAGATATGGCGCAAAGTTTTTGCGATCCCCCGAATCGAAACAGAAATTAGACCAGTTAAACGCATGGGTTAATAGGGGTGCGCTGGATCGTTGTCGGGATAGTCCAACCGGCCGTATTTCGTTACGATCATGTGGCAGAATCTGCCGCCGTGCTGTGCCGTCCCATTCCTCCTCGGGCTTTTATATAAATGAGAGCATTCTCTTTCCCATTGTTTGTTTAGCGTTTTGTCAATGACTTTCTTCGACGTTAACTCGACTTGTTATTGACATTGGATTCCTAGAATAAACTACTCAGCGTTCGTACAAATTTACTTTCAATCCAGATAAGGGATATCTCTCGCTGCTCCGCGTTGAGTAAGAATTACTCGGAGCGTTCGTCGAAAGTTCAAAGATGGATATTGCATAAGTTGGATCAATTAATGTTCCCGCTCTTCGTCTAATGGAATGTAAGCAGATGGGATGTAGTAGGTATTCGATAGATTGACATCTAGCGATAGATACTCACGCCAGTCAGTAGTGGCATTTCCCCAGGATATACCGGAAAGATTGTTTGTGCTTGACAGTCGGATTTCTGCAGAGCTGATATTATAGTAACAATAAGTGCACATCGGGGTAGATATCGAATTTCTACACAGTTTTTGAGGATTTGTTTGTAAGAGTTGAGTTTTACAGAATTTATTTTGCAGGGTAATCTTTTTTTGCAAACCTAAAAATCGTTTCCGTTGTTATTTGCATAAATTTCTTCGAGTGTTCTTATCATAACTCTGCTTTCGCTGCGTCATATAACTTTTGTATTAAAATCGCCTATGATTATTACCGAATTTTGGCCTTCTTTATATATTTATTGTAATTGCCTCCAAAATATATTTTTTGATTTGCACATTTTTCTCGGTCCATAAACTATTATTTTTGTAGGTTTATCATTCTTCAACCTAATTACGAATGTTGCAATGCTCTCCTTAAATTGATTCCAGTTTCATACATGTAGTTACGTATTTATTTCATTCCGAAGGAAAAAAGATCATAAGGAAGAAGAAAAGATCGTTATATTACAGAATAGTGAAAGCAAGCAATATGAAATTCAATAGATAGTGAAATTTGAAATAAAGATAAACATATATATTAGTATAACAGCAAATGAAATTAACAAATATTTTTGCAAGACAGAAACTGATACGGCGAATATTGTTAAAAAGGCATCTGTTAAGTTTGCTAAAAATATTTAAACAGTCCTAGGTCATGCTATTTAAAACTAGCAATGCAGTTGGAGATTTTATTTTTGTTTTATTTTATTTCATTCTATGAAATTAACAGGACGAAGCCCCAAAGTATTTCCTCAGCCAATATACAATAACATAAAAATAAAAACGCAAATTAACAGCAGTGCAATAATTACAAGAAGAGAAATGTCAATTAACGTTACTCAGAGCTACATTAAACAGTAACGACAATATTAATAAAGTAAAGTATTAAATTAAATAACAAGCCAACACACGCACGTTGAATAGACAAGTGAAAAGTGAGTGCATTCCTGCTTGCAATACGAGGAATATTAAATTTAATAAGCGCTACCAATACAGGACTATCTAAACCACTACATAAATTTTTTTATAAAAACAGCATATCGGCCAGCAATCTTACATTTTTCAACATTTAGTAGAAGTTTATTTGTTTTACAATAATCAACAAAAGAGTTTAGATCACTTTGCAAACGAAGGCAGTCATCAACAGAATTAATTTTATTGTAAATTTTTAAATCATCTGCATAAAGTAAGAATTTAGAATTTTTGAAAGCATGAGTGATATCGTTAATAAACAAAATAAAAGAACAGGGCCGAGGTGCGATCCTTGTGGAACACCAGAAGTAAGTTTAATGTAGTTTGATATATGCCCATTAAGCACAACAGCCTGGGATCTATTACGTATGTAAGAGGTAACCCATCTAAGCAAGTCGCCACAGAATCCGCAGCTTTGGAGTTTATTTATTAATATATTATGGTTAACCTTATCAAAAGCTTTGCGGAGATGTGTGAAGACTACATCCACCTGACCAGCAGAGTCGACAACGTCTTGCAAATATTGAGAATATTCAGTTAATTGCGTAACAGTTGACCTACCCGCCCTGAACCCATGCTGCTGTGGATAAATGAGATGAGAGACAGCACCAGAGATGTAAGTAGTGACAATTTTTCCAAAAAGTTTAGGAAAGAGATACAAACAATAGTGTATAGAATAAATCTGTTGGAATTGACGAAGTTTTGATACAGGGTGTACCATACTATCATTTCGATGAAGCACATCTTATCTATCGAATAGAGGAAAGTGGTTCAATGAAAAGACGTAAGGCCGCAGATTAAACATATCTTTACCACAGGGAACGATCTTAAATCCGCTACTCTAAGCCACTTATAAAAATAATCCATCACGGGGCAGCTTATTTAACTTTATTAAACGAGTTAGGTGTCCCGCTATGCAGATTGCGCGTCGGTTTTCGACTTTAAGGAACTAACACAACAATCGAATAAGGTTCTGCAGCTAGCCGAACCAGGAGACCGGAGGTTAAATACGTGGACCTTAACAACAAACACGAACTTGAAGTACCTAACAAGGTCAAAAAAACTATAATGGTGTGCAGAAACGTTGCAGGAAAAATTTGGGGATGCAACCCAAAAATATTGCTTATAAAATACAGCGGTAGTGAGACAGATTATCACCGAAAGCGCGAAGATTAGCATACACAAGCATATTGTGGTGGAGCGTGGCAAAAAGGATCACACCCAGAAGAATCAAGAAATCGGTTATGAACAAATCATACCTCGGGATGACGTGTCAAAGAAATTAAAAGGACTTACCACAAAGCTTAATAACAAGAGCAAGAGAGATCAAAGTACCATCTTGAAATTGAATATAAATGCCATCAAATGATATATGGATGGCTCCGAAACGGCAGAGGGACTGAAGTGGGAATATATGGGCATAGAACCATGTACTTCGAAAGTTTGATTGAAAGATGCGTCCAGTTCATTATTGAAAGGAACTACTGCAAGTAGAAGATTACCGTTTTGTCTGATAGTTAAGCAGCCAAGGCGCTGAGCTCACACGAAATCAGTTCCGAGATGGTCTGATAGTGCCTAAGGAAATTAGGCGAGCTAGGCTAAATTAAAGCTAGTTAGCTAAGATAACTCTGCTGTGGGTTCCGGGTCATACAGGAGTGGAAGGAAGAGAAATAACTTATGATCTTGCTAAAAAGAGGATTGAGGTACCATTCGTAGGAGCTAAAATCTTTTGCGGGATAAGTAGTAGTACGGTACTGAAGAAACTGCAAGGTGAAATGGAGCAGAGAAAATCCAATTATTGAAAGAATCTCCTTGGAATGAGGCAAGCTAAAACCCTTTTGGGAATTTAAAATCACAGAGGTGTACAGAATGCATCAACCTAAGTAAGCACAATATTCGCATATTAACAGGAATACTTTCAGGTCATTGTAAACTGAAAAGACACCTGAGTAAGCTTGGATTGGAAAAGAAATCTGAATGTAGATTTTGTGGGGAACAGGATGAAACACCCATCCATCTCCTCTCAAACTGTGTAGCACTGTGCAACTCGAGGGCGTTGCACCTGGGAGCGTGTGAAATCGAACAGGGAGACTTACCTAGACTGGGGCCCTCTGATATGCTACACTTTCTGAAAGGAATAGGAGCAGAATAGGGGACACAATAGATCTTTTAGGTCGCAGTGTAACATCACCCTTCCATTTATATACATATATACATACATATACGTTGCGAAAGGAAGAAAAAAATTAATAACTTTCTCTTGATCACAACATCACTGAATTGTTGAATTTGTTTAGCAAAATCTCCTATTTAGAGCAATTTCGTGTGACAGAAGCGATATTAAGATATACGATAGGTGTTTTGAATAACCTTTTCATGTAACGATATTTTGAAAATATTTATAAAAGTTTTACAGTTTTAAGAGAAAAATCATAAAGAAGTTGTAGATCGCTACAAATTATTTTCCTAGCAAATGGACATTGCAGTTAGAAGTAAAAGCTGCATAAAGTATTTCTTTTAGTTATGGCATTTTTTATCCTTGTTTGTAGTAAAATGTAAAATATCTCTCCTTGAACCATTCGGTCTTCGGTTGAAAGTGGAAACTGGGAAAATCCGAAACAATTCTCTCGAATAAAGAAAATAGTGTAGTACCGAATGACTGGTAACTTGTGCGTTTCTAGCAAAGAGAATTATTCTATTAAAAAAATTGTTTTTTTTTTACAAACTTGAAGATATACAACATGTTAGATTCTTTATGCTTTGCAGGAAAACAAGTACGCTGTTTCCAAATGTAAACACTATCATGTTTCGAAAAGTATACGCAAAGAAAATTGCTACTGAAATATATTTTCTGTAATGTTGAAACATACAAGTCTTAAAATTAACACGTTATTCTTTTTAAAAGGGCAGCAGTACCGCGAATACGCTACTCGCAATTTTGCTTATATTTTTTGTTGTCCTAACCTCTCAGGCTATTGCGAGACGGCTTCCTGTTTTTGACGTCGGTTGTGAGCTTGCTTTGGGTCGATTGCAGGGTATTTTTAAGCATTCCGTTGTTTCAAGTGCAATAGATTTCATAATCAGACGTTGTGAGTGTGAAGTATAACCCTTCGAATAATCAAATGTATCACGGGAAGCATTACGTTTAATGGTCTACCACCTTTTCTCAATATTATTCTGGATGGAACTATTTAGCGGTTTTGCTAGGGATCTTTGACGCTTTTACACTTCGGTGACTTAATTTAATAATAATAATAATAACGCTTATTCCTCAATAAAATTGTCGGAGATGAATAATTACGTGTACATTTGACTGAATTTTAAAATTTTCTAAATTATTTTTTTGCGATAACTGGAGAATCATAAATATATACACGTATAAGAAATCTGCCTAATTCAACTTAGTAGTAATATTTTTAACAAAAATAGTGAATTAGAAATTATGTATCCTTATTTTAAAACAATTATATTTAAAGAGAGTACAATGAGAAAAAGATTTTCCAAGCATTTTTTTTCCTCACATAAAAACTACAGCTTGACTTGAAAACAATCGATATTATTTGCAAAGTGAAATTGCTTTGTTGGAAAATTTGATGGAATAACTCTACAACTAATACTCAAATAAATATTTACTTGATTGTAGGAAACGAAAATATGTGAAATTAATAAAGCATATTTTTAGTTCAATAGTTTTAAGCCTACCTTGTGCCTACAACTTCATCCACTTGGGTTTTCATAAACGCGACGTTAAATATGTTGACCAAATTTTAATTTAACAATATTATGAGATTAAATGCAGTCAAAACCAATGCGCGAACGAATTGTTCCCGTATAGGGGTTGATTCGGAGCGATCAATCAGCCATATAGCAATGTGGGTCGACGATTTGATGGGTACAATTCCTATGTCATGCAGTAAATAGATAAATATTGTATTGTTGTGCTCAAGGAACATATAAATAAGCATCGAGAGTCAGCAAACTTTAACTGGAGTCGACACCTTTTCTAAGTTCATTCTAGTCAATAGGAAACCAGCTTGAAGCGTGAAGAAAGCCTGGCTCTTTTCAAAACAATTCTTGACAGACGTTTGACAGTTTTTGAGGTTTTTATAAGGTATGAACGCACATTCAACCGAGCAACAACTGAGATGAGACAGGATGAAAAGCATATCAACCTGACAGCTCGCAAATTTTGAAAGTACGCGTGCAGTCGCCATCTTCTCTGAGTTTGTTCTAGACAATAGCAGTTATAGCAGTTAATAAGGGGACTGAAGGCCACGAATGTTTTAGCACAGAGATCAAAAACATAGAGTAGTGTAACAATCGCTCACTCTACTTGCGTTTATTTCCATTTAGCTCTTCGCTCCTCATTGTTCTAACCCACATTTTGCAGCGCCAACATTCAACTTCTTTTTATTTATTTTTTACTTTTACAACGTTAATAAAAGAAATATATATTATGCATGGATAGCTAATTATAATGTGTAGAACATTGTGAATTTCTCTAAATTTGAATATAAACTATATAGCACGAACTACCAACCCACAATGGTGAGCATTTTTTTTTAATATAAAAATAAATTCACTGTATTCTTACTTTCTATATATTTAACCTTGGTATACTAATGTAGGTACGTCAAATAGACGTATATTTTCTCTGTAGATGTAAAAACGTTAGTATTCTGGGGCTAAATATTTCTGCGTCATTAAAAATAAAGGAAAGTGCTAAACGCATACGTGTTACTTCAAATTTCGTAGTAAGTAGTAAAATTATTTTTTGAAATAAATTTAGTGCGGTCCTGGTAAAAATGACCGTTATTGCGGTACTTAAGTATATTCTGGGAAGATGGCGTCCGAAGTCACGACATCAAGCATTAAAAGATCAAAGAGGGAGTGAAACTTCTGATTGTTATCCTATTCTGTGTCAAAGATGCAGATGTCGTTTGTTCGTTCTTGTGGAATGTTTCGTGGTTGTGCGTGTCATGTAGATGATCATAGGTGCGCTATATAAAAAAAAAACGGTTGCTCTGAGCGACTTACATTTAATATCATACATCTTTGCTGCCAGGGTAATTTATTTGGATAAAAGATTTTTTTTAAATAAATATTTTGATTTTATAAGTTACCTAATTTAATTTAAATAAAGTTTTTTTATGTGAAATAATTTTTTCCAAAGATATCTATTTCTTTGTGGGAAATAATATGGTTTCTTATTGTATAATGCGTGTTGCACTTAAGATCAACTAATACTTAAAATACACATTTAAACAAAAACAACGTGATTCGCAATAAATATAAAAATACTTTATAAATTCCCTTTCTAAGTTTTTATTCCCTGGGAAAAATTATTTTTGTGTTAAGTTTAGTTATATCAGACAATAGATCCTCTAACATAATCAAAAAAAATATTAAATTCGCAATGAATTACATCTGTATATTTTAAAACTAACCAGATTTCGCTGCTACAGGCAAATACCACAAGCTGCAAACTTTATTTTACTAGCAGAATTATCTATTTTTAACAAATATGTAAAACTTCCGTATACTATGATCTACTAAATGGAATTATAGTTTGACAATTTTTGAAAGTGCGATTGCCTGAATTTTAATCAATGTTAGGGTAAACCGACAATATCAATATTATATTCATAGAATACCACTTTAAGATCGCTAAGACTGTTTTATAAATATTGAACTTTGACTTAAAATATTTATGTATACTAGCTAACTAGCTTTAAATTATGTTAGAAGGGAGGATATTACTACATTGTAAAATATATTTAGTTTTCTACCAGAATATAAAACATTCTTGAAATAATAAAATTCGAACAGACCTTTACATTTTTTATTTGTCCTTTAGGCTAGTTTATTGTAGATATAGTCTCGGTTTCACACAAAGATATATATATTCTGCTGAGATTTTCTCTGATTTACGAGTTTGAAGTTTATGTCGGATCCCAAATAGGTACGGTATAAACCTGTAAATGTACCAATAGTAGGAAAATTGGAAGAAATACAGGAAATATTTAACGTCAAAATTTATATTCACATATTTGCGAGGTTTGTATCCTACTTTTAGGAATTTAAATGAGAAGCCCATCGAATGGGCTCTTTTGGAGTGCTATTAACTTTTTAAGAGTAGTAGTTTATAAGATTGCGTAATTTTTGATACGGTTGCATATGCATACCTATGTTGTTCAGTAGTACATTTTTAAAATATAAGAATATTACTTTTAACATCTCTAAAGATTTTATGGCACTTCCTGCGGCGATAATTATTTGCCTACCATTTGAAGAGTATGATTTAACTACTAGTATGTGAATCCGTAGGGACCGTACTGACTGTGAATTACGGCCCTGTGAGATAATGGTAAAACGCAATTTTAATTTTAAATATATAATAGATAGTACATATCAGGTTTATTTACAAAAGAAGAAACTTACAAGTCATGCGGCAATATACAGATAGTAGACACATATAGTAAAATTGTAAGGCATATTCACACAAAAACAAACTCCAAAGTAATTCCAATCTTCAAGAAAGATGATAACTCTTTATCTGTTAACTATAGGCCGATATAGTTAGTTCCGGTTTTATCAAAATTATTAGAACCTGCTCTTATATGTAGACTAGTCTGGTATATGGAAACAAAAATTAAAAAAAACCATAACCAACACAGTTTTCGAGGGGGCAAATGTACTAATACCTCCTTAATTGATATTATCACCTTTACCATTGACGAGCTCGAGTCGGGAAGAGTTTATTGGCGGCCTCCTGGATTTGACCAAGGCTTTTTATTGTATATCTCATAGCATATTGTAGGACAAGTTAACAGACTATGGTATTAGATGTCATTCTTTAAGGTTTATTGAGAGTTTTGTTGAAAATCGATTTCAATGTGTTACTAATGGAAATCAAAAATTTTCGTTGCTACCAATCAGACATGGAGTGCCTCAAGGCTCGATACTGGGGTCAACTATTTATTTTATATATAAGTGATATTAATAATCATATTACCTTCAAAAATATTGAATATGCTGATGACACGACTATATTGGTCAGCCAATGGAATCATTAAGTGAAATATATAATGAAGTTCTTACACAAGTTGAGTGATATTTTAGTAATATTAATCTACGTTTAAATAGAGAAAAAACGCAACAGTTTGCTTTTACGCTAAATCCATACCTTGAACTTTTAAATAATGATCCGATCAAGTACCTTGGTCTGACTTTGGATGGTAAACTTACGTGGAGTGCTCACGTTGCTCACTTGGGGTCGTTTCCACAGTTATATATGTACTGAGAAATCTAACTTATTGCATTGACTTCGATGCGTTGTTGATGGCTTACCACGCGTTGTTCCACAGTGTCATGAGTTATGGAATCTTGCTGTTGGGAGGCTCAGCGCACCAGAAGGCGATTTTGATTTTGCAAAAGAGAGCAGTTAGAGTAGTAACTGGTTCTAAACGCAACGATTTTTGTCGGCCACTGTTTAAAAAACACGGAATCTTATTAAGTTATACTAATGAATTTATTCTTGAATGTTTAATCTACGCTAAGGAAAATTCAAATTTATATTATCGTCAATCATTATATAACACTAGGCTTAAGCAATTTGGACAGCAACTATTTAGACTTACTAAAAACATAAATTCTTTTAGATATCTTTCGATAAAATTTGTTGCCCATATATATGGAAAGAACTTAATGTAAAACAATTTAAAACAACAGTGAAATCATATCTCAAAACAAACCCGTTTTATAAAATCCAAGAGTTTGCAGATAGCATTACATTTGAATAGTGTATGTACATGTTTGTATTATATTTGTTGTTTTGTTTTTTAAAATTTTGACACTCGGACAACACTTCTCAGCGACTCGGTGTGTTCCGGCATCCTAGCCTGAACTGAAAACTGTTGTCTCTCAGACTCACACAGAAAATATTTAGCTATCTACCTAAAAGAAGTGCTGGCAGAACTTATAATCTACACCGTATTTCATAAATCATAGTCTGTGATGAGTTGTCTCGCAAATAGGTGTTCTTGTCTCAATCGTATTGCGAGTTTATAATTAAAATGCTACTATATCGTATATTTATGTTTATATATTCGTTCTCTTTTGCTATTGCTTGTTTCAGGGCATTTTCCAATTTTCAGTAATTATTTATTCCATAGCATTGTGTGTGTGTGTGTTATAGTACTTTCAGTAAATTTCTGTGTTTTACTTGTTCGTGTTGTGGAATTTTTCTGTTGGCCATTTTTAATTATCCTATATATAATTACAAAAGAAACTTTCGTTAATTGCGACATTTGTTCTATATTCTTGGTTTCTATATCATTATTTTTTTTTTCTATAAAGGTAATACAGATATTGAGATTTATCTGTTTTGCATCTTGTGATAAATACTTTCTCTGCTAAGCTCCAATGGCATTAACACTTTTGACATATTAATTATTAACACTGTCGATAAAACTGAGCCACATGTTCATGAAGAAAGTTATTATCGACTTCATTGGTTTGTTAATCATGTTAACCTCCTATTAACAAGTATTAGAGTATTAACTTTAATGTTTCATAAAATATGGTTATGTAATAACTATTAACAACTGATTTTGTAAAACAACTATGTACTGTATTAGAAACAATTTAAAATTAGAATTAGGTGCTCCTGTTATCTTATAAAGCCGTAACTTATAGTGAATATAACCCGACCCTCGATTTCGTATGCTGTAAGCAGATAAACTCTTTAAACGAGCAGTTAGATAATTATTGTCACAGGAAGTGCAATAAAACTATTACAGACATTAGAAGTGACATTGTTGTATCTGGTAATGCACTATATGTAGCACTTACCTAGAAGCTTTTGGTTGTGTTGTAATATGCAGTTTTAGGTTGATTCGCTTCGTTTCCAATCCGTAATTCAAATACTTGCACCGTTTAATTTTATTCAGAATGGTTTCATTAAAATCCTATCCCTATAAAAATGTTATCATTTTAAAGCTGAAAATTGAGAATAAAAACATGATTTCATATTTAATATTAGGTCCAGTATTAACAGAAATAATTAATTACAACCGCACTTCTTTACTCAGCGTATCATAAAGCGGCGTTATAATTTCCACATTAATTTTCACAAAGAAAGACTAAATGGAAACTTCATTTCCAGTGACAGTCTGTTTGATGTAGGTATATTTTAACTAAGAGTGGTGAATATTTACAAGAGAAAGAAAAATATTATACTCTTAAAAGAAAAAGCAAGCTTCTTTTTGTAATAGTAATAAGTATTTGATACAAAAGTTACTTTTTCTCTACCTACAGATTGCTGTTTCTGTAATGGTAGATTAAGAACATGTAGTCATTAAACAAGAAAGTAGTCGTTTTCTATAAGATGTATTTAATTAAAGCACATCAAATGGGGTGCGCCTACACTTTGTGGTAAAAATATGACAGTTGCTATTACATATTTTTATTATTATAACAAAATACTTGCAGTTCTTTTTGTTTAACCAGTATCCCATAGATCCTTGTATGGTTTAATTTGATATAGAAAGTTTTTCTTTTAGAAACGATTTTTAATTCGAATATCACCAAGTATTTGATACCATTGGAAATGGCAAAATGTTTGTCTTTCAAATTATGACAAAGGATCCATAAGGTTCCATAAAAATACTGTCAAAGTGTAGTTCGATGTATTCTAATTTCCGGTAAGATTAAAGGTGACAATTTTTTTTAATACGGTTTAGATGTTTGTAATTTTAAATAAATACTACGTCCCAAATTTTATTAAAAGGTATCTAGAAATAAAAAAAAAGATATGTGCCACAATAGGGAACGCGGTTTTGTTCAACAATATACGGAATCTGTTAATTTTTCTAAAGCCTTTTATTGGTCTCATAATTACGTCTTTATTTCTTTTTCCATTTAATTGACATTGTATTTCTTACACATCTTAAAATAGAAATGGTGTCTCTCTTCGCAACAAAAACATAAATGTTACCACAAAGAAGAAATATTCCAGCAACTATTTCTTTTTCCTTTTTGTTAACCATTAAAAATATTTCCCCAAAATACTAAGATATTTTAATAATAAAAAATCATATTTATAAATAAATTTTTGAAAAGATGTAAGCAATCATTATTTTTCATAAAAAATATGAATATTGAGCCGCACAAGAAATAAATATGTAGAAGCAATACGAAAATTAAAATAAATATACTGGAACCAGTAAAAGAGGAGGAAAATTTATTTGAAAGAAATTTACAATCTTCCAGTAATAATGCAAAAAATCGGACTGCCGTAAGCTGTATACTGTAGTTTCGATTGTTCGCCCGAAATGTCTTACAGAAAATTCTAATATAAAATGGGAATATATGTATATATTTTTGTTAACAACAAAAATGTTTAAGTACAACTTATAATAGTATAAGAATAAAAGCATCGATCCGGAAGTGACTATTGTGACACTGGTGTTTCTCATCCGTTCATAATCTTCTCCTTGTGTTAAGAAATATATCTAATTCCCCTGCTAAATAAAGAATTTGGGAACTACGTTAATAACTTTGTCTTATAAGTAATACTGGGCGTAGTCGATTCCTTTTGTAAGCAAGTTATAATAATAATCTGTTACATGTAATCCTTAAAATAATTGTTTCACTATTCAAAACCACTTAAATCCACACTTCTTCAGCAATCTCATTCCCAGCTGAGGCAAAAAAAACATGTAATCATTTTTAAATAGATTACTTTGTTGATTACATGTAAATAACCTGTAAGCTCCTCTAATGGGATTACTGAATGTAACCATAATCGGTACTCACTAATCAAAATGCATTTTATCCAATACTTCTTATAAAGTTATTGTAATGAAGCAACATTGACACTAACTATATCTCACTATCATAACTATTTGCTGCGCCCTCTACTAGATTGTGGCTAAGTTTTTAATTGCATATGAAACCACTTGTAACTTTTTTAAGAACATTCATCTGTTTTCATTACTATTAATAATTTTGACCTATAGTTTAGCAGGGCGAATTCTTACACTTTAATCATTTGTCTCCTATTTTTACAATAACTTCCAAAATGTTTCTTTCCCACCTAAACGACTGTTGTCATGTAAAACGCCTTTTTAAGATATTTTGTTCAAAAATATAAAATCCGTGTTTGACACTGTGTGAGTTGTTAATATAGAGAAAAAGAAATCTAACAAGATCTAGATACTCACAAAATTCTTTAATAACACAGGACCGGTTTCGCTCTATCCATACATCCTCAAGCCAGCTAAAGAAGTATCATATAATAGTGTGCAACAATTATTGGCAAAATGAGATTTTTTTTATAAATCAGGGAGTAAAGTAAAATAGATAATAGATAGATAGAAAGAATTTAAAAAAAATACTTACAATTTAAAAGCTGTTAAGAATGGTTAAAATTTAAAATTTAAAATTAAAATAAAATTAGAGAGTGCAAAATAGATAATCGAACTTATGTAAAACTTGTAAAAACCTTACCTCCTGACATGTAATGATTGCCACTGCACATACTGCTATGGTATGGCTCCCCGGTTGTTTGAACTCTATGCTGTTAATTTTCCAAGATCAAGTTTTGGCGTTGCCGCGCGCAAATTCTCACTTAGATTTAATTGTAAGAAAGAATTTAATAGTTTTGTTTGAGTATTTTATTGTTCAGTTGTGTATAGTTAATTCCATTTATTTGTACATTTTGCGTACTCCAGTATTGTATATAGTTTATATGCTAGGTTTTTCTTTGCGATGCGTTGCGGCTTCTTCGCACGCAGATGTAAATTTCATATATATGATTGTGTTACCTTGAGGCCCCGGCAGTTACCAGACGGACGAGCGGGAATCTGTTTTGTTTAGTTTTCTTGGTTACCGTTATTGGTAATTCATTTTTATTTTAAGATGTAGTTCGTTGTTTTGAAATTTTAAAATCGTCCATCTAGCAACTCATTAGTTATTAATAAGTGTTATATCGTTGTGCACAATTTATATGTAAGGCTCTTTAATAATTTTCGTTTTAGAAGTTTAGAGTTTAAATTTTCCGTTTTTTTTGTAGTTTTTAAATTAATTTTAATTTAATCAACTCGGGGTAGGTGAAGAGAAGCTCTGGGCTTGTATTTTAATTTCATTTTGATTTTACTTGGTGCTCCACGTTGATTTAATTAAATTTTAGTTTGCTTTGGATTTTTGAAACCACGTGGTTTTTTTTGTGGTATAAGAAATTCCTTCTAGAAAGAATCTACCTTTTTGTTTGATAAAGGATTTGCATTGTCCTTTTTAATTGTAGAATCTTATGCAGGTTTGTTTTTTGCCAGAATCTTATATTCATGGTTTTAATTTTTCCTGTAATTTGTATCAAATGTTTTTTTTCTTTTTTCTTTTAAATAATAAATTAATGATTGTAAATATCATTTAAAATTACAGTTTCTTTTATTTTGAATCAGCCATTTCAATTTTTAGGGATTTTAAAGAAAGTCAAATTTTATAAACGCCCACTATTACTTTTCATGAAAGTTACTCTGAGATATAAGAATCTCTGGCGCCCTTTTAAATTCATATTTGCTGAGCTAGCTAAATTAATATTGTCATTTTTTATTTCTTTAAACTTATATGCTTGGACAATCAGTTCACAGCAGCGTTGGAGGGACATTTCGAAATTAGGATAAAAGGGCATATAGGTAGCGTAAAACCCAATTATACTGTAGATTCCTTGATCGGTAACCATTTAAAAGAAAATAAACACCACTTTAACGAAACAACTGCATATATGGTTTTCAAGTATTCTACTACGTCTTTAGCAAAACATTACTTTAGTTTAGTTTTTTTATAATAGATGGTGCAAGTTTATTGTGTTTTTCTAGAATTTTCTACCATTATTTAAATTTTAATGTAAATATTCGAGTTCGAAGTGCTTACAATTATTTTAAATATTTTAAAGTGTTGTTTGTTTAGCCTCATGTGCTTTATTCTTCATTTAATGTCTGTTTTTTTACAAGTTTTATATAAGTTCGACTATCTATTTTGCGCTCTCTAATTTTATTTTAATTTTAAATTTTGACCATTCTTAACTGCTTTTAAATTGTAAGTATCTCTTTTAAATTCTTTCAGTATTTTACTTTATTCCCTGATTTATAAAAAAAAAAAATAATTTTATATAATACCATTTTGTTAATAATTGTTGCACACTCTTATTATATGATACTTCTTCAGCTGGCTTGAGGATGCTCAGATAAAGTGAAACCGGTTGTGTGTTATTAAAGAATTTTCTGTGGATCTAGATGTTGTTTGATTTCTTTTTCCCCATCAAAAATATAACTTTATCGTAAGTTTGGTAACTGTATCGTTGATTAGATCATGGGTGTTATGAGATTTATTTCATATCACGGTCTTTAAAATGTTAAAATGGCCACTCTGTCTACATTGTTTCCAAATACAATGGTATTTAAAACAATTTTTTTGTAAATTGTTGAAACGAAACCTATGTTGTCGCGTCTGGTAAAAATAGTTTATTATTTTTTGATCTTTGTTTGCGACCATAAAAAATTTCAACGCAAAAATATGAAAACTGTTTAGTATTGTAATTCTAAAGATATTATGCAAAAGCTGCAGCGCCGTCTCAAGTTAACTTTATATATCAAAGTCGTGTTATTTATTCGATGTAGGAAAATATTTCTCTCAGACAAGCGGAGGACGAAAGACCTTGAATAACCTTTTTAAAAGTTGTGAAGGTTTGCCAATTCATTTTTGTAAACTTTTGCGAAGTAAATTTTCCCAAACTAGGAAAAGATCTAATTACATTGTGTAGAAATACAGTTCATGCTTATTTAAATATGCTTGAATAAAATATTTATGTATGTGAGAAGGATGCTTTTAGAATCGTTATATCATATTTTCATATTTCTGAGCATCTACAACTCATTCGGTTTCTAATATAAGCAACAATTTAGTTTAATACAGATGTAAGTAAACATATTTAGCGATGCTTATGAAATTTAGATGTATTTACTGATTGTTCGAAATTATATCTTTAACCAAGGGAAATCTCACAAATACCTTTTGACCCCGTGTCAATCTCTAAACCCATACCTGCAGACGTCAATCAATGGCACTGAAAGTTGGAAAAAACTTTTCATAACGAGTTTTAGGATTGCTGTTTCTGACAGGATATCCAACGTAGAATGGAGGTTTGAGTGAATTTTGTTCTCTTATCAAAACTATAGCATCGAACTCCGATACAATTCGATTTCATCAATATGTTGCAGAATTAAAGTAAAGAAGAAAAAGCTGAAATTTATTCTGGTTACAATGTTACATTGAAAATAATGTATGAAACTATGTGTTAAACCTTGTACACTCAACTCAAAAAATAATAACTAGGAAAAGTATTTTTTCAACTTGTGTTTTGAAAATAGTTATTTCCCTGATTGTTTGAAGATTATCAAAGTAATATGAATATTTAAGAACGGTGATGATTTTATGCCACCAAATTATGGGCCTATCTCTCTGGTACCCATGTTGTCTAAACTGATAGAAACTACGTTTAACAATAGAGTTGAAAACTACTTAGAAAGTAGTAAAGTTTTAAATCAACATGGATCACAGTGATGTTTTTACGAGGCGTTTATTAATAGTCATATACATTTTAATGAATTTGATTTCGTTTATTAATTTTGAAGCCTTGTTGGCATATTTTGGGTTACTTCATTTAATAATGAGTTACGGTATCCTACGGTGTTAATTTCGCAGAAGAGAGTAATTAGGGTGATTACCAATACTAAGCATAGCGAATATTGTAGGCCTCTATTTAGATAACTATAAATTTAGCTTGTATTAATATGTACATTATTCAGTGTTTAATATACAGTAAAAATAATTTAAATTCTTGTCATCGTAGAGTGTTATACGGCATAAGATATAAAATTATCCACTATCACGTTTCAGATTATTAAAAAACATAAACTCATTTAGATATTTTCATTAAAACTTTATAACTTGCTTCCTAACGAATAGAAAGATTCATACGTAATAAATTTCAAACTACAATTAAGATATATTTAAAAAATAACCCATACTATAAAATACAGGAGTTTTTCTTACAATTAGAAGTTGTTTTATGTGTTAGTGTAGAATTTAAGTTGTGTTATAATATACATAAGCATGTATGATAATTGAAGACACGAGTGGATAAAGGTGTTATGTTACAAAATCAAACTTTTTCAGAAATTGAGTTTTCTTATGTAATTTTTCTCAAAAGTAGTGTAACATAACCCCTTCATACATTCACAAGACTCGAGTGTTCTTGAATTTCTTCAATTTTGGATGGTGCTATGTGAAAGATTGGTACAAAACACCTTCATTCATGTAAAAAAGACAGTTTTTAAAATGCGACATAGCACCTTCATCCACTCGTCTCTTCAATTGTATCTGACTTGTGCATACGCTCTTGCCTGAGCATGTGAGAATTAAATAAAAAAATAAATAAATGAATAAATCATAAGGGAAGACTTTAATCTACCAACGATTGCAAATTATAAAAAATCTTTTTAATTTTAATCTTTTGGCGGAAATTACAAAGGTTAAATTCCGGGAATGTAAATTTCTAATTGAAAAGATTTCGGTATCATTGTTGCATAGCATAAAGAATATTATCTTTCGGCACGATTGTCGACATATATGCCTCTGTTTTTTCTTCTTTTTTGTCACCGATCATTCGCGGGTGTTTAGACAGTATAATTTGCAAATATCTAATGTGGTCTGCATTTTATTATACCACCGTGCGATATTAAGAAATTCTTTAGAAATAAGTTGTAATGCTTGTTTGGAGAAATAAATTACTTCCACATAAAAGCTTTAGTTTTGTAAGAATGTCTAAACTTGAATGTATAAAATAATCTATCAGATATAAATGCCAATCGCCAATATAATAAAAAAAAACTAGAAAATAGAGAAATATCCTCCTACATAAGAAAAAATTGTTACCTTTATCTAAAAAAGAAAAATATCTTTCTTGTTTTTGTTTGTTTTGTTTCTACTGCTCCTTTTCCTACACAAATCAAATTACATTTTTTAAATTTGTACATGAAACGTGGATTAGAAGTTTTGACTTAATTAAGAACTAAGTTGCTTCGACTTAACAGTAATATTAAAAATATACATAAAAAACCCTATTATATTTTTTAATTAGAGGAAAAAAATTAGAGGGAAGCTGTATAGGTAACGACATCTTTGTCGTATACAGCATAGGGTATTACTGTCTTTCGGGGTGATAGTCCGTTCTGTCATGTATTACATTAATATACCTTTTAAAGTCCTTCTGATCACTTTTCTCAGCCTTGCATGTTAATTCTAATATCAGTCAACAAGACTAATCTATAAGCGTAAATACTGTGCAACTACATTAAATTTATTTCATAGTTATTTTGCAAATGAAACGTGGCTACCGGCATATGAATCTACTCCTGATTCCTTTCTCTATTTAAATGTCAAAATAAAGTAGCCTACAATAATTGGGTAATCCCTGAGGTAGTCTAATTGAAAAACAATCTGCTGTTCTTGCGGCCCATTAGCAGGAGGTATCCAATTTTCAAACAAGAATTTCTAAATTATGAAAAGTTTTACAAACACGCTATTGATGTAATAAAAAGAAACAACAATGATTAGTACATATTATCAAGTAAAAATATGTCCAAGCTGTCTGCAATGTTATCAGAAGAAACTCAAATGTCAGGGATGAGAGAACACTGCCTGAAACTGATAATCTAACTGAGCTTTGCAACTCTTTTAATGATGCATTTACTAGAGCGTATAACTTACGTTATCCATCCAATAGTGGTCATGATAATGACTTTCCACAAACCTCAAACTGTTTTTTTATAGTACCAATTGTTGAAGATGATGTGCTTAGAATAATTAACAAATTAGCTATTCAATGACGGGAGAAATTGATGGTATTCCTTCTTTCATTGTTAAGAAATGTGGGCCGAGAATTCTACCATCTCTGCAATAAATGACTCCTTTTCTATTGGAGTATTCCCTTCACTTTTAAAAACATCTAAAATCATTCCAGTTTACAAAAAGGGAGATCCAAACTGTTTTGATAATTATCGTCAAATTAACATTTTATCCACATTTTCTAAAATCCCAATCTTTAATGTATGAAATGATAATTGCCGATTTCAACAAATTGCACCTATTTAGCATATGTCAACATGCATTCCGACCGAATCAGTCAATAAACACTGCTTTGTATAAATTTGTAATTCAAATCTCGTCTAATGTTGATGCCAATTCACTATGTTTTGCTATGTTCTATGACCTGTCGAGAGCGCTTGATAATGTCGACCATAACATCCTAATTAAGAAGCTACAAAACTATGAAATTAGAGGTATCCCTCTTTATTGGTAGTCGAAGCTATCTAACTAATCGTTCGCAAATAGTAGTAATCAACGATTATTTTTCTAACGTAGGTGAAGTTAATAAGGGTGTGTCTCAGAGCTCAGTTTTAGGATCAACACTATTTCTAATCTTTATTAATGATCCCACTGTGAAATTAGAGTGCGCTACTAACGTCACTCTTTATCAGTTCTATCACTGTCTCACATTAGTTCGATACTGTAAACTGTCTTCACAGTCGACTGTGCAATTGACTATCTAACAACAATCTTTTGCTTAACACTTACAAAACTAATTATATTTTGTTTAAGAATACTAAAAAATATAACATTCATAGCTTTTGTCTAAGTGGTAATCTTATTCACTTGGACAAATAGGTACTCTAAGCCATTAGGAGTGACTGTTGATGAGGAATTGAAGTGGAATAGTTCACAAACTCTGCACTAATTTATCTAGAATCTGCTATATTCTCTCTAACTTAAAGAAAACTTGTAATATTTATATCCTTAAATCGTACTACTATTCTAAATTTCATTTTCTAATGACGTACGGTTTATTCATTTATTCATTGGGGTTCAGGTGGTGGTGCTGACCGAGCATTTTTATTGTAGAAGCTTGCTTTGCGCATTATGTTTGGGCTGTCGATGTCGTCTCGCGAGTCATGCAAAAAAAGTTTTGTGGATCAAAAGATTTTAACTTTTATTATGGAAGTTGTATGTTTCGTACACAATCGCAGATCGGAGTTCTCTGCTGATGCCTTTAATGAGCACGGTACTAGGCAATCAAACTACTTATTATCATCAGTTCACAGAACAACTTTATTTCTTTATTTCATTTTTGGGATGTCAATTAAATAACACGTTGCCAGTTGATGTAAAGGTTAACTCTTTTAAATGTTTTAAACGTAGAGTTAGATCCCACTTACTTTCATTATCATGATACTGCATTGATGATTATCTTGCAAGTTAATATTATGGAGATGTAGTATTTGACATCTTTAGTAGACGCTAGTGCCTTCTAATTAATCTATCTCTTGTTCTTGTTTGACGTTGTTTTGTAGGGTTTACCATAGTTTAAAATAAAGATTATTGTTATTATTATTATTGTTATTATTAAAGTAAATGCATTCGTATTGGTTTTATTTACTTATGTTATTATTTTTTGAGTTGATTGTACATTGTATACGATCACAGAATAAAGTATGTAATTCCAGAATTGTGAAGTAAAATGAAACAGCTTCCAACATGTTCTAAGGGATATACTCGTATTATTATAGATATACTGTGGCCGCATACTCTAGTGAAGTAGATAATATAAACTAATGGAATATTGCTTGCAAAAAAAAAAAAAAACAAAAAAGCTATTATTGTTCTCTGGTTACACCGCCGAATTAAAATACCCTTTCATTATGAAACGAAAATTATGGACCCTTTTGGAACGGAGTTTTTGAATGCATTTCGCACTTTATTTTTCCTAGCTGTTGTTTGGTTCGCCCAGTCTACAATCCATACACGTATGTATGTATACTTTCGTTGTTCTCTGCGCTTGTAAAGACTTAATATATAGCATGCATTTTCATTTGGCTAGGACGAAAAACGAAAAGTAGCAAATTTATGATAACTTTAGGGGTACAAATGGCCAGCACGCATTCACGATTGTTAAATTTAGGTGTGGTTATATTACAAAATACATTGTGGAATATCATGCACGTCGTAAAAGTTACCGCAAAGTAGCTATAACGAAAAAGAGTAGTTCTAGAGTTGTTTTATGTGCTTTTTAAAATAAATCAGAATGTTAAATTAGAAATGATGAAGAATACAAAAGTGTGAACATTCGAAGCATTTTGGCATTTTTAGTTGCCAGACCAATGTATTATCTTAATTGTTTCGTTGATTTTTCTTTCAAAGATATATTGTTGATCCTTATATTTGTGGGTAAGGTAATTTGTATTGGAAAGAAAAGTTGACATATTTGTAGTAATAATAAAAAAGAAAAACAGAAATATTTTACTCATGGAAAGCAACATTTACCTAAAATTAACATTTTTATGTGTTGTTGTTTTCACTATTGGTATTTCCCAAAAGTTTTTCCATAGATTGGTATTTTTTTGGTAGGAAATTTAATAAATCCGACCGATTTGCTATTTAATACTTGAGATATGCTACGTGAGCGGAGTGAAACACTTTTTTGGACTAGAGCTCACGTGAGCATAATCGGTAATGAGAGGGTGGATCAATTACCAAAAGAGGCGGTCTTTAGAGGAGGGGAGGAGAAAGCGCGATAACTATGCATGGATTAGTTTCGACTAGCGTTGTTAAAAAAATGGTTTAGGGGTAAACTTGATAATGATTGGCAGGGTAGCTGCCACCTTAAACGACAGACGGACTAGGAAATTTATCGCTAACTTTACACGTTTTTGGGAAATGGGGGTTGTTTCCTTGCATTAGGCGGAGTTCGTCACAGGTCGCGGTAGTTTTAATCATATTTATGTAGAAAAGACCCGTTAGCATAAAGTTTAAAGTTGTAATTAATGAAAGTGTTGTGTATTTTCAAACTTCATGACGCAAAATTACTTCAAGGAATAGATTGATATGAATATACTCATACGATTCTATTATTTAGATTATCACATCGTGGAATTGTGGCTAATAATACGTATGAACGCGTGAGTGTAGTTATAACCTTTACATGAGCATTTATATTTATTTATTTTAGCTCCGCAAATGACCCGAGTTTTTAGTGTGAACGTAACAAATGTTTCATCGGTATACTCTACGGTTATTTGCTGCTATATAGCATGTCCCTATAATAAATCTTTGATATTAAATCTGACGTATTGGTCGTCCTTCTTCTTGAGGGACTGCGACATAAAATCAAATACGTTCTTAGTGTTTTTTTCCGCAAAAAAATGTCCGATACCAGAAATACATGAAATACGGCCTTAATGTCTTATATCTTGTTAATGTTTCTTTCGGGTTCTCTTTCCGACCCCTTTTCATTATCTTGTGTTGTATTAGTATATGATGTTTCCGTTCCTCGTATTCGTCAGAAATAAAGCGTGTCCCTGAGTCTAATGCTCTTTCTTTGGGATGGAATCAATAAATAAAGATACTATATGCTTTTGATCAATGTGTTTATCACTGTAACAATAAATTCATAAATCAACATAAATTCTTGGAATCCATGATGTTAGACGTAGCAAACTTACAATAGAACTTGTAATTTTAAACAAGCACTTATGTCGGGTGGCCTAAGGTGAATGGCATGCTATAAGAACATGGAGAACCAAACATTAGAATGAACTCAAATTCTGTATATGTAAATTAATCAATAATTTCGAAAAAAAAAATACTAATATAATATTGCAGCTGTTACTTAAACCAGGTAATAACTTTTTTTATTGAAATAAAACGTTTTTTTTTTCACTATTGTATAACTTTTCCATATACTTTTCTTTACTTACCTTAAAGCATTTTCAAGATAACAATTAATTTCAATTTCTTTTGGAAAATCCGATTCTTACGAAATACGAATATCTTTACTGTGTGTACTAATTATAATATTACATTTTTTTAGAAATATGTAGTAAATATAACTTATAAAACGGTCTCTTTATACTTACGGGATATGCATAAAAATACTTTGAAGTCATTTTTTTTTAACTGGAATCCTCTGTATATTAATCACTCTTTGTCGGCATTACAAAGTCATTATTCGACAATTCAAAATCGCCAAGCTTAATACCGTTTTATTAAACATAGAGATTGAATCCTAACCTACAAGAAGATTCCCAGGCCTATTCCTAACTGAAACTGCCCGTTCCAGAGAGTTCCGGAATAGATCCTCTAAGAATCCTGTTTTGCTTGACAGAGTTACCTTTGGAGATAACATCATATCTCAAGAAAATCTGTAGATGCTTCCTATCTTATATTTAAACTATTAAAATCTCCGTAAAACTTAAGAGAGCAAATTTAATATTCATATTATAGTTCTAAAAAATAAAAAAATTTTGATTAAACTAGTTTTTGGATAGTAAGTTTTAAAAATAGAACTTTGCAGTTTTAAATTATTTTAATCGATAAGTAATTTAATTTCTATACATTCAACTATCTCGAATGAATTTATGGATCGAAATCGCTAAAATACGTTTATTCCGGTATAATAATATTACTTCCTAGCGAATTTCAATTGCCCAAATTTTGTTAGAACCCATAGACCCGAAAGAAAAAAAAAACATTAACTCTGGATGTTAAGAAATAAATAGAATAAACTATTGTTTAGGCATTCATAACATATAGATAAGGAGAGTTTACCTATTTACGTTATTTTCATATTTCATTTAGGTTATTTTTAGCTGTAGTTTTTGTTAATTATTTATAACCTCGTTTTCAATATCCTCTTTATTAATATACCTATTTTCATAAGGAATTTGTGTTTATTTTCTCGGAACACTAAAAAAAAATCATCTTTTACCACATCTATAAGAACTTCTAGAATACATACGCTTTCCACAACTTATGTAACCCCCACAACTTACATGTAGCAAGGGTTGTTGGAACACGATACGGGAAAAGAGGTTATGTATGTATGTATATAACTGGAAGGGTGATGTTACACTGCGACCTAAAAGATCTGTTGTGTCCTCTATTCTTGCTGCTTTACAGCTGGCCTTCCAAGCATATTTTTTTCAGACAGTGTAGGATATCAAAGGGCCCCACTCTAGGTAAGTCTCCCTCTTTTAATTCACATGCTCCCAAGTGCAACGCCCTCGAATTGCACAGTGCTACGCAGTTTGAGAGGAGATGGATGGGTGTTTCATCCTATTCCCCCACAAAATCTACATTTACATTCCTTTTCCAATCCAAGCTTACACAGGTGTGCTTTCAGTCTACAATGGCCTGAAAGTATTCCTTTTAATATGCGAACATTATCCTTACTGAGGTTGATGCATTCTGTAAACGTCTTCTGGTTATAAGTTCCCAGAAGGATTTTACTTTGCCTCATTCCCTAGAGATTTTCGCAGTAACTGAATTTTCTCTGCTCCATTTCTATTTTCAGTTTCTTCAGTATTGTATTGCTACTTAACCCGCAAAAGTGTTCAGGCTCTACAATAGGTATTCCAGCTTCTTTTTTTGCAAGATTATCCGTTATTTCGTTTCCTTCCACTACTGTGTGATCCGGAACTCATATCAGGATTACTTCATTTCTTTTGCCCAGCTCATTTAATTTCCCTAGGCATTCCCAGACCATCTTAGAACTGATTTCATATGAGCTCAGTGCCTTGATGGCTGCTTGACTATCAGACATAATGATAATCTCCTGCTTTCTATAATTTCTATCACTACTGAACTGAACACTGAGGCCTATGCCTAATCGTTCCTTCCTTGACCATTCTGAGTGTGGTTCTTTTTGCCACGCCCTCTACTACAATATGGAGAGGGGTAAGATCCAATGCTACTTTGATAGCTGCAGTTAGGCAGGTTCTCATAGTCCCCTGTTTTGCATACACATGCTAATCTTTGCACTTTCGAGAGGTTAATTCCCGCGGTGGCCACATTAGTTCTTTTGCTCCATGCTACTGATGCATAGGTGATGATCGGTGTCACTATCGCTGTATACATCCAAAGCAGTATTTTTGGGTTGCATTTCCAATTTTTCCCTGCAAAGTTTCTGCACGCCATCAGAGCTCTTTTGGCCTTGTTGGTTACTTCAAGTTCATGTTTGTTCCACAGAAGTTTATTGTCTAGGGTAAGGCCTAGATATTTAACCTCCGTTCTCCAATCTATATTTTGCCCATTCACTTTTTTGAAAAGAGATTATGCATAAGTGCTTTTTTAACCAACTGTATAATAATTTTTATAAAATACAAAATTATATTCTCTAAACATTTTTTTTATTTTCTAATTATTATGATATTACAATATGTTCCCATTCCGTCTACCATTTGATGGTATTTCTCTTCAATTTCAAGGCAGTGTTCTGATTCTATTTGCTCTTGTTGTTAAGCTTTCTGGAGAAGCCTTTCACAAAACTGAATTTTTTAGTACTTCATCCCGAGGCACACGTCAGGTTTCATCACCGTCAGCAGATTGATTGAGGCGTATTCCTTCTTTGATCGTTGTGAGTATGGTTCTTTTTGCCACTTTCTCCATCGCAATGAGGAGAGGGGCACGATTCAATACTATATCGATAACTGCTGTTCGGTAGGTTATCAAAGCTCCAGTTATGTATACGCATCCTAATCTTTGCACTTTAAAGAAATGAATTTTCGCGATGGCCATATTAGTTTTTTTTTGCTCAAACCTACTAGTCCATAAGTTACGATCGGTCTTACTATCACACGTGGCATAGAAGCATTCTTTTATCATGGATATCTAACTAAAGTATAAACAGAAACACATTGTATTCGATATATTCATTCATGAGTTAATAAATATACCTTACTACATGTTCTAGTTTCGCAATAAATTATTTATTTTTAAAACAAATGTTTAAGTCGATTCGTCGATGTAAATCTAATTATATTAGTGTTAATTCTACTACAGCAAAAACCAAAGTTGTGTAGTATTGCCGGCTTATTTCTGCAAATTTCATGGAATTAGATGCAGTGTAACCGAGTTGGCAAGTGCTTGCACAGCCATTGTAGCCATAACAGATAAGGAGGACAGCTTTTGTAATTGGCTTGCAACTTAAAAGGCAATGAAAATTTTTAAAAAATAAAAAAAAATACTAACTACCCGATCACAACGCTTCTTCTGACCGGACTAAGGGCTTGCAACTCGACTAAGCTCCTGTTTATTTAATGCAAACAAGGTCTGGTCTTTCTAGTCAACAGAGCATACTTGCATTTACGTTAGTAAAACGTTGTAATTATCGAGGGTCCGGCACCTTGATTCTTACGACTGGCCGCTATCGAAGCCGAAGGACAGAGAAAGAGCATCGATAAGATAGATGGATACCAGATAGTGGCATCCAGCACAGAAGAAGAAAGTTGGTAATAACAAATCTTGAGGTGGCGATAAACTCGTATTTCGGTACCTCTAGCAGCTAAACTCGTAACTAGTAGCCAAGCATGGCGGGTTGCATGCTATTTAAATATATTTGAATATTATTTTTATAATGCACAGGAGATTGTCGAAATGCAAAATTTAAAAGTATCGATTTTTGATGAAAAACAAATATAATACATTTTTAGGTATGTTAAAAAAAAAACTAAAATCTTTATAAATATTGCAATTGAATGGGAAAAGGTTGATTTGTAATTTGGTTGTTTTTTATTCACATTATTTAAAACATTATGACAATGTATGCACATTTTAAGCAACATTAGGCGTTATAAAATTACACTAGCTATTAGTTCAATAATAGAAATAAACACTGACAACAAAATGCAATTCTAAATATTCTAACTTTAACATAATCAGTAAACTGAAGTACTACAATGCTCAACAGTTTATTATTCTTGATGTAATTATATTGGTTTTTACTCAATTATGGGTTTAAATATTTTTAACAGAAAAACAATTTTACATATTTTAACATCGCAAAATAAAATTACTAAGTACATACAGACCTCATGAGCAACATGATAAATTTCAAATTGGTAATTTTAACTTTTAAATGGTACTATAGGTTTTGCATACCTGTTTCTTCTTGCTGTACCAATAAATGCTGAAATGCATCTCTTTTAGATGACTCGCTAAAATATTCCAAAATTATTTCTTTTAATTGTGTGATTTTATATAATTAATACCAGGTAAATTTACAGTCGGAACTGAATTTCGTATTAAACGATTATTGGTTAACCTTGCTTTCCTGGATAAAATGAGAAGAACTAGCAACACATGTATTAAATTCTGAAGATCCTCCTTCCCTTTTCAACCTCATTTAATATTCCTATTGCTGTTTTATAGGAGAAGCGGATCTGTAATAGACCTCTTATGATCACATTATACTTAGGTTGATCGATATACCTATATACCTAGTTGACTGAATATCTTTACATCTTCCAACTTTGTCATCTGATATGAGAAAAATATGTTCGATGTTGAAGAAAATTCTCAACCATAACGTAATACAGAAATTACTTGTTTAACAAATTATTTTCTTTCCTCCTGAAGCCCCACAACTTGTAAATTTATAAACTTAGCTGATTATGACAGTACCTCAAAATAGTTCTGAAGAAAAAAAAATAAAGATTTATATAAATGAACGTAAAAAAATAACAAACAACTAACGCCAATACACAGCTAATTGAAAGCGAAAATGTCAGAACCTACTTGGAAGTATACATCATGCACACGTAACACGTACTGTCCAAACGTATCTAACACAACTACGCTTGAAAGTTAATAGTTATCCTTATTGCAAATCCATTAGTTAGAAATTTAGCTGTTAGATGTCGCATAAATTATATTACCCCCTGGTCAATGGTGAAACGTATTAGTTGTAACTTTGTACACTTCACGACTATATAATGAATGACACCACACATGATGGACTGAAAACTTCAGCAATTTAACAACATTATAAATATCTCAAAAACGGTTGAGTTTAGGCATAAGGAATTGCAATAATAATGATTTATTTTTTCAACAAATTGAAATCCAATAAGAAGACAGTAAAATAAGAAAGCAATGCATTTACTTGAATAAAACTAAACTTTAAAAGCATAACATGAGAGCTACAAAAAAAGTAGAATTAATATATAATATATATATAGAAGAGATATTTTTAAGGTTAGATCTACATATACAAAGCCAAATTTAAAATTATTTCGCAATACATTGTTTTAATAATAATAATAATTCATGCCTTAGCAGGGAAATAAAAAGCAAATTTACAACTAAGATATTTTTAAAATTTATTCCAGTATCTTGAAAGAAATTGCTTCATATAATGTATTTTTGTATGAGTGGCTATAACATTTTCGCCAAACTAACTGTGAAATTCTTATAATTAAAGAAGTACGTGCTATATGATGTATGCAAAATAAGAAAAGGGCAGATTATGCAATTTAATTTTTAAATTTGAAAGGTAAATTGCAATTCTGTAGAGACACTGCGCAATTTTCAACTTTAAACAAATCATGCAAAATATTTTTAATCTCTTATAACACTTCTGGAAAATTCTAATTGGGGTAATTTCTGTAATTGTACTAATAATTCATGCTCTCTTTCTGCATGAACTTTTATTGCGCTTAATTCTGTTTTCGTTTTTATTCAAGATATTTCAGTAATGTCTATCCGTTCTCTCGGTATTCGAAGAAATTAAATTTTATTTATTCAAATTTTAATTGTGCCGCTTGGAATTTAACAGCACCTGCTCGGGAACCGTTATATCATTTAGATAGGGAGGAATTAGAGAGAAATCGTACGTTCGTCTGTAGTTTTCGGTTATGTTCTAGTACTGCTCCAATCGCGTTCTTTTCTCATGTTTTCCGACTCCCGACTTTACTTTGTGCCTCGCCCTGTTCTGTCGTTGTCGCTAGCAGCTGGTTGCAATCGCTTACCTACCTACTACCTTGCTGTCGGCCGTGCTCAACATGTCGTATTTTAGGCTAGCAGCATATGTTTCTTTTTTTCCTTTCTTCTCTTATTGTCAGTCTTAAACACTCCAACATATGCTGAAACTCTAGAGATTACGTGTTATACAGTGGCGCAGTGGTACGGAATTTTCTACTTCTAGGGGATTATTTACGTGGGTAGTGGAAGAGAATTAGAGTTTGTTTTAAGCATTTATTTCATAATTATCTTGTTTGACGTCAGTAAATTGTTGAGTTCTATTTAATTAATTACTAATTCCTAGGGCTTTTGCTTTAAATATTGAGAGATTGATGTATTTAGCTATTGAAACATTAAGAACTTAATAAATTAATAAAAAAGTAGATCACACTTTCAAAATTATCTCGTCAATGAACATACCTCCTTAATATATATATTTAAGGGAATGCTAAGTACCATGCAATGTTCTGTTTTAAACGATTGGAAATTAACATCAACCTATTATTGAGCGTTACACAAGTACTGACGTGCTCTTTGCATCCATTTATTTTGCTTCAAAATCATATAATTATAAGTAACTGCATCTACCTTGTTTGTCATTTTCTATCATAAAAATATTTGCTTGCTTGGAAGTAACTGAATTAAATAATTCTTTAAACGAATGATCTTCCTCTTTAAAGCGATATTATTTATACTCTACTATAGTGACGTAGATTAGGCGCCCGTAAAGACCGTAAAGCCTCGGAGATTTAGGGGATCTCGTACCACTACGAATTATTACTAAAAGTTAAGGATTTTTATATAAAATGGTGTGTATAAACATGATAATTGAGGACGGGATTTTTGATTACAGCTCTACTTTTCGTTTTGGAAAAAAATACTTTCTATAAGTTCATATAAAATTGCATGGAGCACAGCCAAAAATATTTTCGACTGTATAGTGTATCTCAAAAGTATGTTGAACGCTTGCGTTGTTTTAAAGAAATGGAATACCATTTATTTTGTTTTTAAATTCCATGCAAAAAAATAATAACTTTACGTAAACTACTGCTTATACACTACCAGCCATTGAAGGAGAACTTGTATATTTTTTTTAAATTTTTTTCAATATCTAATACTTTTAACATTATTGTAAAAATTTCTACAATCAAGTAAGCATAACAACAAAGTATTTAAGGCAGATACCATTATTAGAATAAGCCTATTAAAGAGAAAAAAATAATTTAACCCAATAACGCGTAATAAAACCATTACAAACGATACACCTACGAGTATGTTTACAATAGAGGGGTGAGTCGACAGGGTTGTAAAATTTTACGCGGGTGTCTTCTAAAGGTCTCTCATATTATTAAATAGTATTTAAAAAATGCCGAAAGGAAAGCCGATCAGTGTAGAAAATAGATCGACTATTGTCACATTACACGAGGAAGAACATTCTATGATGTCAAAAGTGAGTGCAAAATCTAAAGTCCATTACACTATTCGTCGCTACCGAGACACCGGAAAATTCGAACATTGGAATCACCCAGATCCAGAAACAACCCTCCCGGAAGATCGGCGCCTTAAAGTGTTGAGCAAGAGAAATTGACGTAGCCCGAAATCGCAGCGAGACTGAATAGGAAACGCGAGCGACCTTTATTTTTAACAACAACTAAACGCCGCGTAATCGGAAGCCGCTCTTGCAGTCCACTAATAGAGAACCGTTGCTCCGTCGTGGGAAGCGCCAAAAACGAGTACAGTGGGCCGCAACTCATAGAAATTGGACCGCAGAAAATTTCAGAAACGTTCTTTGGACTGACGAGATTAAGTTCGAAGTGTTTGTTGTTTTTGTAAGACGCACGAAGGACGATCGAATGTTGCGCGATGGTGTCGTTCCCACAGTAAAATATGGTGGCGGTTTAATTATGGTTTGGGGTTGCTTTAGCGTTGTGGACAGGAGATCTCGTAAAAATTGCCGGCATTATGCGTAAAGAAAATTGAAGACGCATATTGGAATAAAAATGTAACGTCAGGATTGCGGTTGATTGGGGAGAACTTCATGTTTGCGCATAATAACGACCTCAAACACGCGACACGGATCTGCGAAGATTATCCCGCGCCTCAAGTAGAGGATAATATTTGGAAATCATGCTCTTGCCTCCACAGAGTCCGGATTTGAACTCCATCGAATTACTGTGGGATGAGTTGGAGAGGTGAGTAAGGGAAGTCTGCCCAACTTCGAAAGAACACCTGTGGCGACTTCTCCAAGCTGAATGGAACAATATTTTCCAGGAAACTCTAAACAAAACTAACAGAGCGCCTGCCACGAATGGTCCGGCAGTAATGAAAGCCAAAGGAGAATTCTCCGACGACAATCCACAAAAAAGCATTGTTTACTTATGCAGAAAAAAAACTCATTATGAACATTGACAAAAAAATAAATAAAGAAAGTCACTCGAAGCATCGTACACTGATACGGTGTATGATGCTTGCGTGAATTCGCACTACAGCACAGTTGAGGTCCCAATTAACCAATTTGTCTTGCTAAGAACAATAATGAAGTTTTCATCTATCAACTTTTCATTTCTTTCTTGTTTTATTTTGACTATAATTTCAATAGTTGCCTGAAGGAGGTCGTGACTGATCGAAACCGGTAGCAACATAAATTGTAAAATTTAAATACATTAAAACAAATCAGGAAGTATGTTTTGATATTATTTTACTTATTCTTCCTAATAATTTCTACTCACCTAATCATGGAATACATTACATCACAAAAATAAAATAAATTATGAAACGCACTTGAATATTTTCCTTATTTTATCCACAAATAAACTCTTTATTTTAAAATATCTGGTAGTATCGATTCTTGAAGTAATTTTACACGAATAATTATATCATATGCACATATTTCATTGGTAAAATTTGGTATTATTGCATTTGTCACAATGCAAATGGTCATACATTGTTGATGATACTCTTATTTAAGAAATATAACAAGAATAATCCTTGGTTTGATGTAAAGAAGACGTTTTTTGACATTGGCTTTATTTGGAAAATTATTTCTCTGTTACAGGGCAAGAGAAGCCGTAAAAAACCTTGGACTCTTATTTTCTAATAATTGCTTCTTCATTTTATTGGGTCTAATGATCACAAGCCTGGAGCTAATTTGTTCTCGTAATAAGGGAATTGCTTCAGTAATTGAAATTTGCGTCCTTCGTTACGAAGTAAGAAAGATAACGATTTCTGTTATGTAAACGTTTGTGCAATTATGTGCTACTTCCATCAACATACTCTAAAATAACAAAGTAAACGAAGAAATCCTAATATGAAACTTTAATATTATTACAGTAAGTTGTAGTTGTTATCGCAAGTTTATTGTAATTTTTGTTTCAGAAGTTGTAAAATAGCATATAAAAATAGATGTAGGAAAGTTTTCTATTTAGTAGGGCAGTATTATTATTATTATATGCACTGTGCGTATTTTCTTCTTTAATTAAATATTATCAGAATTAAAGTACATATTTTAAGTATATTAAAGACAACCAGATGCTGACACATATTTACACTATTAAAGAAACTTAGTAGTAAATCACAATTATATAGTATTATGATTTGTTTTTTTGGTTAGGTCGAATAACTCAGATACTAAAAGAATACTTTGATATAATGGCACATTAAAACAGTACGCCACTAACATAATAATATGTACAAAAGGAATAAAAATCCTGAGTTGTTTGAGAAGTATAAAATATGTAAAAGTAATTACAATCAATTGGTAATAAAAATAAAGAAAGCTATAATAAAATAATATAACAAAATCTTGAATGCGGATAATATTTCAAAAACAGCCTGGGATATCATTAACCAGAAAACAAGAAATAATAATATTAGGACTACTGAGTTGTTAAACAAAGACATCGGTGCAATTGAAAAAGAACCCCAATTTATAACTTCTGCTTTCAATAAACATTTTAGTCAGTTGCCGTATAATACCCATAAAATAAATGTATCCTTCATAATAAGCAAAACTTGTCAATACAGTATGTTTTTATCGCCTGTTGATGTATTGAAAATGTCTGCCATTATTAATTAAGTATCTCATGAGATCTTCGGACATTGAAGGGATTCCGTATTGGTTGTTGAATGGGGTTGTACAAATTATAGTTGAGCCGATGGTATATATCACAAATCTGTATTTCTCATGTGGAGTTTTTCTATATCTAGAAGAAGAAAGAAAAAACAAAAAAGTTGACCATTGTAGAATGTTTTGTGAACACCTCGAATGAACTGAGCGTGATTTTCTTTATAACTCTCGTAATCGTGATTTTACAGAAAAGTCGTTTATATCTTTGTTATAGCCAATGATTAGAGAACCTCAAAAATGTAAAAATATACCGGGTGTCCCATTTAAAAAATACATTCTTTAGTCGTGCTCTTAGCAACCGAGCGCTCTTTTGTTTTTTATGCCATAGCACGAAATGCAGGTAGAAAAGTACCAGAACTTTCTCCATTTAACCGACTCTGTATTTCTAAAATCAAAGAAATTGGCCATTGCAGAATGTTTTGTGAACACCTCGAATGAACTAAGCATAATTTTCTTTGTAACACCCGTAATCGTGATTTTACAGAAAAGTTGTTTTATACTTTGTTATAGCCAATGATTAGAGAAACTCAAAAATTTAAAAATATATCGGATGTCCCATTTAAAAAAATACATGCTTTAGTCGTATCTTAGCAACCAAGCGCTCTTTTGTTTTTTATGCCATAGCACGAACTGCAGATGGAAAAGTACACGAACTTTCTCTATTTAACCGACTCTGTATCTCTAAAAATAAAAAAGTTAGCTATTGTAGAATGTTCCCGTGAACACACTGTATATAAGTCAAATTTTGACGGATTGTAAAAAAATATCACTTGTAAATTGTAATTGTACTTTTATGCAACAGGCCCCAGGCATTGTCATAATGTTAGTGTTCCCAACCATAAAACCAAAAAAAATGAGAAAGGTCCTTACTTCACGGCTGTAAAGGCATATAACTCTTTACCAATGCACATAAAAACTCGGCTTGGTCAAGTTTTAAAACGAAACTAAAACAATATTTGCTAGGAAAATAATTCTACACTGTAGAGGAATATCTAAGTAACAGTTGACGAAATCATGATTACATATAGCTTGTGTACTAGTGGGTTCGCGACATGTAAATATTATAAGCTATGTGTGTGTAAAATCTTCTGATTTTTTTATTTGTTGCTGTCCGTATTGCGAGTACTAGAAATATTGTATATATAAATATCTGTATATTACTTATTGTATACATATTGACAATGTCTATGTTCATTTTGAATGTTGGCAAATAAATATCATATCATTTCACATAAGTCATTATGATCAATGACTAGGAATTTATTCTGATAGGCATAGTTTATAGAAAGCTGATTGCGAATCTTATGAAAGATTCAAACACTTATGATAAGAAATCTGTCCGCCGAAGGATAGTTTAAGAGGTAGGGAATGTTAATCTTTTTGTTAATAATTTTTATACATTAACTCTGCTTATTTGTTAAAATCGTATTATATTTTGACTATGCAGGCTTCCCTTTCGGATGGTAAACTAGTTCCTACCTACCCTAGTTAATGGCCTTAATTTATGAATCGTTCTCCTACACTGTTGAAAATATTATGGTGTTGGCGTTAATTTTGCGCTAGTCAAATAGTTTAGTGTTGATTTTTCCAAACTTTGCCAGACGACTTGACTACGCGTATTTAATAGAACAGAAATGACTAGAATTTCGTGTGAATTCTTTGTTCAGATATGAGATTGACTATTTTTCTAGACATTCAGAAGCCGTCAACCAATCAGAATTTTTCCCTCGGGATAGAAATATAGAAACCCCACTATTCTAATACAGTATTGCATTATACGCACCACCACCGTGTATTGCTTTCGTGTTGATCTCCGTTTATCCAAACAAACCACCAAATGTGACTGACTTGCGAAGTGTAACCTCGTGTTATTAAACGTTAATTCAGTGGCATAAAAAATTCAACATCTTAAAGATGTATTGGAACATCTATTTACGCAATTAGTTTAGACTTGAATCAAATAGCATAAACATTCACTTAATTTTATAATGGTTCTCAAAAATCATTTAAAATTGGTACGTTTAGTTGAAACCAAAACTTGTGAATGAGTGGTTTTGCATATTTATAATTGAGAAACGGTCTAAAGAGAGAATATTAAAGCACTAAGAATAGGAGTTGCATATTAAAGACGTTGTGTTTAGAAAAGGTGTTAAAACACCCAATAAATTGCATTCATTTAGTTAAACAGCTAGTAAATTTGTCTAGTCTAGATCAAAATAAAATGTGACTACAAGCATTTATAATTCCACGTGTCAGTTGGACAAAATAACCCCTTAGCAATAGACAATACTTGACTATCTTGCTCGTCAAATTTTAAACTTTATAGTTCTCGACAAAATAACACGAAAGAGTGTGGACCTCTCCTGACTATTAAATTAGTCAAAAAAGTGTTAAAATTTTCAACAGTGTATAACATTGGCAAAATAGGAGTTATTATACAATTAGCTTTGATTTTTTTTACCAAGTGTTTATGGAAGACTGCTGAGCCTATAACTTCTACAGTAATTGCAAAAGAGAAATTAATTTCTGGAATTAAGTATGAAACATAAATTTAATTTTTTGAATATGGTCAATAGATTTTTATCACCTTTGGCCGCAATCGATTTAACTGGAGGTGGTTTAAGATTCCGATCCTTATTCTTATGAAATGTTGACGTATGTTTTATTACGCGCGTCTGTTTAAATTAAATTTCCAAATTCGCCAGCAGATGGCGTCACCTGTACTATATTGAGATTATCTTAAATAGTTAAACCGCTCATAAAGGGCGCTGTGCTATGTTTTACCGCCACGTAATCCAGGTTTCTAGTACGAATGAACTAGAACATTCGGGGAAGATATAGACCGCTCTAGAACTGGATGGGCGAAATATAAAATATAAACACGTCCGCAAACGAGAGTATGACAGTTCTATTGGGAACGCCATAGCGATGTTTTAGTTATCTATAGCTATCAAAAAATGTTTGCACATGAAGTGAAATGCAATAAATTATAGTTGCAAAATGGAAACCTAAAAAAAATATGTTTTTGAGTGTAACGCTTCTGATTTGGATACTTTTTGTTAAGATATTAGATACGTGATTTGAAGAATCTGATGTAAGTAAATATGTTAATAGTAGAAACTATGGATATACTCTTAACGGAGTATTAGTTTTGTGAATTTTAAATAGTCTATAAATCTTCGATGATTGCGCATGTGCGATCGCCGACATTAATATTTACCACTCGAACGATTGACTCGACGCTTTGATGGTGTTAAATATTAATGTCGGCGGCTATACATTTCTCATGACATAATAATTTATTAATAATTCTTTTTTATGCTCAGTTCGGGGGAATTCAATTTATCTGAGAATAAATGTTATTGCAATGCATTTTTGTTTGTATAAAACTACTGCAACAAAAAGGCACAGCTTTTACAATTTGCTCTAATTATATTTTAGATATTATTTTAAAAGTGAAATTTTGGACGTTCAGCTAACATCATGTTTATTATGTTGTGCTATAAGTATTGAAGCATTCTTATGATTTTAATATCGATCGTACTGTTTAGTGAAATTTAGCATTTAAATATAGTATGCAATCTTCTTTTGCTGTCTGTATTGAAGATACAACGACAAATCATTTGTTTTAGTTACCTATTTAAGCTATTTTTCTAAATTTTATTGTTGATGCTAGCTTTTAAATCAATAATGTTTCTTTCGTAAATCTTAAGAGTCTCTGTCATTAGCTTCTTTATACAATCATTATTACGTATAGTAATATTTTTAAAATATAATTTACAACACATACATCTTGTACTCTCTAGTATCTAATTGCATCCTTTTTCGTAATGTAGAAAATACACGCCACAATTCCAGCATTAAAGCAAAATAGGGTTCGTTGATCTTTCATAATTGCTGTGATTCATCCACAATCTTCTAAATGAGGGGGTATTTTATTTCCCCTAGCAACAGCACTGCGAGATATCGCACCCAACAAAAAATGCCATTTTCTCTTTGATTAAGTATCGATGAATACAAACGAAATATGGTGAACAGAGTAATACGATTTCGTCGTCTTTAGGATATTATTCTCCGCCATGCATACAATTTCTGCCCGAATTTGTAACGTCGAGTGGGGGGCGGTACCCGGGAATGACCTCGAAATAAATAAATCAGAGAATAAGTCGGGTTGATATCGTAACACGGTCGTCGCACCGTGAATTTCAATATCAACGCATTTATAATCAGAATCACGAAATGAAGTATAAAAAGTAAATGGGGTAGAAAGTTCCTAGAGATCGATCCGGAAAGAAATCGCGTAATTTGTCTCCTGCTAATAATAGTAGCGGAAAGTTGCAATCGGTTTTGATTTACCGGTAGGTGATAGGTGGATTTTGTCTGCTTCATGGGCGAGAAAGGAAGAAATTCGTACGGTCGAACCTTTAAATGAAATAGAAGTTTCTGTTACAGTCGCAAATAGGGTACACGAAAGCGTAAGCGTGCATCATACATTAATTTTATTGAATTGAAAAGTTTGTAATCATTAGAGACCGGATTATATGCAAAGTGCATATATTCTATTTTTTGCATATCTGTAATTATAGTCTATATGTTAGTCTATTACACTAATTGAAGGTTAATAGCGGCTAATTAAGTGATTGCATATTTATTAGCTTTTTCTTATCCTCTATTAGTAACACTTTCTAGTAATTCCTAATGTAGATCGACAACCGACAATTCTCAGAACGATAAATCTTTTACATTGGTTTCTCTAATACTTTTTTCCAAGAACTGCACGTGTTTAATTTCGCCTAGCAGAAGGGATGTGGTAAATACGTTTTATTCTTATGAATTCCCAAATAAACTATTCATTCATTGAATATCTTTGAGCGAGACAGCATGTAATTTGTGTTATGTTTTTAAATACTATACGCACATATAATGAGTATAGCGAACAAAATTTCTTTATGGATTAAGCCATATCCTGAATTGGTAAAGGATGGCGACAAAATATTTTGTCGAGCCTGCAGCAAACTGGTAAGTTTAATTTTACTATAAGCTTTACAATTGTTTTTAAAATCTTTAACTTTTGATATAAAATGACAATTGTTGTTGTAGATGTCTTCTGAGAGAAAATACCTGATTGATCAACAAGCTAATATTTCATCACATATTGGAAAATGTGAAAAACTAAAGCGATCCGCATGTGTGCAGCAATTTATACGTCAATGTGTAGCATCAACTTCACGAAACTCAGAACAAGAAGAATATAATACGGATCTGTATAACGCATTAATTTCGTCTAACATACCATTAGCAAGATTAAACAATGTTAATTTGAAATCATTTCTGCAAAAATATTGCAAACATAGTATACCTGAAGAAAGTACCTTACGAAAAAATTATGTCACATCTTGTTATCAGCAAACAATAGCAGAAATTCCCTACCAATTGTTGGTAGGGAATAATTTTATGTGACAAGCATGCAATTTAAAAAGCAGTAGGCACCAACATAGTATCTTTAATTGAACATGAATAAGTTATATGTTAGTTGGTTATTTTAATAATATGGTATTGCATGGCCCGAATTTGCAAGTAATGACGTTTCTCGTCTGTTATAGTAAATGAAGTATATCAAGAATTGTGCACTACGAATCACAATTGTTAAATTGGTTGCCTACCTAAAACGCCCCCCTCCAATCGCATTTATTTTTTGGCATAGTGTACGTAGTATAATTAATTTACCTCATTATTTTTGTCAATTTTATTTTTTATTTTAAGCAAATTAAATATAAATCAATTTTCCATGACACATACACACAACGTACGAGCGATTAATCTCATCTACCAGTGTGACTATTTTTATTACCTAAGAAAGGTCTAATTTTGAACCGAAACATGTAGATAGTAAATAAATTATACATCTAAAAACTGGAAAGAACTTTTAATTTGCAATTAATCCATATGACCAATCATACTGGAGGCTGGCCGCAGAAATCACGAGACCCACGAGAGTCAAGTGGGCGCTAAGCAGATTTTTGCCTTTCAAATCTGCAGGCACGGATGGAATATTCACTGCCCTACTTCAGAATGGGATAGAGGTACTGATGCCACATCTCGTGAAAATCTTCAGAGCATGCATAGCCTGGGGATACGTCCCAACTGCATGGCAAAAGGTGAAGGTGATATACCTACCTAAGGTAGGTAAAGTATCCGATCAAACGCCGAAGCCATACAGACCAATAAGCCTATCCTCATTTTTACTCAAAACTCTTGAAAGGTTTGGTGGATAGGACATAAGAGATCGCACTGAGAGAACAGCCACTCAGGACAGACAATACGCATACAACGGGAAATCTACAGAGGCGCTTTAGATGACCTCAACAGGCTAATTACTAAGTCTATTGAAGACAAAGAGATAGCCATGACGACTTTCCTGGACATCGAGGGAGCATTTAACAAGGCTACCACTAATTCACTCATGGGGGCGTTACGGAGAAGGGGCGTCGCGCCGAACTTCTACAGTGGGTAAGGAGCCAGCCTGAGAAGAAGATAATCACATCACAATTGGTGAGGCTACCATTGAGGTGGAGGCGGCAGGGGGATCCTGCAGGGTGGAGTTCTTTCTCCTTGCTGTGGCTACCCTGGTAGATGACTAATCCGGAGCTGTCGGCAAGGGATTCCATTGCTTGGATATGCTGACGCCTTACAATAGTCGTCAGAGGGCGGTTTCCAAAGGTTCTAGTGGAGCGTATGCAAACGCTCTCACACGGTCGACAAATGGTGAAACAAGAGCGACTATCAGTCAATGCTCAAAAAACAAGGCTGTCACGTTTACAAGAAAAGAACGCTAGAAGGCTTACAGCCACTAGTGATAGGAGGTGAACGAATTCCATACGTCAAAGAGGGGGTATGGTTTGATCAAAGGCACACATGGAATTCACATATCCAAAAATTGACCACAGCAAGCCACCATCCCCTGGGTAGGTGCAGAGGCTTTGTGGAAAGAATTGGGGCCTTAGCTCCAAGATGACTCTGTGGTTGTAACACAAGGGTAATTAGACCCATGTTAACGTATGGACAGTAGCATGGTGGCCAAAGGCGCGGCAGGCGGGGGCGCAAAGCGTTGGGTGGCGTGCAGAGGTTGGCGTGCCTGTGCGCCACGGGGCGTTGAGATCGACCCCTACCGCGCGATTGAAGTAATTCTAAACCTCCACCATACATATTTTTGTACCAGGAGCCGCAAGGTCCACAGTACACAGACTCTCACATAGTCAAGTACCGATAAGTAAATCGCACGGGTTGACTATAAAAACTGCTAGACGAACTCAAGGAGGCACCTCTTTTAGGGATGCCATGTGATCCATGGTTCAAACCCCTAACCTAGATGGGAAATATCAGGTTATAATACCAGATAAGAAGGACTGGAGGCAGGTGCCCCGGTAAGAGCGGACTCAAACTGTTTACTGACGGCTCTAAAACGGATTACGGCGTTGGACGGGAATATACACTAAGAAGCCTAAAAAGGCTCTTCGGTAAGCTTCAGCAAAGATACGACTGTGTTCCAAGCTGAGGTTGCTGCAATTCATCACTGTGCCGAGAGATAGAAAGATGTACCGAACCGGGTAAAAGCGTCGCTATCTTCTCTGACAGTCGTCCACACTTAAAGCGATTAGGTCCTCAAGCGTGGACTCTAAGCTGATTTGGGATTGTGTCAGCGCCTAAATGAGGTGGCACCCAAAGGAAAGTAACCTAGCTGGGTCCTAGCCACTCGGCGCGTGAGAGGAAATGAGGCGGCGGACGAGCTGGCCAGGCGAGGTTCGTCAAGGCCATTCGTTGGAGCCGACCCCTCTTTCGGCACTACCAATCGCAAATTAAAAATCCATCAATGAATGGATATATAATCAGTCCAGAGAGTGGTGGCAAAACTCACCGGGACAATGGCAGGCAAAAAGTTCCTAAAGAGCAGAGGCCTGAACTCACAAAGATCTACTGAATAAAGACAAGGAAGACTGTCAAAATGAATTGTAGGTCTGTGACTGGTCACTGTAGACTGAATAGGCATATGTATAACATAGGCCTGGCAGATGATGCAACCTGCAGATTCTGCCAAGAGGAGGAAGAAACACCAGTTCATGTGCTGTGCCAATGTGAAGGCCTGGCGAGAACAAGGTTTCTAGTAATGGGGAGAGAACCCCACAGCTAGTAGCTACTTAAAGAAGCCGCTCTCAAGATGATAGGCCTATTAAGAGGGCAAATTAGAGAGCGTCCTCTAGAAAAAAAGGGATCAAAATAGATCTGAAAGGTCGCGGTGAAACAGGTCGATAGGCCACCCCAATCCTAATCTAATCTGATCTAAATATGACCAATCATGGACTCACAAATCAAATTATAAATATGATTGCTGAAAGTAGACACTAGAAATTTTGAAGTATATTGTAAATACCACAATAGATTATACTTTTTAATGCGTGAGTGCCCATTAAGATCACTTCTCTAATTTCATATAGTAAAAACAATAAACAAAAAATATTATTTCTGTAGAAGCCGAGTACTTTATGGAATTTCGACTAGTGCGAGAGACGAGTCTCGCTCTGGTCAACTATGGTAACTGAGGGCCGTAAGGATGATTAAGAGGAAAACTTTGTTCTGCGGAGATGCTTGATAAGCAGTAAATTTCTTAGGCTTTATCTACTCCGATAAAAAAAAATAGTACGAATTCAACACATTATTTTGAGTGCGATTGCAGCGCTGCGCTAGGGATGAACTCCAAAGATGAAAGCATGCAAATTTAAGGGCATATGATCATTCTGCCTCTTACGCCAACTTGCTTCGACCTCCCTACTGTAAAATCTAAATTAAAACTTTGCAAAAAACAATGGGAAATATTTTAAATCATATTCGCGCATAAATAAAGAAATATAAGTTATGTATTTTCATTATTCATACTTTCTTTTAATTTTATTGCCCAAAAACCTAATTAATTATTAATCGAATTTATCTAGTCTTCATAATCTCGCTAGGAAAAAACATTGCAATGAAGAAAAAAGAAGAGCGTGGTTCCAATTTGCCCATATGGAAACCCATATTTTAATCTCGCCGCGAGAATAATCTGTTGGGGCTTTATAAATTGGGATTAATAGTAGCAGACGCTTCAATACGGGATAAAAATTTAGAAGCAATTTCTGCGGATTACCTTTTCCAAACTTCTTTGAGACCGAAGCGAGCTTTGATTATAAATCACCGGGTTTGGTGAATTACACGCCGCGAGAGAACTTACCGTTAGAAACACGTAAAGTTGGCACACTTCAAATTTTAATTAATCCCCAGCACCTAACCGGATCCCCTCCGGTAAACCCAAATAAATAAATCTTCAGCGGGAAAACGCTATTTTGAGTAATCTTTTTCAGCTTCACGTAACAATGTGAACGGTCGACGATTCCCGCTGAGAAATTACTGATGAGTGAAATGAGATAGAACGTCTTTAACTTACAATTTCCAAAGTCGAGTATATAATTTCGTATTTATAATTATATCGTGGCTAAATTTGTATGGGAATCGATCGGGTATTCGGAGAATTTTAAAGTTAGGCGAAATTAATCATCCAATTAAAACGGGATAAATTCTTAGGAAACGCTGTTTGCGTTAGAACACCGAGGGCCTTTTAAATTAAATACTTGCGAAGGCGACTAAACTCGAAGTTAAATAAGGTTCCTTAAATCCAAGTCCAAGTTAGAGTAAGATCTCTTCAAACATACATATATTTGATTTGAGTTTTGAAGTGTAGATTAAAAGTAAAACAAATGGTTACCGTAAGTCAGCTTAATCGATTGCCATTAATGAAGAAAATATTAATTTATATTTTTAATTAGGGAAACCCGCTTAAAGTGTAGATTATACTTATATAAAAATAATTCTTTAAATAGTAATTAAAATTAGGGATAATGAGCGCTCTATTCCTAATTTCTGACAGTACTGTTAATGTACAGAGAGGGCGTCACTGCAGTCATTATTTTGACGTTGAGCTTAACAGTCCTTGGAAGTAATTGGGAATAATTAAATGTTATCCTTGGAATAATTCTAGCGCGTTTTTAATTCAACTTATTCGTATTTCAATTGTTTCTTGCTGTATTGCTATTCAATAATAACACTAATAATGTCTTACTAATTACTAATCAAATTCCGTAAAATATGTACTTATACACGTTTAACGCAGCAAAGGACAAATAGCGGCCATTTTGAGACGAGATTGTATTTAACTCTCTGACGCACGCTCTTTATGATTGGTGTAAAAGAACAGGAAGACAACTGATGCACCTGGTGCTAAAATAATGAAGTAGCGCTAGAAGTCATATTTTCGCCGACAAAACATCGAAGGTGCCGACAACGAGTGGCGCTTCTTATCTTATCTGTTCGCTGTTTGATACGTCAATGTGTGCTTGAGTTATTGTTTCAACGCATAGAAATTTAGTGGGTTACTCATGATTACAACCTTGATGTTTAGGCGCTATTTTAAAAAATATAAAATTTAGGAAAAAACATTTTTTTTTAAAAAGAAATCGAATTTACAAATGAAAAACTAATTTAAATTTAACAGAAGGTTCTTTTTTCAAAATGATTAATGAAATGTTACATTTTATTGGGCTAAAATACATTAAAATGTTTTCTTTTAACGATATTTTCCCAGGAAAGCATATTTAAAAGCATTGAAAGCAACCGTGTGGTACTTTAATTGTCCTAAGGGTTACTCAAGAGAATTCTCTGCATATTACCTAGTACCACAATATCTCACATGTGGGTTATTTCTTACTGTTCACAAGATATGTAGGGTATTTTCCTAAGCAAAAATTGCCTGAAATCAAGGATAGTTATTTTTGATAAAAACACTTTTAAGATTTAGTACGAAAGTAAACATTGTTTGCGATTGCTTAAGTATATGCTAAAAAATTTGACTATAACTGCCACTTGTGTAAACACTCTGGTCGAATTTTTCACCTTCTTTGGAGCTTTATTTCCTTTATTTTGTTTAGGTATATTTGAAATCATTTACTTATCTGATCTGTTAAATTTCAAAAAATAAGGGTTGAATAAGGCATATTTGATTTGGAGTTATCTAATATAGAAGTTTCAATAGCTTTTATATAGTGAGTATATGATTCCTGTACTAGAATTTTTATATAATTATCTGTGTTTAATTTATGCTTCATTCTAAGTTCTTTTATTAAATTAGTTTATGAGCCAAGGATGATATAATCTAAATCTACGATTCTTTTTTTCAGTTTTGGAACAGTTTGGTCAAAAACTTATACGTAATATATAGAAAATTCCACAAGCTTCATCTATTGTTTGGTAACTAGTCAATCTTAAGCAATAATTCATATAAAAGAACATAATTTGCTTTCTTAAAGTTATATACTGTATCAGTATTGGTTGTGAAGTGACTATATATTTCGGGAGTGTATTGGTTGCAATTTCTAATGCAGGAAGATGTTCATCTTCAATAACTACTGCAATATAATGTCTGATTTAACATCAGATGTTTATTACTGTACGGAGAAAAATATATATTTGTACGCAGAACAGCATTTATAGTATCCATATTCTGATAGTATTTACCACAATTGTAGTTCAATCTACCAATATCATTCTTAAATTTTACTAAAAAAAAAATAGGGAGTACTACTTTATTGTAGTTTAATATTGTTGTAGATTACATTAGTAGGAATGGCTAGTTATTGTAACAGGAATTGTAAAATAAACTATACATTTGCGGTTATTGCAGGCAATCCGTATAACAACTAATAGCTAAATAAATCAATGCAATTGGTAAATTGTACTAAGGAATAAGCAACCAGTATTATTTGTTGGTAATTTAACTTTGTGGTAGATTATTTGGGTGATGCTAGTTAATATACAAAGACACAATTGTAAAATATCATAGTATTTCTCATCTCTTTCAAAATTAATTTCTCTTTAAAAAAAAATGTATTATTATTGAGGAATACTCACATACGGTATTTATTTCAGTAATTTTACAAAGCTTATTCGATGTAAATGGGGATAGACAGACACAGGTAAATGATATTTATCTGCTATCTAAGATAGTAGGTATTCTTTCTATTATATAAGAGCTACTGTGATCAATAAAACACGCTCAGATCTTATAGCAACTAGCAACTCGCGTGTAATCACAGAGTGATAATATACTAATTATATTATATCCGTTCTTAAGCAACAATAAAGCAATACAATAGTCATTTATTATCACCATATTATAGTTGTTATTGCTACAATTATGCAGTGTTTTGTTTTTTAGCTAAACGGTATTTTTTATCACTACTTACCACAATATTATGGCATTCAATTTAATAGTAAATATGGTTGCAAGAACTGCTATTATTCACCAACAATTCGGTGTACCACATATGTATTACACAACTAACTACGTTTGGAAAAGTATAATAATGTGGTTCTTTACAGAGTCCGTTGCGATAGAGAAGAGTATATGACGTCACATGCGTAATGAACGAATATTGACAGCCGATCCCTCGTTGTTAGGTAACAGGCGGTGCTAGCGGGTAGCGGGGTGTAACTGACGTCAGGCTTCGCGCAGGTTTTGGTAACGACATATATCATTCTCTAATGCAACGGACTCTACTATACCTAGATAGCTGTTATTACAGTAACCATTGTGCAGATAGATTTTTCTCTGTGTGAATATGAAACCTAACGTTATATAAATAATATTTATTATCCTATTATATTGCTTAAGACTGTAGAAATTTGCAAATGACTTACTTATAATTTAAATCTATTAAAGGTCATTTATTAATTATAGATTAAAATGTGAAATTCATCGAAGTCAAATGATGATTGCGGGTGTGCCTTTTTTGAAATAACCAACATCAGCCAAACATTTAAGCTAAATGACTTGAAGTCTGTTTTCACGGCGGGGGCGATGGCTATTTGGAAGCTCTAAAGTGTATAGAATGGCAAAAACTGATGAAAAACGTAATAATGAGTGACTCTACGTGTTTTTTGGAAGCTTTGAAAAGCCGTTATCCATCCTTTCACTTCCTATTATCGTTGGCATCAGAATGAATGGTAGCACAATGCTGCTACACCGCAATTGCTCGGCTAAAGTTCGGCCAGGGTGTCTTTCCTGCCCATCTTAAAGATTAGGTATATAGTGGAGGCTACTTGCAAAATGTGGATATGAAATGGCTGACTTAGATCCTATAATCGTTGCTTGCCCTGAGCATCAGGAGTCCAAAAAGAAATTTATGGAAGAGTTTCAATAGGCCCCGAAAGGTGAAAAATCTATCCCATCGCGTTTTCATTAGTTGTTAGGTTATAGTGGCTAATAGGCTCTGATTGCGAACGACTTAAATAAAAAAAAAGTTAAAGTCACCTTTAAGTACTACAGGTCATTTTTTCAAAGATTCTAGTGTATTAAACAATTCAAAAACAATTCTAAATCATAAAATGAAATATTCAGGGGTACGTAATGTAATAATTGTAAAAATTAGGAGTTGGTTTTCCAAATTCATATAATATCCACACATCGAATCTAATTAGTTATGACAGACAAGTCTACAGATGTATGTATGTTACATACATACATGTTTATGCCTGATTGCTAAAAGAACTCCTCCATCACGACAGTTTCTAGATGTTTATCGCAACGATATTGTAAAATCGAGTGGGAATAGTTCACTAGTACCAAATGCTTTGTGATAACTAATTGCAGGAAGAGAAATAATGTCATAATTAGCTGTAGACGCAGAGTAATACATCTGATTAACTTTAGTTATTAGGCGTCTTACATTTTGATAAAATATGTAATATAAGAGGTAAATATTTAGTGTAAACTACACCGTTAGTAGCAGAAAAACCTCCATGAAAGAAGTGCCAAACCGTTTGGAAGAAGTAAGCAGAAAAAAAAACCAGCGTTCATTATACTTACATGGTCTAACCTAAATATGATAACAATTGTTACAGTTTATTACCGCTTGTCCGCAACCAGCATCTACTACGATAGATGCTATTACAATGGAACTGCTACTGTACGAACCGAAGTCGAATTGTTGATTTCAAATGGTCGAAATACGAAGTTGGAAGCATTACGAACGCTCAATTATTATTACACATGTGTTGTTCAGCTGTGAATAGTTTATGAATGCACAATGAACAAAGCTTTAATTATCTCATTTTCTCTAAATGGGTGTTGCTAAAATCTTGTGTGCAGCGTTTAATAACATAAATGTATCCATTAGTAATTGGAGTTTATAGTAGTTATCTTTCTACTTATGTGTCGTTATAATTGACTCTTATTTACACACTTGGGTTTTGTTCTTTCCTTCTGCATGATCTCTCCTCTACACTTCATCATTTCCCCATCATGTATATTTGTATATCGCCATATTCTTGCACCTTTACATTGGTGTTTTTACGTATTTGCTATTAATACTTAATTTCTTGTCTTGTTGTATGTACTTCTTTCTGTTTGATTCTTTTCCATTGAAGGTTTAGTAAACACCAATTTTTCAATAATTCTTCTTAAATACTTTTCTTATGTTATGCAGTACTTTACAGATAACACGAAAAGAAAACGACGAATAAAAGAATTTGGTTTAAAGATATCCGAAAATCAAATACTTTGTTATTCCCCGAGTAGGTAAATACGCCATTGTTGTTACGATTCAAATTAGAATTCTCAGCTACTAAAATACTCCTTTCTTCACTCACCACAGTCGAAAATGAGTCCCGCATTAAAAGCAATTTAAATATAAAACACCATTAACATATTTGAATATAAATCTTGAGGGGCGCGAAAAAACTTTCTGGAAAGTCGAAAGAGTACGGCCGCTCTCCCTTTTCCGCCTAATGATGCGTAAAATTTATTTATGAATTCAGATTAATATTTTGATTTCGGCCGGTCAAAGGCACAACGGACAGCGGTCTATATTTGGTTGCTTCCCGTTCTGGCTGGTGGGAGCGCCAGGGATGCGGCGAAGTTGAAAACTAATTAACTCGGGTCATCCTGAGGTATAAAAGTAAACAAAGGATATACGTTGCCAGCGTTAACTTGATCGGAGTAGTTCAGTTTAATATGTATACGAAATTAAATGTGCGAATGGTGGAAAATAGAAATTTATGGGGTGTTTAGAACGAATTTTGGCCCCTTAAATGATATTTGTTTAATTTGTAAACAATTTCGGGATTAAAAGCTAACTTTATGTGGGACTTATTTATATATATTTTTAATTACAATTTGCTCTGTGACCCAATATCTTGCATTCTTTACCATAAAACGTAATATGAATTAGTTTCCTTATCTATATGATCTCGGCTCTAAAGAGGTAGCACCATCTGCTGGTGTAGTTGGAAATTCAAGTTCAAAATTTAAAAATATGCGCGCATATGTTAGTTACAACTGTTTGGTAATTGTGGCTATAAGTGTATCGAATAAGACGAGCTATAGATAATAGTAATAATAATAATACTTCAGCACTACAGGCCTTGAAGGCCCTTCGCTTAGGGTGCTGGAACACACCGAGCCACTGAGAAGTGTTGTCCGAATCGGTCCGAATAGTGACCCACCAAACAACCGATACCGTATATTGCTGCTTGACTTGCAAGATTGGCAATGATGCACCCTTCCTTCTCAGCCGTACTGCCGGCATAATAATAATAATAATAATAATAATAATAATAATAGTGACTTTATTTTCTCGATATACTCTATAAAATATTAATAATATTGATCTGTAATGTCCCAGGGAATTGGTGTATGTGTATTGATATTGAAATAATAACAGGTTAAATTCGTATTCCAACTCCTTTTTATTTAATATATTTATTGCAACATGTTTCGGCTACATACCATCTTCAGGCAATAAAACGTCAGGGTTTGTTTTTATGTAAGATTGATGTGTCAAAATTTTTGTGCAGTAAGAGAAATTCTTACGAAATAAAACTTTTAATTTGATTAACACTACATTAAAATGACATAACGTTAATAAACTAAGAAAAAGAAACACATTAAAACGTGTAATTTAAAAACTTTCAAACTATCACAAATTTAAAAACGTACGGAAACAATAAAACTAAAATGGCCCGAATGCCAGCCAAGGACGCACTCTAGTAGGCCATTTTGGTTTTGTTGTTTCCGTACGTTTTTTAAATTTGTGATAGTTTGAAAGTTTTTAAATTACACGTTTTAATGTGTTTGTTTTCTTAGTTTGTTAACGTTATGTCATTTTAATGTAGTGTTAATCAGATTAAAAGTTTTATTTCGTAAGAATTTCTCTTACTGCACAAAAATTTTGACACATCAATCTTACATAAAAACAAACCCTGACCTTTTATTGCCTGAAGATGGTATGTAGCCGAAACATGTTGCAATAAATATATTAAATAAAAAGGAGTTGGAATACGAATTTAACCTGTTATTATTTCAATATCAATATTGAGTTCAGAATCGTCTGTCTGCTTTTCCACTCAACCAAAATTTTAATTAAAAAAACGAACTTAAAACTAACTTATATATTCAAGATAAATATCAGGAAATCATTCGATCATCATTGCCGGGCCCGTCCGAGAACAGTATAATACAAAAATTTAATAATCCGAAATTCGTAATCCTAAACAAAAATGAGATTTTGAAAAAGTTTCTTTTTGATGCATTGATATACAGGGTGCTTCAGACCACTCGTCCATTTTTTCTCGCGAGCTATTGCACCTAGACTAATGCGACAAAAAATTTAATAAAACCCCACCTAAAGAATTGCCTGAAAATATTTTTAACTTTCGGAAACGTTCCATTATACCGGAAGTAGATAACAATTAACACAGCCCACTGCAAGAAATGTGCTAAAATTTTCATAGCCGAATAAATAATGGTTGATACCTTGAAAATGACTAGGAATAGGTATATGCATCCTTTAGACCTATCGACGGAGAATTTATTTCTGCATTCAATGGTATCATAGGTATATAATGTTACATTTGAAAAAAATGAATTTTCTAAGGTTAAATGTACCCGAATGACAATCAATTTATGCACACTCTGTATACAATTTAGTGATTCTTTTGACAGAATTTGGTACGGATAACTATTTTTATTGGGTACTAGTAAAATGACATCATTATCTTTAATGGTTTGCAAAATATGCTACGTTTTCGAAAGAGATGGAAACGTCAAAATTATGACAAAATCGTAAATATCTCAAAAACGGTTGGGGAGTTAGGGACAGAGAACTTTAGTGAAAATTGTATTCAAATAATCTGTAGAATTCATTGAACTAAGAAAAAAACATATGATTCCATTTAAAATAATAAAATTGTTATCCACTTCCAGTGTAATGGAATGTTTCTGGAAGTTAAAAATATTTTCACGCAATTCTTTAGGTGGGGTTTTGTTGTTAAATTTTTTGTCGCATTATTCTAGCTGCAATAGATCGCGAGAAAAAGATAGTGGACGAGTGGTCTGAAACACCCTGTATATATATGTCCACCATATTGTACGTGTTTTTACAATAAGGTCTGTTGTAATAATACGTGTTATTAAACAAATTTGCATAATCAAATTTAAATTCACATCTGAAAATTACAATAATAAAGTAGCTTTGATTTTACAGACTCAAAATTGTATTTTTACTTCTAAATAGGGTCTTGTGGGGTAATTATGAGACATTTTTAAAACTTTTATGACTACACGAACAAAATAAAGTTATTAACCAGTTCAAAAAATTAATTCCTACACAAGGCTAATGAGTCTTCCCAACTACAAATAGCCCACTTACTTAGAACTAACTATAAGGGGAGAAAGAAAATAAAAACTGTGTTCCATTTTCACCCCAAGCGATTTGTACGATTTGGGGAAAATATAAGACTCTTATGGACAATGTGAGACATTCATATAACTTTCTTTTTGATCGTTACTGACAATGCCTTGGGTAATAATATGACAGAGCATGTAAAACTGCGCTTAGCAAAATCAGGTACCTATAATTTTTTTATTACTTTCACTTTTTGTAAAAATATAAAAGTAGGCGAGAAACTGTTCAAATAAAAAAGAGATCTGTAAAAATTCATTTCTAACATACTCCATATATATTAAAGTCAATGGGAAATGTGTACAGTCGCTTGGTTCTTTACGTACGAGCGTAAAGCGTAAGTAGAAGGAAGCAAATCCCAAGTAATGCGATTATAATACCAATTAAAGCATTTGCGTTTACTTCTATATTCCGAAGTACATTGTCTCACTTTGTGCTTTACGACAAAGAAACTTGACATTATATTCGCCTTTTATTTCGTAGAGGAAACTGAGTTTACCTGTGTGAACAAGCAAAGATATAGCAAAAGTTTCACAGAGATCATTAAACCTTTTTAGAGAGTATAGTAACAGCACAAACTAGAACTAGAACTTTATCTTTTAATACTGCTAATATTCGTGTTATTTGGGGTAGTCAAGTACTAAGGCGAAGGACTACAATATTCTTTAATAGGTACTTCAAAAATAATGAAGATAAAAAAATGTCAGGCGGTCTCATTTTTACCTAAGGTTGTGAGTGTTAATTAATTAGCTCACAAGACCCTACATGCGTGGCCATCAGATTACGTAGTGAGAAGTTATGCGCTTGTTAATGTACGCTTTCACAGGGTGAACTGCTGGTGTGTATTTCTCTTCTATACGTATATCTGTCCAGCAAAACATGTCAGTGGACAAGGTAATCAAACAATAAGTACCATATATAGTACTACAGCTACTATAAACTAAGCTTAAACTAGATTAGTAAATGTTAAAAATAATTGCAACTAGGTATCTATATCCGTTATAAGCAAGCAAAAAGAGAAAAAAAAGAATTGCTTAAATGTTAATAATAATTCACGCTTTTGCAGCCCCAACAGCTTTCACCAATCGTGATCCATTATTATGTCTGCGCCCGTGGAGCGACTTAAGATATTCGTCTCTCAGCATTTGCCAGAGAGCAAGGGAAACCACAAAAACCTCACTCTGAGAGCAGTCCGTCAGGCTCGCACGAGACCCCACGACTGATAGCCAAGTGGGCAATCCACTAGACCATAAGTCGGGCTCAAAGCATTAAAAAAACAAATTCTGAGACAGTCTATTACCGTTGACTGCCATGTGTGTAAGTGGCGCTCCCCGGAAAAGGTATCTTAACGACATCAAAACAACAGGTGAGCAAGGCAAAATTAATCTGCAAAAACACAGCAGGGCAATCAACATCTTTACAAGTGAACTGTTTCTAAAAACTTACACTCGCATTAATCCTTCTGCTTTCCAAAGAATTGAAAATCGTATACCTATTAAGTAAATCATTATAAATTATAATCAACTCCACATAGTGGATAAACACGATCAATTTTAAATGATAAGTATTTAGGGAATCTTTGGATTTTTTCAATTGCCAATTTCTGAACAGTATAGTATGGGTACTAGACCAGAGAGGCATATACATGTTTAAGTCTAACAATAGCGTTGAATAAAGTTTTTAAAACAGTAGGTTCAGTTAACAATATGTAGGAATGATTCAAACGTCCAAAACTTACAAGTAGAATTTGCATCGCCTCATCAAGGATATTCAATTATCGTTAGAGCGACAATTTCCGGATGTGCGGGTCTCTAGCATGTATATATTAAGCGCTGGATGATGGGCGCCTTCGGGTACTAATAAACATTATGATATATCACAACCGAATCACCCAGGCTAGAAAAAATTAAATCTAATAAATTATTATTACAATTCAAAACTTGATTGTGCTATTTAAGATCTTGAGCATACATAAAATTCAATAACGCATTGCTTTTCTGGTCAAAAGTATCTGCAGAAGTGAATTTAGGATAATTAAAGTCACCGCAAATCAAAAACTTAATATCAAGAAGATCCAGTGTAAGAGTATCAAAGAACACCTGATAATCGTCAGAAGGTAAATCTGGGGGTATGTAAATATTAACTAAATACAGCATACATGAGCCAACATAAATTTACAAATATTAATATCTATTAATTCGACTAAGTTTGTCACTACATTGTTGTCGGTGAAAACACATAATCTATGAATTATAATGATCCCACCATCAGTTGAACGCCCCACACTATGGAAATCTTTTCTATATTTGCTTTGAAAATAAATATAAATGTAAAGGCTCTACTCCGATAAGCCATTGAAAAGTGCCCCTAAAGCTATCCTGCTGAAATTAAAGCAAACGAGTATAACTGTCACACATACTGTAAATACAAAAAATCATCTCAATCGATGCCACCCCATTCGAGACATTAGAATAAGAGTGGAAAAATTTAATATATTTTTTCTCAGGAATTATTTAAGCTATCACGTTTAAAAAAATTATGTAATTAAACACTGATTATGGGCATTTAATAGAACACTTTAATGTCTAATATCCCAAGAAATATAGATTTTATTGAAAAGTGAATATCAAACATTCAACAAAATCGCAAATAATTTCAAAAAGATTGGTTCAGACCAATTCTCCGAGCCTGAGTTTAAGAAGGAGATTATAACGCAAGCTAGTCACAAATGACGCAAAAAATTCATTTGATTGCTAAAAATTATACTATATCATTTCCAATAAGGAAATTGGTAACAACACTCTCTATATACAGGAAGTGCTAGTAAGGTGAATATATTTTTTTAAGTAGGTTGCTCGGTGGGACACATAAGTATCCTCTACTTCTTGTTGTTAATTGCTATACCAATGTGAAGAACTTCCTACATTCATTCTACAATGCGTTAGTAGGTACCTACTCTGTAAATAAAGCATCTTGGATAATAATAATGCTGGTAATAAAGCTTCTGCGCTATTGACCATACTGTATTCTTTTAGCGCAGCTATAATATTTTTATTTTGCTCACAGTCACCGTTACAACATATCTTTGTATGTGTATCCATCTGAAAAGTTGTTGATACGTGTAGTAATGGTAATACATGTATCTTGATATCCGTTGCAGTAATAAAGTTTGATTTTATAACCGGGTTTTATTGCTGAAACAAGATTTATGAGGTGAAAAAGTCCGGATAATATATCTTTTCAGAAACCAGCAGTAATAAATGTACCAGCTCTACATTTGGAGTTTTCTTCGTTTAACCTTTAGAGAAAAATTCTTTCTGGTATGTTAATAACTTTTGCGGGCTTATTAATTAGGTGGTCCGCGAGTTGGGCTTCAAAGATCCCCTACCGCTCATTGGAAAGACAACCTTACGAATTATTACAGCGCTGAATTGAAATATCAAAGCCGGGAGAAAAATCATGCAGAAATAATTTTCATTTCTGTGATGTCTATTCACTTGCAAATGAGAAGTGGCCTTTGCAATTTAGTTTTTTATAGTAAAAAAAATGTCAGATGAAATATCAAAGGACGATTTATTGGCATTGAATATTTAAATTTTACATTAACTGGTTCAATATAAAGCTTTGCGCGCTTTGTGATGTATTTTACTTTCTAATTGGAATACATACATACATAAAATATACGCCACGTTATTTTATTTTTATTGCATGTTTGATTTTTTAATGTAAATGAACCCTACTCTCCCAATTTATACATAAACTTGTGTGTGTGTACCAATTTAATTTTGCTGTCCTCCAATTTGCTTTTACTCATCGTAAATAAACCCCTTATTGCATTGTTAAAACAAACTAAAGAAAGAGGCATCCATTTCGCGTAGCAAAAGGTACCTTTTACGTGTCATGGTATTATCTCATATATTAATAGTATGGTGTGTAAGAAAAAAAACTCTAAGACGGGATGTTAAATCCACTAAAAATATAGTGCTTATGTGAGATTATTGCCTTTGTACCGCTATCAGTTGGTGATTTATCGGATCATCAGCCCGTCGCGCCGTAATGGAGGAGTCGCCGTTTTTGTGATCAGGGCTTTTAAAACATTTTTATATGTTTAATATCTGATAGCTTTTTCTTTTATAGAGAGGGGATAATCTTCTGAAACACACCCGGAGGCTGTATTTCCAGGTAGCGTTGAATTTATACCAACTAAAATCTTCCTTTTTGGCTTATAATGTCGACCACGGCTTCTACAGTTCTCCAGTTGTTTTCATTTTCCAGGGTCGACTATATTATCCGGCGTCAGTATATACAGACTGGTCTTTCCGTGTCTTCTTTGTGTAGCGCACTTTAGGCAGGCGAAAAAGATGAATTTGTTCACATTGTAATATTCCTGGTTAGACAAGAATGTATTTAATTCTTTTTTGAACTTCCAAATTGGATGGATGGATATCTTGAGAGTCGTGGGCAGTTTATTATAGATTAGGCAACATATGTCGACCTTACAATAATCGTTAGAGTGCGGCTTCCAAAAGTTCTGATAGGGCGAGTGCAAACCGCTCTAAATGCAGTTGACAAATGGTGTCAACAAAAGCGACTATCAGTCAATGCTCGGAAAACACAAGTTGTCACGTTCACAAGAAAAAGAACGCGAGAAGGCTTATAACTACTAGCGATAGAAGGTGAAAGGATTCTATATGTCAAAGAGGCGAAATACCTTGGGGTATAGTTTGATCAAACATTTACATGGAACCCATATATCCAGAATATAACCAACAAAGCCACTATCGCCCTAGGTAGGCGCAGGAGGCTGTGTGGGAGGAATTTGCGCTTAAGCTCCAAGATGACTCTTATTTACATGGAACCTACATATCCAGAATACAATCAAGAAAGTCACTACCACCCTAAGTAATAATAATAATAATTCATGCCTTAACATCCCCCAACAGCTTTCGCCAATTAGAGGGGGCATCGGTGGCCATGGGTTATTATTACGCCTGTGCCCGTTGAGCGACTTAAGATGTTTGTTTCTCAGTGTTCGCCAAGGAGTGAGGAAAACAACGGAAACCTCACTCTGAGAATAGTCTGTCGGGTTCGAGCCGAGACCCCACGACTGATAGCCAAGCATGCAAGCCACTAGACTATCAGCCGGGCCATATAGGGGACCAGTAGGAGCAGAATGCGGTGTGGAAGGAATGGGAGTCTTAGCTTCAAGATGATTCTGTGGTTATACCCAAGGGTAATTAAACCCATAATAACGAACGGAGTGCCGTACAAAGACTGGTGTGCTTGTGTGCCACGGGTGCGATAAGATTGACCCCCATCATTACAATGGAAGTAATTCTAAACCTGCCACCGCTATATACTTATATACAAGGACGTGCCAGGTCTACAGCACACAGGCTTATACATAGTCAAGCACCAATAAGTAAATCGCACAGCGCACACTATCAAACTATTAGATGAACTTCAGGAGGCACCCCTTCTGGGAATGGCATGTGATGCGATGGTTTAAAAATTCAACTTAGATGGAATATATGAGGTTATATATAATACCAGATAAGAAGGACTGTGAGACAAGTACTCCAGTAAGAGCAAACACGAACTGGTATACAGGCGGCTCTAAAACGGACTACGGCATCGGAGTTTCGGGTTAATGTACAGTAAGTAGCCGTAAAAAGGCTCTTTCGGTAAGCTCCAGCAAAGACACAACGGTATACCGGGCTAAGGTTGCTGAAATTGATCATTGTGTCAGAAAAATAGAAAGACAGACCGAGCTAGGTAGGAGCATCGCTATTTTCTCTGACAGTTAGTTCACACTTCAAGCGATTAGTTCCGTAAATGCAGACTCTAAGTGATATCTGACTACGTAAGCGTCCCTAAATGAGGTGGGTACTCAAAGGAAATTACCATTGGTCTGGGTTCCTAGCCATTCGGGTGTGAGGGGAGATGAGACGGCGAATGATCAGGCGAGGCTCGTCAATGCCTTTCGTTGGAGTTTACCCTTCTTTTAGTATTATCAAATCATAAATTAAAAAATCCAAGAATGGATGGATACATAATTGGTTTAGAGAGTGGTGTCGAAAGTCATCAGGACGGAGACAGGCAAAAGAGTTTCTAAAGCAACGGAGGTCTTAATTTACTGAAGATTTACTAACTAAAGATAGGAAGACTGTCAAAATGATAGTAGGTCTGCTGACTGGTCGCTGAAGACTAAATAACCATATGTGCAACATAGGTCTGGCAGATAATGCTACTTGCAGATTATGCCAAGAGGAGGAAGAAACACCAGTTCATGTGCTGTAGTATGTTTTAGTAACGAGCGTGGAGAAGCTTACAGCTAGCAGTTACACAAGAGAGCCGTTCTCAACGATGGTAGGCCTAACTAAGGGGCCAAATTATAGAGCGTCCTCTAGGAAAAAAGAGAATCACAATAGATCTGAAAAGGTCACTGTGATACAGGTTGGTGGGCCGCCTAAAAAATAATCTAATTTAATTTACTTGATAACGCTCACATTGTTAATTGAGAAACACTCATTGCTCAAATAAACTCATCTAGTGTGTTAAACTAATAAATTAGATGTAACAAAATACGATTACCTGGGCTAATTTTTTCTTCTCAGATTAATCATAATTTTGGTTAACCTCAACAATATTTTGCTAACGAATACCTCTTTAGTTAAATTAACATCTGTTTGTTCTTTACTGTATGTACAGAACACAATTGAATTTAAACTTGTCTTTGAATACTGCGATTCAGATACCTAGTAGAAAACGAAGGTAATCTTCGGTGCTTCCATATATTCCATATACGAGTAGAAGAATTCACCTTCTTCCACAGAGCGATTTAATATGTTATTTTCCCCGTACATTCTACTGTAATCTGACCCAATTTCATTTTAAATAAAAATCTTCCTCGACGTGGCGTCAGTGTCTATCTCTTAGATTGAGGAGATAGGATCTTTGTGCGTTGAGTGCGGGAGAATCACATTCTATTCCTCATGCGAATCGTTAAATAACGAAAAATAAGATAATGGTGGGGCATAGATCAAAACTTGCAAACAAAGTTTTAGATGTATTACTGCGTATAGTTACTTGAAATGAGCGAATTTCAAGATCGGATAATATACTTTGAAGATAAAGATATGGAAGCGAAATTATTTTAAATGTAATCCTTACTTGTGTGTTTATTTATGCACTGCAAAAAATATAATAGTACATATTAATGTGAATTTACTACGATAAATCACATAAACCTTTTACCTGCTTCTTTCCAGAATATTTAACAAAAATAGGTCTCAGCAAAATTTATTTTTATGTATATTTCAAATTTAACAAAAATTTAAAGGAAAAGTATAAGAAAAAACATAAATTTGCTGCCAAAATTTGTTTAAAAATAAAAAATCGACAAAATTTTCGGGTACTTTTCTTTATTTATTTATAAGGTGTGGACATGAAATAGCCAAAAAAAAAGAATTCCCAAGAACTTATTGCATTCATATGAAAGTGTGTATATACTTATAATTGGTAACTAACGCATAGTTTAGGAATGGCGCAATGAGGACCACTCTTACAGCAGCAACGGAATGCCTACTAAGAACCCCGTCCTCTCCACCTGGTCGTAATGGGAGAGGCAAGAATGGGCCATCTCAGATTGCGAGAACTAACAAGCGGAAGATATGCAAGCTAGGGGTATAATGATATTCTACATCTTGTGGAAGATAACCTATTGGGATCGAGATCAGACCACATGATTTCGTCATATCTATCTAACAAAAAATTAGAGGTGGAAATCACGAATTGGATAAGCTGAAATGAGTCTAGCTACAGAGACAGGCTCGGAGAATTGATCTGGACAGACGGATCCAGAACCAAGAACAGAATTGGAGCTGGAAGCTATAGTAAGGTGAGAAACACAATGCTCACCCTTCCTCTAGGAAAATATGCAAAGGTCTTTCAGGCAGAGGCATATACAACATTGCAATATGCAATTGAAAATAATCAGAGTGCTTATAAAAACAAATAAATCTGTATTGCAACAAACAGCAGGCATAAAGCTGAAAATTACAATGTGAATTATTGGGTCGATCATATCACGTGATGATGTAGTTGGGATAAATCGGAAATAATCGCAAGTTAGTAAGCTTGACGTGTTGATTTTTGCTTATTGTTTATGGGTGCGATGTGTTAAGATAATGAATAAAGTAAGTTACTTTTATAAGTGTAAGAATTTGAAATTCCATTTGGTATAATGTAAAGTATTTAAATTCATTGTATTATTAAGATGTTGATAAGTGCTGTGGGATCTGCTGTAATAGCGTCTTCCCCACATGAAATGACAATCTATTTTGCTTAAAGTTTCGCATGTTCATGATAATACGATATTTATATTTTCGTTATCCTTTACTTTGTCTATTGTATGTAACAATTGCCGATCAGCAGATCCCGTGTTACGGTCCGGAAGCGCGTGCGAAGTTTGGGAAAAACAACGCAAACCGCCACTCTTGCGCCCTCTAGAGAAGTAGGACGAGGGGTGACGACTCGACAGATAGTTTATAAAAATCCTTGACTTTGTTTTTTGAATAAGTTAGTTCGTGGAGTCCGAATCAGCTTTTGAAAAGGTCGCGATCCCCTTCGTTACCCGGCGAATCTAAAGTAAAGAATCAAATTCAACTTTCTTTTGCTAAAAATTCTGTAATTTTTCCCAAGTTTAAAGATTCGAGAACAGGAAACAAAAGCTTTCCTCGCGAAGTGATTCTCTTTATGTGCTGAAACCGTTCGAACAAATCCTTTTTGTGTTATATAAAATTATTGTGATTACGAGAAGAATAAACTTACACGCAGATTGATAAGTCGAATCAAAAATTTCGCTTATAGAAATAACCTTTGCGAAAGACTCAAATACCGTATCTCGTTTTCTCTCTCTCCCTCTCTTTCTCTTCCTCTCCCTCTACCTCTTCCTCTCCCTCTCCTCTCCCTCTCCCTCTCCCCTCTCCCTCTCCCTCTCCCTCTTCCTCTCCCTCTCCCCCTATCTCTCTCCCTTGTTTTATAGTTTTGTGTAGTAAAATTTCACTGTATTTATGTTCAACGTTATCATAATTTTAAAGTTTTCTTTCTCTCGGTAAATTTTTACACGACATTATATTAATTTTGTTATTTTGTTATTTTGTTATTTCTTTCACTTTCTTCAATATATTTGTTAAAATTACCATGTCTTCTATTTCACTAAATTTTATGTTCAATTTTTACTCTGAACAAGTGTTTCGGAGAGAAAGCCTTAAACAGAGTAACGACAATAGTGGAAAATTTTGACAATCTTTAGACAAATAACGGCCTTGTTCCGACTGATTGAGAAAGAACATCGTTGTGAAAATATCTTTGGCTATAACCACTCAAACTAATCGCTACCAAATAAAAAGATCGTTTCCCAGCGGTGGCTCGTTGTTCAAAAGAGTAGGTTGGGCTATCTCTAAAACTGGGGGTTGTTCCGTTGGGTAAATCAGGCTAAAGGCGTTTCGGGCGAGTATTTGGTCTGACCACCCCAAAATTAGCAGATAAATAACCCGTGTAGGTTACAATAAGTATATATTTCAATATAATTTTACATTTAGTTAGTACAACAAATCCCTCGACATTTCACATAGTATTTTAAAAAACATTCTAACTCATACTGAGACAGGTGCAAATATTAATCATTATCTAATGTTTTAATAAATATACATCATATTATTTTCCATAAACAATAGATTATAATTAAAGGAGTAACTAAACAGCAAAGATATGGGGAATTTGGAAGTATGACGATCTGCTGAAATTTTTAAAAGCCGATATTTGTCAAAGATGAAGCACGTAGTTTGTTAAGTTATAGGATTTCGTCTTTTATATTTTTTTTCTTAACAACGTACATTGTGAAAATGCATAAATAAACTTTATTTCATATCGTCTCACCTTATTGTTCCAGTATTCGTTTGATCTCCTGGACTTAACTTCTTATCGGTATCAGATCTAGGAAATTCTGTGGAAATTTATTGTTTTAAATTCGATTAAATTTTGTAAATAAGGCCTGATAAAATGTTACCTTTTCACCTCAGATAAACGATTCTTCCTTTTTTCAATATCGTAAAGCAATCAAAGTGCCACAACTTTCGTAATGTATCTATATACAACAAATGCCCGCATGCGTATGTAGTTTACCCAATCCCAACTTTCTTAATATACAAGCCGAAATCGTAATGTTGGTATATCTGTCTATACAAGTGATTCTGAAATGTCGCAAAAGAACGACATCAAATTGAAATGAACAGGGAATATGTTTTGGTACACTACACAAAAAAAAATATGTTTGCAGCATTGATGGTATGAAAGTCAATGAATTGAATCTTGATTGAAGTTTCCGTCAATCAATAAAAATTGATTATTATAGGTATGCTTTGTGATGTTTGATTGATAGCTGTTCTTCTTTGATATAAAGAAAGAATAGATAAAATGTATTATTACATTTGCGCTATGTCATATTATACACACCTCTTATCAAGAAAAATGAATGTAAAAGAAATGTATTATGCAATGAGAATTTACATATACATGTTGCAAAATATATCCCTTTATACATAGGGGCGGGGAGAGAGGGTCGGGTTGTGTCCGTTAAACTATCGAAGACTGGATTAAGTTTGATGTATATAAGTAGCTCTTTAAAGTGCTAAACGCCTATTAATACTTTTATAAACATCTGGTGGGAAGTAACAAATAAGATACTTAGAACCTGCAAATATAGAAAGGTTAGCTACACATACTTTATCATTCAAAATGGAATAGTTCTATATCAAGTCTGTATAGTATCTAGATTTCTCAAAATTGTGGATGTGCAGGTTCGGTATCTTTTTCGTACACAAACAATAAACTTTGATGGTCCATTTTATTATGCTAGGGGTATTGAGAAATTTAAAGTCATTTGCACCGACATTTTAAGCTTCGTTTAATTGCAACTAACTTTTAGAAGGTGACTATATATCATTTTATACTTTGCAACTATTGCCACAAATCGGACTGATTGAGTGGGGATAGATACTATTGTGTATATTGGGTGTCCGGTCTCGATGCGGGACTTCCGTGTAGCGATGAGACCGTCAATAAAGAGCTTAAGTGCATTGGTCTTTGGTTGGTTCCTGCCCCTGCAACCCAAGATAGGTACAATTATTATATAAGTATTACGTCTGAGCTACCCCGTCACGCCCCAACGTAACATTTGGTGGAGGCGCGGAGTAATCCGAGTCCATTTCAGGATCAAATCTTCAGGCACTTCGAACCTTCCGATTTTGGATGTGGTCGAACCTGCCAGCTTATAGAACGAATGAGGAGTATCGAAAACAGCGCCGCCACACAATTACTAAACCACCTTAAAATAAACTCAACAATACGAAGGCAGTTCCTGGGGGGAACATAAAGGACAATCCGTCGGGATGAACTTTTGATAGTGTTTTAGTGCGTAGATTAAGATAGTTATGGTTCTTGTATTTAGTAGGGTATAGATAAGCAGAAATTAAGAATTAACTAAGAAACTACCCCATATATGGTTAGGTATTAAGAACTTAAGTAACTAAAATAAGTAAGCTCAGAAGTCCGATTTGTGGCTTTCAGATAAATAATTTCATTCGACTGTTTTTACTCCTCTTATAAAAGGCGACCCCTGTGGTTTTCTGGAGGAAAGGGGAAAATGCCACAAATCGGACTGATTGAGTGGGGATGGATACTATTGTATATATTGGGTGTTCCGTCTCGACGCGGGACTTCCATGTAGCGACAAGACCGTCAATAAAGAGCTTAAGTGTATTAGTTGATTTCTGCCCCTACAACCCAATATATAAGTATTACCTCTAAGCTACCCCGTCACGCCCCCACGTGACAATATTATAAGTTTTATTTAAAATTAAACCAAGCCTCATGTAATGGCGGAACTGGCATTATCCAAGCAAGTTGCTACAGGTAGGCCATGCAATTTGCACATATAGAATGCTTCTCGTTTTCTTTTTAAATTTAAAAATCTCACAAACAAACGAAATTTTCCGAACAAAACTTGAGACAAGTTAATGAAATAATTTCTTACTTCACTTCCACTTCTATTTTAAGTTTCGATAAAAGCGAGAGGTCAAAAACTCCTACGGCAAAGATCTATGCGTTAAATGTAACGGGCAAAACTTCTCGACAACTTCTTGGGTCCATGCTCTGCGGTCAACCTTGAAACAAACAAGCAATTAAGTTGTATTGGAAATTGAATTTGCTGTTCTTTGCTCCGACAAGTTATTTCCACTTCTTTTCTTTATTTCCTTACCGGAAGTTTGTCCCATTACAAAAAGAAAAATCGAATTAATCGTCGGTGTAGCGGACTAATAAACGAAGAAAACCAACTCGGGCCGAAACTACGCGATAGAAATGGTAAAGTTACATTAGGTATATAATTTTCGTGAAGGTATTGTATGCGGCTTGTCAGTTGGATCTTTTCGAGAAATTGAATAAAAAATAATCTTCAGAAAGAGGATGTTCGTGCAGAGTTATGACTTACTATTGAAGATACAATTGCTTTATTTCTATGTCTGGGATAATAACATACAGGACTATGTGTTTTTACAAAACGTATACTTACCAATTGTTATTCCCTTATATAATAAGCAGATTATAAACACGGTATTTCTTTACGCCGTATTTTATTGGTTACAACGTTTCATTGCGAATTTGCTTCATTCTTCTGTACTGCCTCTTTGCATTTAAATTGATATGAATTACTTGTATAACTTTGGGCAGAGGCGGATTATGTTGGCTGGAATACTCTCGTGGTAAAAATGTCATGCTTCTTAGCCAAGTCTTAAAACAAAAAAAATAATAGATATACTAACTGTAGGACTTTCTAAGAAAGTTTTCAGTCTAAACTTACCGAAGACTTCCAGAGTCATTGTCCATACTATGACTTCCAGTTTAAAACCGTGCTTTTCTAGCTGACGTTTCGTCCACCATTGAAATATCTTCAGGGCTGTTGCTTTACACGGGGAAGGGTTTATTTGGGGATAGCGCTTCCAGCTGAGTAGGACGTGATAGTTTTGATTCAGAGGAGCCTGACGGTTTCGGTTGGACTGTTTGGGAAAGAGGAGAGCCTCCTGAGGTTATCAGGATGATTATTTTTTTAGTAGTTAGGACTGCGGGATAGGATTTGAATTGGATTCGGTGGCCGGTCTCCAGCGTATGAGGAGTCTGGAAACTTGGAGTTAGGTTTAAAACTTGTTTTGCCGTTGTATTTAGAGAGATATTTACCTATACGGTAGGTAACATTTTGCTTATTGGGTATATAGGCATTGGGGTGCGGGGAAGCGGATTATGTTTTGGATATGTTGGAACTAGGATGAAGTTGCCCGTTTATTAGTGGGAGTTTTGATAATATGGAATAGTTCTCTGGACACTTAATTAGGCTCGGATACAGCGACATCCCTTTGCTCTAAGCAATAAGGTATCCGAGGAAACGCTGATGGTACTTGGTAAGCAGAAACTTGAACTCGTTTCTAACTCTCGTTAAGTGTCATTTAAAATTATCGTAGTACAAACGGGCATTAGTCAGTTAAAGTAGTGTAAAGTTCATATATATCGTCTCCTAGCCACGTAGAGGCATATCTGCAATATGTGTATTTATCAGATACGCCTCTACTTGAGATAGGGGACGATATGTAAGTCCGAAAAGGATTAGAGGTAACCTCCTCTTTCTTGTGAATAATAAAACTCAATCTTTCAAGAAAATATTATAATATTGCCATATAGAAACTTCAAAATTTATTTTGACACACATCACGTGACCACTAGTATGGCGGTAAATTTGAAAAATATGCCATGAATCTGCAAAAAATGAGGTTAGATGACGTAATATCCAAAAAAGTTATTTGAAAAAGTTGCTTAGAATTCAACTCTGAGGCTGTATGCAAAATTTTGATTTTCCTTTTTGGGTTTGTCAACTGTAAACACAGCATTATTTGTCAGCCAATTCAACAGTAGGTTAGTTTTATTATCCTAATGCGGTAACGTGCATTTTTTTGCTCATTTCATAGTTACTTTTAATACAAAATATGTATAATTTTAAGAAAAACGCGTTTACCGGTATTTTATTATTATTGTTTTAATTATTATTCACAAAAAATCATTATCAAACAATCAACTTTAACATACATATATTGAGTTGTTATAACATAGTGGTACCAATTCACATCTACGATCTATTACATTGGTGTATTTTTTTTAAATAAGGTTTTCTAATACAAATGTTGATCGTGCATTAGATTATTTACAGCGCTCTAATTCATTACCACTGTCACACTGTAAATGACACCTACCATACTTTAATGTAAATAATTATTACATATTGGTTACGGTTGTGGATTTTTTGTTGTAGAAATAATGTCATTGCTTGTAATCATATAAAGGGGTTCAAAGCAACTCTCAGTAAATACAATCTTGTTTCTGTTAACTGTTTCAATTCTATTTCATAAATTTAATTGACAAGTGCTCTATTATTATTGTTTGGAAATTCCTTTATAGACATCGATGTAAAGGTACACAAAGTATAGGTATAGTAATGAATTCGCAGGTTAAACCCGACACGACAAATATACAAAATATAACAAAAGAATGAGAAAGAAATTTTTCACAAAAGCTTTCCTCGAGCATTTCAAGTTATCACCGCCGTGATCTAATCATACACGGCAGCAGCCCAAGCAGCGTTGAAACAAACCAATTCTCCGAAGATAATTTTCTTTCCTTTTCAGAAAGAGAGAGATCGAGGGCCCTTCTTTGTATCGGAAACGTAAATTCACATTTAAAAATTCATCTTGATGTAAAATTAGAGACAAAGGTTTTCCAGAAGAGGGATGTTTTCGTAGAAAACCAATTTGTGTATGTGTCCGACAAAGGACTGATTTGATCAAAGAACCAATTATACCGACAATTACTTACTCAGGCGTTCTTCCCCGTGAGTACCGGGGATTGTTATGACGTTCTGAAATGTCTGTCTGTTTGGGTCGCACCGCAGGTTGTTTTGTCGTTATTCGTTTTTGCGCATTGGAATATTAAATACAATTTTTGGCAGCTACCACGTAATTTTGTTTTAATTATTATTTCTTTTACATCATAACGAATATCTATAATAATTGCTTTTTCACGAGTTTGTAATTTAAACAACGTTTTACATGAATACTGGCGCTGGTGTTGTTCTCGTTTACAGGGCAAAGAGTTAACGCGGTTACGCGATTGCCGTCATAACTTTTCTGCGAAGGCCAGTTTTATTGTGTCTTTTTTGCTAGTTAATTTCTGTATAATTTGTATCTGTTGTTGAAATAAAAACGATCTAAGAGAACATGATAAACATGCACATATCTTTTGCTTGACGCCCAATCACGCAATAATATGCACAATTATATATAAGTTGTTTACATCTTCGCATAATTATAAGGAGGATGTTTAGTTATAACCAATTTAATACATATTGGATTTAGTACACTACGTAAATATTTAGGCGTGTCAGGAGATGCATTTAATACAATCATAAGATTTAAGCAAGTATCAAAAGCCCTTCCTACATTGAAAAGTAGAAACCATTCAGGCGCTAACAGAATCCCAACGTCGCTCATAAAATGTTCAACAGACTTTTTGTTGCAACCACTGCAATACTTGTTTAACTTATATATTAATAGCTGTAAATTTCCTAGAGCATTTAAGGAATCACTTATTGTTCAGATCCATTCGCGTGGAACAAAAGAATAGTCCAATTTATTCATTGTGCGATACGTATTTCTACTGGAGAAACTTCACTCATTGGGCATCACAGGAGTTTTGCTGGGTAGTGTAAGTCGTACTTTTCCGGAAGAACAATCAGAGTGTTAGGATTAAACAATGCAAGGTCAGGTGAATATCAGGTTGAACATGGAGTTCCGTAGGGTTCATTATTTGGGCCCTTATTGTTTATTGCCTTTATAAACGATTGAAGGTAGAGGATTGGTGATATTCGCTGACTTCTATGCTTGTGACTTGCCACGACGAGCGAGATCTCTTGTCCGGGATGGAGGGGATAATGGGAGGAGTTTTTAGTGAGTGATGTCTTGCCAACAGTCTGCTGCTGAACACGAATAAATTTGCTTGTATCAAATTTTATAAACGTAAAATCACGAACATCTATAGATCCGTTTTCCCGAATGGTGATGTGTTGGGTGTTGTTGAGCGCATAAAGTTTCTCGGTGTTTATCTGGACGAGCAATTAACTTGGAGCGGGGTGGAATCCTGCAAGGCTGGACGAGAGGTCTCTAGTTGCGACAGTTGCTGCCGGGTAGAATGAGATTATCAGAAGCGTGTATTCCGCTGAGGGGGCGCCGCGGTCTCCTTGCTGCGAAAAGCCTGGGATGCGTCGATGCCGCGGGTACGTCGTTCTGGTGGAAGGCGGAATGCTACCTACTGGTGAACAGAAGAAATCGCTAAACTCTCTACCTGCGTCTGAGGCGGAAAGTGACCAGACTAAGGAAACGAGATCCAGACCTGATATTGGCGGAAGATGAGGAATACAAAACCACCAAAAAGCAACTGAAAAGGGCGATAAACGTCAGCAAGAGAGCGAAATGGAAGAAGTTGCGAGAGCAAGTCAACAACCACCCCGGGAACTCGCCTACAAGATCGCTACCAAGAAGTTGGGCATGAAACTTCATGCTTTAGCTTGGGACCAGTACAGATGGATCGCATCGTCGAGGAGGTTTTCTCAAAGCATCCAGAGAGAGAACATGATGTCGATGGGGTGGAATCAAGGGAGATCCCGTCGTTCACAGAGGGCGAGCTGACCGAGGCCGCACGTCTCTTGCAGGACGGAAAAGCATCATGGCCGGACGGAATCCCCGTCGAGGCCGTAAAGAGTGTTGCAAAGAAGTGCCCACAGCTCGTGTTGCACACTTAGAATCAGTGCCTGAATGAAGGAGTTTTTCCACAGGCATGGAAAACCCAAAACCTAGTGCTTATTAGCCAAGACAAGGATGACCCAAGCACAGCATCAACGTATAGATTGCATGCTGGATACGGTAGGGAAGTTGCTTGAAAGACTGCTAAAGACGCGGCTCCTGGCCAGCGTCGACGCCGGCGGAGGGCTATCTCCACGCAGCAATCAGCACCGTTCGGGAAATAGTGAACACCTATCTCGCGGAACGGTGCAAGAACAGACACACCAGGGGTATGGTGACGCTCGTCACCCTTGATGTGAAGAACGCTTTCAATGGCACCACATGGGATGTTATCCTGGACGTAGAAGGTAGTGCGGGATGTGGAAGCGGTCCTCCACGCTTCCACATCCTGCACTACCTTCTGCAGATGTTACGGAGTTACCTGGCGGGTAGAGTGCTTACGTACGAAACGACGGAGGGATGGCGCACAGTGAGAATAACGGCGGGAGCCGCCCTGGGATCGATACTGGGACAAGACCTGTGAAACATCTCCTACGACGGCATCCTCCGTATGGAGGTGCCTGATGACACGTACCTAATTGGCTACGCCGACGACATCGTGATTGCCGCTACCATCGAGGACGCCCAGAGACGGCTCAATCAGGTCATGAGGAGTGTCATCACCTGGGTGGATGAACACGGGTTGGAGCTGGTTACCCAAAAAAACGGAGGTTGTATTGCTGATCGATGAGAAGTACCGCAAGATAATGGCAGCAATCCAAATGAGGGAGCTCCACGAATAGCAAGTTCCTATAGGATGGTATCGGAGGCAGCGGCCCTATATATATAGCAGGAGTAATCCCTATAGACCTTCTAGCCAAAAAGAGAAGGCAAATCCACCTGGACAAGCTGGAAGGTGGATCGACAGGCCGGCGGAATATAAGAGAGCGTACCATGCGGCTCTGGCAGGAACGATGGGACGTGGATACCAAGGGCAGATGGACGGCCGAATTGATTAGGGATCTTTCAGTCTGGATGGGCAGAGATCACGGAGAGGTTGGCTATGTGGTGGATAATGTCTCCTGTCGGTACTAGGACAGCGACTGTGACGATGCGCGCCGTACATTCTTCGAATGCGTAAGGTGGAACTCACACAGGGACCAAATGGAGGGAGATGTCGGAGTACTTACGCTGGCAAACCTTGTTCAAGGTTTCTGCTTTCGCAAAGACGATTTTGATCGCGAAGAAGCGGGAGATGGACGGGCGCTAAATACGAGGCACCACTTCGACGGAATGTGAAAAACGATGCCGAGATGGAATCTTGCTTGACGGGCAGGTTTTGGCAGAAAATCGAACGATTAGGAGAATCTCCAGGGAATCAGGCAAGCTAAAATTCCAATTCGGCCAATAATTATATTATAAAATATATAAAACAAAACAAGCACTCTATTTCAGTTGTTCTAAGCGAAAGGGCAATATCATCTTGTATTGTCTCTTTAGAGCCGAAGTAAACGGCTTATTTAGCTCATTATGAATCTACAAGTGTACTACTAGGTATCTGTTAATGTTAAAAACGTTTATATCTTTACTTTTTGTCCCTCTGTTTAGAGGACAGTCAGCCCAAGAAAGTTCAAAGTTGCCGTAGCCTTATGGGCGTGTGCAAACAGGTTTGGTCAAAGATCTTAACTTTGCTTGTTAAATATACTTTAGATATTTTTCTTTGAAATGAATGTTTTCGGTGCATTTACAACGGAATTGCATTTTAAAATATGCTGTATGTGTTAGATAGATCTAAAAGGAAAGAATGAGAGAAGAAATGCCTTGCCTCAGTTATAATAAATGAATGTTTTCGGTGCATTTACAACGGAATTGTATTTTAAAATATAGCAAATACAAAGCATGTTATCTCACTAACATCGATTATAATTAAATTTTCATAACACTTTGATTATGCAAGTTACAAAACAATTATATTAATAATTGAAAAAAATCCTGTTTGAATGGTGTATATACCAATTATGATGACCAGGCATGATTAATGTGTTCTTTACCTGAAAATAATTTTTGTAAAGTATGTAAGGTAAGACGAAGCAAGTTTATTTTAGTAGAACGTAGGTACGTACAACCCATTTTCAACCCACGTTCCGGTAGGAAACTGCAAAACTAGACATCAGTTGTATATGATACGAAACATATAATGTTTGCATTTATTATAACTGAGGCAAGGCATTTCTTCTCTCACTCTCTCCTTTTAGATCTATCTAACACATACAGCATATTTGCTAGTAAAACCGTGCAGCCACAAGCTTAACCTTGCGATTTATTTATGATAAAATGTAGGAACTCTGCATTTTCATATTTACAACTCACCTTTATTCATTCTATACATAGTATCTCATCGAACTGGCTTATTAGAGTTTTGAAAATTCTAATTGGAATGATATGTAATGTCGACTAGAATCTATCTAAAGCAGATATTTTCAAACTTTATAGTTCTTTCTATCTTATAACGTAAAACAGAAATTTTTGCATTAAAGCTTCTACTCCGCTCATTATTAAAAGCAAATCCACCAAATGAACTATATATACTTCATAAAAGAATATAGGGAAACAAAATACTGAAAACCAACAACACATGTAATTGTCAATATTTCTGTCATAAAATTATTCTAAAACGTATGTTTAATCATGCATGTAAGATCTTTTCGTACGTGTATATATCTACATTTTTAAATTATTTCAAAGCTATTTACCTCATAAATAAATAATTTCTGAAATGGATCAATACCTACCAAAAGTTGTAGTATGCAAGTAAATCACATTGTATATATCTACCATTAATTATTTCCCCGTATATTTATGTTTCCGAAAGTAAGAGTATCGCCAAGCATTACCCGTAGGATGGATGATATATTGCCTTCATTTCCACTGTTTCGTAAATGTTACGTTTTGTTTTGTTTTGTCGAGAATTTATATCTTGTTTCCGATGTTTAATTGCTTTTATAAAACGGTTTATAAACGGTGGCGCTCCATAGACTTATTCAGAGAAGTTTTCCAAACGGCGTTGTTTAGATTACTGTGGAATAATTATAATATCTGAACGTTGTAAAATGATATTGAAGTTACTTGAAAAGTTGTGCAAGTAACGATAACGACAATATCTGATTCATAATATCAAATTTATTTTGAAAGTATTTTGTATTTGAATAACAGCTACATTAAAGTTGAATACTTAGGAGATTTTATTCCCACCATAGCGTAAGGATCAACTAACACAATATTGTTCAAGGTTTACGAACGTTTCAGTAAGTTCAGTGTTTATTGGTAGGTATTCTGGATATATGACCCTTATTCATGATTTAGTAAGGTAAAAAATCTAGTTCTAGAAACCCTGCTCTGGTTTGCTTAAAACTTTAAAAGTAAAAAGAAACGAATTGCCGAATAGTTTTATTTGAACAAATGATAAATGCAACTTTAAATTCACATATTTTTTTAGCAACATATAAAGGTTCCAAAAGTATATACAATAATTATTCGATTAATTAAAATAAGATACATAAAATTGCGTTTTAAGTTTCAAGCACTGTTAGCAGCATGCTTTATTACATTTGTAGTATTTATAATACACTCTAAATCTTTTTTCATTAAGTACACGCCTTCAACAGCCATATTCGTGCATAAAATTTGTTTGGATTACTAATGATCCATTGTAATCTCCTAGGACAATGGAGATTTCTGACTTTGCCTTCTCAATGATTAGATCCATCATTTTTAGAGTAGTTTCTTTACGTAGCTATTTGTTGTGGGGGTTTCTGGGTCGAGTACTAGAAACCAAGTCCTTGCCAGATCACCACAGTGGCACAAAACAAGACCTGGGGTCTCTTCCTCCTCTTGCCAGAATCTGCAAATAGCGCTTTCTAGCATGCCTATGCTTTGCAAATGCCTGTTTAGTCTACAAGAGTGAATTCGTTTTACGTGTTCGTTTTCAGTTTTTAGTAAAAACTGATCGGTTGTGTGTGTGTGTGTGTGTTTTTAATAAAGTCACCAAACTGAACTAACCAAACTCACTTCCCGTTACTCAAGTAACCACCAAAAAATCTGGGTCAGTTGCTCAGTTCAAATGAACCAAGTAGGAAACTAATCTGAACGCTATGAATTGGCTCGTTCGGTCGGTTTAGTTTTTTTTGGTTTGTGGCCCTTTTGCTTATCTTGACTAAAATATCTTGCGATTTGATAATTGGCGTTAGAAGCGCTAGCCTCAACGGATAACTTCGACGAACCTCGTCTCACCAGATGGTCCACCGGCTCATTTTCTTTCACACCTCTGTGGCTGGGATTCCATCTTATTTAGGGCGCTTATACATTCACAAACCATATTGAAATCGATATCTGCGGAATTGATCGTTCTAAGTGCTGCTAGGGTATCAGAACAAATAGCCATAATTCTGTAATAGTAATTATATTTTTCCTTAATATGTAAATATTGACATAATAATTTATGTTATCCATTGAGCTTTCACGTGCATTTCACTTACTGTATCTTTTTCCTCTATTAACAATATACCAAGAACTTTGTGCTAAGGAAATGTTATTATTATTATCATCAAAGATGTGAACAAAATGGTGGCGAATCTAGGGACTAATGACGCATTAAGAGACAAGAGTAACCGACATGTGATTTTTTTTGTTGCTAAAACATTATCACTGTTTTTTTATATGGGGGATAGGTTCAGTATTAAGAAGAAGTTTTCCAACTTTCTTTTTAATAGACTTATGAAAGCATTCAAACCAGTGCGTTTATAGTCACACAGTGATTTTAAGCTAGGCATGAATGTGAAAATTTGAAGTTAACAGACATTCTTGAATTTAAAAGATCCGCGCCTGAATGGAGACGTGGCCTAATATAACGTTTTACGCGCAGGGTGATATTTTATTAGATGTTTTTAGATCCTGTTAAAGTTTGTAGATTAATAAGGGAAACGTTTACCAATATTTCTAATAGCACATTATCTGATGAAGTTTCAAAACGTGGCAAATGTAGCTATTGTAAGCTAGGCGGTCATTTTAAAGATAAATGTCGCAAATTAATGTCAGGAAAACGAATCAGAAAATTCACAATAGACTGTTTTATCAACTGGGGATAGAAAAGCGATGATAGAAGCGTTTGTGGATACATTGAATCAAATTGCCAAAATGTTTCGCTGATAAGCCAACTTTTGACTTTAGTTAGGAGACGTGGATGTCGCGTTAAGGGCAAGCCGCGTGTATCATTTCTTATCGAAATTTTAGACTACTGTGGTAAGGCAATTATTGATACCGCCGCGAAACAAAGCATATCTTCAGAAAAAAAAAATTCAAAGAAACAAAGCAAACATTTTCTGAAGAAAAGATACGCATGAATTTGGCAGATGGTATCATGAAAGTCGATATAATGTAATGATTACCAATGTTAATGTCAATCTTGAAGGAAAATCCACACGCACAAAACAGAGTTTCTAGTGGTCGCAAGTATTATGATGTGAGCAAAGCCTCATGGCATTTTTTCCAATAACATTAGTGAAATTTATCTCTTAAATTTTGAAAATGATTTCTCCTATACTGTTCATTTTCAATCTATTATTTTAAGACCAGATAAGGGGCCTTGCTGAAAGACAGCGAAAAGAATCGATTAGCAGCCACTTGAAGAATACGCAGATGTTTTCAATCTCGGGGGAGATCCAACTCCATATATAGAACATCGGATTGATACGGGCACACTCTGCTCCCATATCTGTTCCACCATATCAGTTGACATCTGGTAAAACAGAAACTTTAAAACATGATAAATTGTTGGCAACATGAAGAAATTGAAGAAAATGAATCTCCTTGGTCAGCACCAATGGTACTTGTGCCAAAGAAGATGGTGGGATATGTGTAGACTATCGTTCTTTAAACTCCATTGCAAAAGATTCTTACCCTGTTTCCAGGATGTATGGATCACTACAATCCATCTCAGATGTGGTTATCATCATGTTTGAGTTTGCGAAGGAGACAGAGACAAGACCGTGTTTGTGATACCCTTTGACACATATCAGTTCCGCACTATGCCATTCGGTTCGTATGAAATGTCTAGTACTTTTCAAAGTTTTATCATCGCTTTCGGAGTGCACTTACAAATATGTTACTTTTGGTATAGTTAGACGACGTCTTTTAAACACTAGTCTGTAATACGAGTTTCAAAATCTTGAGATAAAAGAATTAATAAATTAAAGTTCAGGCTATTCTCGAAAATTATACTTTTACAAGGCAGCGTGTAAAATATCTAGGACATGTAGTTACTGGAGATGGAATCTAGGTAGATTCGAACAAAATTTAATGTTAGGGGTACAGTATTGGTTGTTACTCATCATTAGAGTGACATGCTGGAAGAGAAGGTTACCTCTAAACTTAATTCTCTTACGAATTGAAGGAAAAGACCACCTTCTGTGAAGCAGCGAATGCGGATACGCCAGATGTGGCTTTGGGAGTGTTCCACGTTTTCTCTCTGACTCCCTACCGTGGTGAGAGGGTGTATAAGTACCCTTAAAGCGTGGAAGACCTAGCAAGAAGAAATCATCAATTGCTTAATGTTACTGTTTACTCGTTGTTTAACGATATTCAGTGTGTAAATTAACGTTAAAGAAGTTATTTATGTCTATAATTTGTACCGACCGACAAATTTTGTACCACATCTACCAATAATATATTGTCGTTTCACGCTTGTACAATTGCAAAAATTTTCTAAGCTAGATGTCCTTAACTAACGATTATTCTATTAAAATTTTAATTAAGAAATTATCTCAAGTTGACACCAACATACCGCAAATTTTATGTTTGGAAATCTCATTATGTTTCAGACGTAATACAAACGTAAAGTCACGTAATACAACGAAATTCCTCATGAGGCAAGACAACCGTGGATTTGTTGATTTTGTTATATTTAGATGACAAGACTATGTGCAAAACGAGCTCCTCTCCTAGTTCAGAGAGTGTTTATTCAACAAATTTGTTTGGGCAGCACTTGGACTGACGTTGTCCGGTTCCGGTACAACCGTGAGATTATATTGTTGTAGTGTGGACTAGTTTAGCGCATCTACTCCGGTTAAACGTTTCCTTCATTCAAGTAGCAACTACGCTAACTGTCGGAGTTTTGCTTGCTTTCTTCACTGGAATTCCCCAAGCGAGTACAATAACTACGTTGACATAGCCTCATTCGCTTTGTTTAATTTGTTATGAACGGTTTACCCAATAAATGAAGTTAGCATAATTTTATAAATGGAAGGAAATGATATTTTAAAATAAAGAATTCTTGCGTAAAAAATTAAAACTTTTATTAAATGAAAGCGTATTTCCTGCGATTACATTAAAAGATCTAATTGATTTAATGCTACGATACAGATTAAAATTATCGTGCCGTAATAGCAAAGACTCAAGAAACAATTTCTTGAGGTCGGTATTGCTCATATTGTACACACACTTGTTCAGATATTTTTAACGATGGGTTCGGTTACTAACATAAAAAGAAAAAGATACCACGAGGACTCTGCGACGTTTTCCTCATTAGTAGAGGAAAATTCACGTGATTCTTGTTATTATTCCGGTGTCTTTTTCGTGCTCTGTAACTTATTACGCTTTGTTTAAATAAATGTTCTTTTAATATAACATTTTTAACTAAGGGTGCGTTTGCAGTGGGTGCATGGGGTACACTGTGCACGAATTTAAAGGATTCATATTCCGTGGTACAATACATTTCGTAGAAACTTCTTTTAAATGGGAAATAGCAAGCAAAATACTTGAGAAGAAGAGTAATGTAAAATTAATTGAGAGCAGACGTAAAAGATATGAATAGAAGAAAAAAAAAAAAAAGTTTGTTCACCATTTTATAAAACATTCGTTTATTCATTGACGTTTCCAACACTTTCTTTCTTCTTCTTTTTTTCTTCTTTCACTTTCACGTTTCTAACACTTTCTTAATTGAAATTACTAAGTCGATTAATATCAAAAGCTTGACTAAGATATATACTCAGTTGAATAATAGATACAACGATTTGACCAATGATGTTTACCAGAAATTATCCACTACCTGCTGCTGCAGGTACCTAGGAATTATGGTAATGAGGTCATGGGCCGCATTATTAGGAGAGATTGGACTTTTCTTAAGTGAGAATAGTTATGTTTTATTTAATATAATCCACCGTTTATAATGTAAATCTTATTATTCTAAAGCAAACAGTTCAATTTAACAGGTCCTATACACTTGTAATTGCATAAGAATAATGCAAAAGAATATTGCAGGTTGATATTTTAATATTAACACCTCTTTTGCTCAATTAACTAATTTGTACAAATCAACATGTATAAGAAGATAATAAATAAGAAATATATAGTTGAAATACAGTTGTCACAAAGTGTGTGTTAAATTTGTGAAATAAAAATATGTGGAGACCCGGACTGCTGATGAACATCCAAGAAACGATGTATTCGCGGGTGGTAATATTTCAGTAAGTGAAAGTAGTGATGCGATTGAAGACGATATTGGTAGTGCAAGAAATCTTTACACATAATCAATTAATTCATACACCGAACTGAACATAGAAATGCTGTTAATATTTTCGGCAGTTGTTTTTCAAGTTTAAAACAACATGAAAAATTGCGTTTTTCGGCAAATACTCCAATAGAGAACAGGTTATGTGGTACACTGAACCAAGAATGGGTCCTAAAACAATGAAAGAAATTATTGTACACATGAAATAAGGTATTAAAATTGGTCCAAAGAGCGAGAGATTATCAAATTAATGAAAAAGATTTTATTAAATATCAACGTAGTTTATTGAGCAATAAATTATATTCACTGTATTAATGAAACCAAAATTATTGAGAATGAAATGGTAGCTTGATTGGCTCAATGAAATATGTTAATGTTGTAACAAACACCAGTTTTGTTTTCACAACTTTATTTGGTTCATTGAATGGCCGACAGTTATTAATTTTATGTGTAAACTCCAATAGAAGATTGAAGAAAGGCATCATACAATGAACAGTATTTGTTTAATATGCTAATCGCAAATGATTGACTTAGTGTAAGTTACTCATAATCCTAATAAATTTTAGTTATCGTTGTAGAGTAAACTTCTAATTAAAATAATTAACTTAATTCATTGATGCAATAATCGCAATGCATTCACTCAATTCACTGATGAGTAAGCGTTGCAGCTGTATTTTATTGAATTGCAGCAAAAGTAATAATAATTATAATAATCACAATGCGATTGAACCTTTCTTCGCAATCCAGTCTCCAATCATATTATAACTAAATTAGCAAACAAGATGGACTAGGATGAGGCTAGATGAAACCCATGTAAGGGTGCTTAAGGGTTGCCCCTTTGAGGTGCCCACACATCTTGCTAGTTTGATCAATTTATCAATAATTAAAATTTCCCACTTTTCTCAAAACTGTTGCTGTTAGATGATTCTGGTAACATTGCAAATTACAGACTTATTTCATTTACAAGCATTTTTTCTAAAATTTTTGAAAAAATTATAGCCGATACAGTTTCCTTACAAAATTTCATATAATTTCAGAATTTCAACATGGCTTTAGATCTGGCTTTTCTACTGAAACGGAAACAGTGGAGTATGTTCAATATATTTATGAGGAGATGGGTAAAGGTATAGTAATACTTGCTGTTGCTGTTCTGTTTGACTTTACGCGTGATTTTGATTCTGTTGGGTATTCTCTTGTTTCAAACAAAATAAATGATGTGACATACGTGGCCTTATGAATGATTGGATAACGTCTTTTATGCGTGACAGGAAAATCATGGCCAGAGTTGGCGAAGTGAGGTCCAGGGAATTTGATATAGACATGGATATCCGCCAGGGTAGTGATCTTGCCTGCTATATGATACACACTAAAAAATATATAGTCACTACCGATACACTTGTTAATGTGTACCCTCTTACATATACTCTATCCTGTGTTACAATATAATGGTCTAGGGCCAAGCTAAGGATTTCCCTCGTGTTTTCATATTACAGAAACGCATAGTTAGACTGATATTTAATTTGCTATACAGAGCCTGCTGCAGGAGTGTATTTATATCGCAACGTATTTTAATCGCACCTTCCATCTATCTCCTTAAATTGTTGACGTAGATTTTTTTATAATAGGCATAAACTACCAATACACCCGGATAATCATGAATATGATACCCGCAATAAAGATCATTTATTGTACTTACTTGAAACCTAACCACTATTTTTATTTTAATTCCCCAACCTGATTCTGGGATAAGACTTTTTAATAAGCTGCCAGGTGAGATTGTCGAGTAGCAAACAGTGACTGTTAAAAAAAAAAAATAACTAAAACCAGTTTTAACAAGCATAGGGTTTTATAGTGCAGCAGAGTTTGAGGTTCCTACGCTGTGATAATTAGTTGCTTACAATTGTTTGTCTTATATGTCTTGTTATTTATTACTTCAATTTAATTAATGTCTTTTATATTTATACTTATTGACGTTGTCAAGACACTTTATTTATGAAAACTAAATTGTTATAAATCATCCCAACCCTGTGTTCCACCTGAAGGTACTAAACGAGGCTACCTTTTCTAAGTACTATATGGGTTCCATAACAATTGAAATGTTCCTACTCTAACTAATTAATTTCCCTATGATTCTTAATAACAAAAATATAATACAGTAGCCTCGCGACCATATGAATACTACTTTTGTGAAATGATGAAATATGTGAAATGTGAGTTCACATAATCGCCAGTCTACTGTAAATCGGTCAGGTATCAATTATTATTAAATGCGCCCATGGAACACTTTCGTTATCTCCCCGCATTCCACAAGGACATTGATCATATATAATATACTTATATACAATCAATGGCCACAGAGTAAGGGAAAACGATTGCAAAAACCTTACTCTGGGAGGATATGGAAAGAAGTCTCAGACTTTATTACTGATAGCCGCAAATTGATATTATCCTTTTGAGTGTTGAAGAAACAGCCCGCGCGTTTCCTTAAATTCCGACAGCCTTGCCGTCCTCGCGTAGTTGCTCCTTTTTTCACACATTGGAAGTTGAAACAGGAGGAATTTGAAGACAAGGAGAAATTATTAAAATTATATTTTTTTTCTGAGAAACCAAAAAATTACAATTCTCTGTAGCACAGTTGTAGACATACTTTATAATTTTGGGAGTAATTGATTAAGTAACCAAAATCATTTTTTGTACTTATTTCTAGAGGGAATTTTTACTAGTTTCACAGTTACTAAAATTTTAAAGAAACCCGGATCCGATCCTCACCGTTCCGTTAATTTCCTTTTGTAGCTTCAGTTCAATTTGCATTCTGGATCTACTCAACCGCGAATTCGCTTTTAAGGTTTCTCCGTTATATCTAACTTTGTAATGAGTTTTCACAACATCTTACTTCGCCTATCTCTTATATTCTGTTAGTTTAGATGAGGAGAAGACTATTTTTTTATTACTATTCGATGTGAACATCAAATACTCGCCTAGCCGATTTGATGATGTCGCGACGGTTCAACTGTCTTATTAAAATGTAAAATGTGGGGGATGATGTTAGTCCATTGGAGACAAATTCCTTTCGATAACACTTCTCCCGAATTTATGGGAAAATGTACTTCAGAGTTTGCATTTCTTTTAAATTATTATCACAACCTTCTAATAAATTCTTCTTTGAATTTAAAGTTATATGTCGGATTAATCTCATTTAATTCGACTTAGTAATTGCTGATAGTTTCTTTCGACCATTACTTTTTTATTATTTTTTATATGCAAAAAAAGTTTGATAATCCAAAAATGCTTAATTTGAATAAATATATAACATTAATCTATACAGAGTACGAAATTTGCTATAAGTTTTTTTTTTCTAGTACTCTGGGTAAATTTCAGATGCTTTTATTTACTCTATTAACTTATTCACTCTTCGTAATTCGGCCTCAACTCTTACGCGCATAGATATTTTATACCAAGATGCATTATGCATGCATTCTTCACAAGTCATAACACGTTGCAGAGTGAGCACATGTTACTATTAGTATTTCTGCTTTTCTGTTGTTTCCACTTAAATACACATGCTAATATTAGTATTATAATTTATATTGAGTCTCATAATAATGGAAAATCTATCACTCAACAGATCTTTGAAGGCATTTTGCAGCTTGATTCGCAAGATTAGCAATGATGTACCTTTCCCCACAGCCCTTTTAAGACCTATATTCCCAGATAAAAAAGAGAATTTCTGATAAATGGCAGGATGAATGCAAGGATTTTGGCAGAAGAAAAGGAAAATTTTACTATGAAAGCTCACCTACTATTCGGAAGGACGCATGATTTTACCATCATCAACTTGATAGAAGGACCATTGTGACGACTATAGGAATGAGATTGCTTCGTAATTTGTCTCCAGCACATTAAAATAGAATTACTGGAAAGAAGGATCTTTATCGTAGGCTAACAAATTCGAAGAATAGATCTTCTTCTTCGAATTTATTAGCCTACGGTAAAGATCCTTCTTTTTTAAGTATGTGTCTACGAAGACACAGTGATCAAAAACGAGGTAAGATCAGGTAAATAGATGCAAGAAATTCAAAGGAAAAAGGATAATCTATCTCTCTATCTATAGTATTTCCTTGTTCAGTAGCTAATGTATAATGAGGCAGTATTACCAGATCGAAATTATGAAAGTTTTTCCTAGTGGTACCATCAAAAAATCATTAGATTTCATTATATTTTAAAACGAATTTGTGCAATGAATGTGGGAATATATTGAGTACGTATAGAAAGTGTTATAAGTTAGACATTCTACAATACAGTGATTTTATGTTAACTAAAACAAATATATGTTAAGATGATAACATTAAATATAAACCTAAAATCACAATCTCTACGCAAATGGTTATAAGTTATTGGTTAAGTTTCGGACTGGTGGTATTATGGATAATTAGTAAAAAAAACAGAAAATAGTTTTTTCCAATCTTTTAATTAATAATATAATTGTCTAGAAAATGGCATTGCCCGAAACCGGCCGACAATTATATTATTAATTAAAGGATTGGAAAGAACTATTTCCTGGTTTTTTTACCAATTATCCAAATGGTTATAAGTTTTGGTGCTAACTTTTATTTGAAGAACATCCCCTTTAGCTAAAAATAATTCTTAGGGACCTATCGATTAAGATTTAAATAGTAGCTTTGCTTTTTTGTCCTTTTGTGTTGAAACGTGAAACGTAACAATATACGCTGCAACCTGTGGTGCAACTCAAAAAAGACTCGTTAATGAGGTTCAATAGCATGTTCCTTATGATTGCCACTACACTTGCGGCTAAACCAGATCTTTTCAACGAAACGAAAAAGACAGTTACTTACGTTATGAAATAATGCAGCTCAAAACAAAAAGAAACGCCACCTTCTATACTATTTCCTGCAATTAGAAACGTAGTTGTAAGTGAAAATTGATTAAATTAGCAAAATATTCGCAAATAAATTGATTTTCATCCAATCAATTAATATTTGCTACATTGCATATTTTCTTTGTTGTTACTTTTTTGTTTGATCATAATATTTTATTATATTTATATTCGTTTTCACCATTAATTTATCTATTTGTATGGAATCCTATTTGTTATTTTGTTTTTTATTTCATGTTGATTAAATCTATTGTGAATATTAGTATAAACCATTGTTTTTTATTTACTGCCAAATTCATTATTTTATATTTATGAAGAGCCATTACGATATTAATCATTTAAAAAATATATATACGGTGTACTGTTACGCCTGGTGTCCAACAAAAGGTTACATTGTCAAATAAAAGTTAATACTGTTACATATCAAAGTAAAATTTCAAATATTAAAACGATTATCTAAATAAACACCACCGTTATAAACTGTAAATAAATATAACTTGAAACTTTTATGATGCTAATACTATAGATATAAATTTTGATAGTAAACACGCCACTGTAGGTGGTTCTTTGTTACAGTAAAGTAAGGATAATAAAAGCATCCTGGTAAAAAGGAGAGAGACATTTATATTGTTGTATATATGTATGTCGGGAGGGTGATGTTACACCGCCACCTAAGAGATCTATTGTGTCCGCTACTCTTGCTGTTTAACAGCTAGCCTTCCAATCCTTTCCTTTCAGGAAGTGTGATAGGATATAACGATTCTCCGTGATAGAGGATTGCGCTGTGAAGACTACCAGTACTTTCAAATCGCTTTCTGGTTAGTCTCCTTAGAGTGGGCTAGGAGTGGGTTCATCCTCCTTCTTCTCCTGCTGCTTCTTGAGCCCATGCACGGGGATTCACCCAAACCTGTAATGGATAGTGTACCCGTTGCTCCTGATGGTTTTGTAGGAAGCTTCGTCGATTCCCACCCTCAAGAGCTGTCCCTCACCTTCGCCCTTCAGGCTCAGGACATTCCAAAGGTTTGTGCTTTTATCAATGTTAGGAGTTTCTCAGGGGTTCGTCCCTGACATTTAGGGGGAAACAAAGTCGGGACGCGCGGTTTTGGAACTTCAGCTCCCCGCACGTCGTCAGCTGTACTCCCTTCTAAGCTTTTAGCTTGGGTACTTTTAAGCGGAGCCATTCGGCGAAATGTGGTGGATCACATTCAACCAGGATCAGCCCCGACCTAGAATAGATGCCTTTGAATTGGTTCTTATGCTCCCGTCCATAAAATCAGGGAATGCCTTGGCAGGATGGCAACTTTCTCCATATTTTTGACAGCCACTGCATAGCTGACTTTTGTGGAGCCAGGAGTGGTGCTTTTTCCCACTTCCTGTTTCTTTTTCTTAAGCGGCTTTTGAGTTGGAGTAGTCTCCTTGCTCTTTGGCTTAAGTGTTCCGGCCTTTTGTTCTAAGGCCTACCTCGTTTTCTCTGGTGGCAGCCCTTAACTGAGGTAGCGCAAGTACCATTTGCACGCTGCTTCGTTGACACCACGGCGCAACGCATCGTCCTGACCTCCAGATTGTCCTAGTTGAGGTAGGGGGTTGGTTTCCTTTCCTCTTTCTTTCGAAGAGCCGAAGAAGCTTACAGTTTTGCTCCTTCCTTTGTTCCTTCCTTCTGAGGTATTCTCGCTTTAGAAGTAGAAGACTTCTTCTGAGGGTCTTGCTCTATTTCCTGTTTGTTAGCGGTAGATTAAATAAACTTTATTTCTCCATGGTTGATCCCACGAGTAGCTAGGAAAGAAAAGGTCTACCTTCACAGAGCCCCGCATGCAGGGGTAAGGCTAAATACAATTGGCTGTGCCCGGTGCCCCAAGGTTGGACTAGTATAGACTGGTCTCCAATCCAGCCACGCATCTCATCAGCCTACTCCGCCACCTTAGGATTTAGGTTTTTGCTGAGGTTGTCTCCTCTCAGTCCGCGCAGTTAAGCCAAGACCTCCCTTCCCCCCATCCCTTTTGGAACCTGGTTTAACAGTGAGCATTCGGTAGCCGAAAGCTTACAACTGGCATCGTTGTAGAACTCTATGCAGGCCCTTAGCCACGACACAACAGCTAGGGCGAGGGTGGAGTGGTTTACGGCAACGGTCTTCATTGACCCTTAAGCAGAGAGAGACGAACTTATAGCCGCTAGTAACCCTCTCGTCTTGAGCAAACCCTGACAAGATGACGTTTTCCCTATCCACCACCTCGGGGACGCGTCTGGTAGTTACTCTCAACCTCCAAACATTTATATTGTTTAATCAAAAATATATTTTCGGAAATATTTTTGTGATAAACAAAAAAAGAAAACAGAAAAAATAATCTGTATCAACGTTCTCAATCGTGTTTTTTTATTGTTAAAAAAAAATCGGTTGTCGCGTGTTATAATTTTGTTTGTTTGCCATAACGGCGAAATTATGCACCTTATTTTGCACTCATAAATTTCCATTAGTCCTTAGCGTGCGCTTACGTTCAGTAGCGCGAAATATTTCTACGAAATCTTATCCGTTCGTATTCGCCGCGTCGTTTATTCCTACGTATAAATCCAAGCGCGGCGCGTTGTATGTAATGACGTGGCGAAATTATCAAACTAATTTCCGAATTCTTCACACTCTGGTCCCGAGGTCGCCAGGAATTCAAATCACGTGCCGATAAATCAACCGCGCGGCGCAAAACACGCACTCACTCAGCATCTCGGACGTCGCGAACAAGAAAATGTGTCGGGAAATTTATTTTATGGCTTGGCAAACAAAACCCCCCCGGTTTAATAAGATGACGTCATATACGTCCTAAGCTCCTAACAAATTGCTTCCTTGCAAACAACGCGATCCAATCTCTGGGATAACTGTGTCCAGAGTTATTGAAATAGCATAAAGTGCCAGACGGTCGCTCGTGCAGTAGACTGGTCGGTCGGTCGCTCGCAATTCCGAGTTCCACAGCGGCGGTAGTAAACGGTAGCTGTCTTTCGTACGGCGCGTTCTCATTTTTCATGCCGCACTTTTCATTGGTACTGCTGAAATTGGTACACAAGTACGTAGATAAACGTGCGGAGACTTATAATCTATAAATATGAAAGTTTTTACTGGGTCATAAACGAAATAACGTTAGCACAATAGATATAGGTATATGTGGAGCAATTTCGGTTGGATATCTACCCGTAGAAACAACGCGAGTTACGTTAATAGGGTCGTGCCGTAATGGAGACAATAGTCCCGTCTGAGGAGGCAACTCAGTCTCCACTCCCTTCCCGTTCTTTTGTTGCTACTGCTACGAATCTTTAGAGCCGAGCGTAGCGTGGCAGAGATAAGACGATGAATATTTAAATAGCGTTTCCCCCGAACTCACAGACAGCTGGTGGAACTAAAATTTAAAGATACCGTAAAGAATAATGGCTGCAACTCATTAAGCATCAGTGTAAAGAAAGAAGAATGCAGGTAGAGATAAAAAAGCTGCGCAGAATAACTTTACTGATGCTGACGTTCCTTTAAAAAATATAATTCATAGTGATTCTAAATTTTAATGGTGTTAATGATCGTCTTATTTCTTTAATGTAAATTTTATTTTCAACCCAAAACCATATAATATTAATACAACTTTTTTTAAATGTACGAAATATTTCAATAACTATAATTTCTTACAGTAATACTTTTTTTCATATTTATGTTTCGATATTGTGGTGTAAACCTTCTCCCAGATAATCCTTTTTTCCTTATTTGTATTTTGCCTATAATAAGATTTTTTTTGTTAATTTGATTAATTATAATATAATTTATATTTACCAAATTTTTGTACATTATCTTAAAATGAGCTATTTAGGCAGCCAATCCACCCTTAAATGGATTAGCCCCGAAGTGTGGATTCTAAGCCGTGTAAGCGCCTTAAATGAGGTGGGTAAAGGAAAATAACGTTAATCTGCGTTCTTAGCCACTCGGTTGGGACTGAACTGGCCAGGCCAGGCTTGTCAAGGTCACTTGTTGAAGTTGGTTATCCTTTTGGCATTACCCAAATTGTAAATTAAAAAGTCAATCACGGAATGCATGCATAACGAATGGGGTGGCAAAAGTCATCAGGTAGAGACACGCGAAAGAGTTTCTAAAGAAACAGAGGCTTGAATTTACTAAAGACCTACTAACAAGTAAAGAGGACTGTCAAAATGATAGTAATAGGTCTGCTGACTGGTGAGTGCAGACAAAATACCGTATTTTCAATTGCTTTCCTGATTAAAGTAGGCTGTTTTTTAAACAACTTCCTTAGTAAGATTGGTAAGGAGGCACTGGGGTACTTACCTTTTGTGGGAGCTGTCAGTAACAAATCAAAATTAGAAACGGTTGGATTTGATTATACTATTTTATTACAACATAGAATTGTAATATAAAATATCTATTATCGAAAGTTACTTTAGAACTGGTCAGAAATTAGATAATGGAGAATGGATTTATTCCATATATAGTATAGCGAACCCAAAATGAGAAGTACATATGTCGTCATCATAATGTCTACGTAGAATAGAGGAACTAAAGTCATTAGTGGTGGGGGTGATTTTTTTTTTACGATAGAAATTACATTAAATACTTCTGTCAAAGTGACCGGAACACCCCTAAAACTAGTATAATAGACTCTTCGGATGATTCCAGCGCTCAAAACGGATATGACGACATATGTACTTCTCATTTTCACTACAGGATTTCCGGCAACAGTTTCCTAATCCGGCAGTTAGTGATTTGTGGGCACAGCCTTTAAGTCATGCTCATGCTCCTATTGACAAATTTCGTGCAACTGGGGGCAGTAACTCGTGAAAACCACCAATTGCGAAGAGGATATTCGACGTTGAATGGATAACTCACCTAAAAAAATCAATTTCAAAGCTTTTTCAATAAGTTCAGTTATCAGTGGGAACATGTCATATCGTTTTAAAAAAAGGTCTTATATATAGTATAAAATTCAAGTAGTTGAACTCACGCAGGTAGATTTTGATAGGAGAACAGAGTACTGCCAATGGTCAATTTTGTTTTTTAATATTTTTGCACACATATTGACCGCGTTCAGAGTACGAACACGATACATATCAGTAGTAGTTTCCGCTATACAAAATGGCGACCGGTCCATTGTATGTTATTGATGTAGCGCAAATGTAGCGGTACGTTTTTGAGACGAATTGTCAACAGTTCCCAAACCGTTTGAGACAGCTACGTAGCAGTTACGTACTCTGAACGCGGCCATTGGTAACCATCCCTGTCCAACTTGAATTAGACAAATCTTGACGCTGACCCCTTCGGAAGGGAAGTAGTTTAGGTATTAATCCCCAGAGGCGCTGGAGTCAACATGCTAGTATATAAAGTTGCCTACATATAAGAAGAGGAATTCAAAAAATATGTTAATAATATTGCATGTAATTGTTAGGCCCAGGTATGCCACTACAATCATTATTTACTCTAGATTGTACAATCGCTTGCATTTCTTAACCATTTCAATAAATTTATTTAGCACCTCTTTAAAAAAAAAAATAACTGAAGCGTTATGTTGACATTTAGAAAATTAAATGAAAGTTGCATATTTTAAATGACAGTTTCACAAAAATATATTCCTGTGAACTAGTTATTTAGATATTGTGCGCTATTTAAGTGTTTGCGTGATACGTTGACTGGATATAATACATTTTGGTCTGTTATATTCATCCGACCTGACACTTTTATACGTAACGTGCTGATTAATAAATGTTTAATTTGTGGTCCAGTACCCGCTTCTACAAAATTATTTTGTTTCCCATTAGAAGTTGGCAGGTGTATAGTCCATGTTCCATAAATATTTCTTATGCTATAAACATTTAATGTTAATTCACGTCGTTTATAAAATTATAGAAAATACAACGTTTTTTTCCTGTGATTTTTTATGTATTTTGAAAAATACTTTCATACTTTTAAAATTGATGTTATTGCTTGAAAATTAATCGTATTATTGCGATAATTTATCAGGTTTTTCTATAGAATGTAGGTTTTCAATAACAATGCGTTCAATTTTATAATAATTATATAACAGAAAAGCCATAGGATATACATTCAAATCCCACGCTTTTAGTGACACGAGATCTCCTACGGCAATTATATACGGTCCCAAAATCGGTCCCCACCACCCTGCACATGCGAGGCGTAGCAACTTTTTATCATTAGGTGTCTCTTATCTCTGTTGGTAACATACACACTGTCAAGTTGATTAGTGCGTGCATGCACTGTGAACAAAGATTAAAAGAAAATGAGTCTACTCTAACCAGGAAAGTATTTGAGAACATAGTGGGCATGTGTACAACATAGGCCTGATAATAATAATAATAACTCAGCACTACAGGCCTTAAAGGCCCTTGGCTAGAGTGCCGGAACACACCGAGCCACTGAGAAGCGTTGTCCGAATAGTGACCCAACCAACAACCGGTACCGCATATTGCTGCTTGACTTTCAAGATTGGCAATGATGCACCCTTCCTTCTCAGCCGTACTGCCGGCTATCACATAGGCCTGATAGATGATGCTATTTGCAGATTCTGCCAAGAGAAGGAAGAAGCACCAGTTCATGTGCTGTGCCAATGTAACGGCCTGGTGAGGACAAGGTTTCTAATAATGGGCGTGGAGAACCCTGCGGTTAACAAAATTATACAAGAGACCCGTTCTCCAGGATGATACACACAGAGAAGTAATTTCTAGAATTAAGTGAGAATTTCTCAACTGAAGTACCTCTCGTTCTTATATATAAGCAAATGAATAATTTCTTGGACGAAGAAAATTATTTTCTCAATATCCCAAGAAATGAATTCCTTGTTTGAAGAAATTTAATGTTCTTAGACAAAGGAAAGCTGGTTACTTGAAACAAATAAAAAAAAAACTGGTTTCAAGAATATTATGTATTTAATTCGAACTTATGAGAACTTTGAATTGAGAAAAAATAAATTTGAAATAAACCAGGCCTCTCCTTAAAATAAATGCAAAGCAAGCTTAATATTAGTTTATCGTTTTCTACTGGTAAACATCGAATACCTTTAAATCAAACGTTATTTTATTAAACATGAAAACGGTACTTACTTGAACTTAAGGATTCCTTTCTTTAAATCAAGAAACAAAAATGATGTTTTTATTCTGAAGGTTTTGCATTGTTTTAATTCTATCCGTTTTTTTTTTTGAAGGGGCACACCGTGCTGTTTTGTGACGGACTAATGTGCCATAACCTTCAGTCTAGTACTGTTGGTGGCAAAAAACTGATTAAAGTTTTGTCAAAAATAACTGAATTGTTGGTTATTCTCAAAAAGCCAGCAGCATGACGAAATGTTACTCAATTGTTTGCAAACAGCAAGACCAAACCCAATACATTATTATACTTTTAATTATGCTGGCAGAGGAATTATGCAGGATTAGTTGCTTGATAATAATTTTCGTTGGCTAAATATACATATTTGTATCTTACTTATAATATACGTTGTTTCTTACATAGGATTTGTATTGTTACCATGTAACACCTCATACTTTAAGGTAAAACTCGAAATAAATTAAAGTATACATATTTAACATATTAATAAATGTTTGTTTAAATTTTATTTTGTGAATTGTTAAATCGTAGGTAAGGAAAAAAATGCAAATCGAATAACTTTACAACTAAAAAGTATTTATTTAGATACTATATTTACAGTATGTTTTTTTTGAAGAATAATTCTTAGGTTATCTTAACATACAAAACGAAGCGAACTCTTCTTCTAATAGACACAAACTAATACTACATCGTGGCAACTATTTCTACAATTACTAGACTTGTAAGGGATTACATATTCATGCATAATGAAATCAATTATGCCAATGCTACACCACTCAAAATGGCCTTTATATTGAAGCCGAATATAAAATTGTTCTTCAGACATATCTATTTATAATAATATTCGTAACTATGTATGTATATTTTTTTTCATTTACTAGTATATATACGCATTATATTATAACAGTACTTATCGTTATTCAAACCTATGTAAACAGGTGACAAACAGATTTAGGTAACGCACAGGACAAATATTACCGAAATACTGCGACATATCTAATATCGAAATACAAACTCGATCATACTGGATAAAACCAAGTTTCAGCGTATATCAACCCCTCCACATTCCAACTTTTTTTTCTATTCTGAATACAAGAAACTTATGTTACTTGCGTCACAGTATAGTATATAGGTAGTAGTGTCAAGAGCTGTCGGCACCTTTGAAGTTTGTGAGTCTAAGTTTTTCTCGCGCAACCTGCCACGCTCATGAGAGCGGCATTCTTTACTTACGACTCGGGCCGAGCGCTGTCGATTAGTATGCATTTCTTCGATAAATCATGGCGGCATTTAAGTTTAAATTTAAATGAGAAAATATAAGAACAATTAAAAATAATAGTGCATAAATAAACCGAATGCAACTAGAATGTATTTAAAAAAAAACATGTAAAATTCAGAATCTACAATTATTTATACAATTAAAGAAAGGATAAAGAATCAGGAAGAAGTTGAAATCTAAATACCATTGAATTTTTTTCTGTAACATATGCAACTATTTAAAAATAACCGAGAACAGATTATAAAAATATAGTAGCTGCTGATTAATATACACTTAGAAAAATAATTACTATTTTTGTTTAGAGTTACTTTTGAGTAGTCGAGGATAAATGTTGTTCTTTTAAATAACTTCCATTTCAATACTTTATATGTAAGGAGAATTGTTAGCTTGGTTAAATTTTTATTTTGCCTGGTTCGTGGGAGAACTGATTCTCCATGGCTTTCAAGTAGACTTAATTTTAATATTGCAAGCATACACACTTGTTCCTACGTAATCTTCTACTGTGTTTCACATCGGACCAATGTTCTACGTACATCCCCTATTTCTTTAATGTGCAAGTATTTCAATAGAATCTAGAATCTCTGATGCTTGTGACATTCATAATAGTTTAAATTACATTACAGAGTTTGCATATAATTTACATTAGTCTTGCTCGTAAGAATTTATTGTAATTATTTTATGTAATTTACACATGTGTAATATGTATTGCAGATGTGCGCATTGTATTTTCTTGTAATTGGGTTTTACCTCTCGCAAAATAAATTATTATTATTAATTGTAAAATGGTAAAAATACGCTATGTTGCACAAAAAAATATTTATTTACAAGTGTCAACGAATCAAACACAAAATGAGGTTAATGCAGCAATTTTACAGAATCCAGTCACTGTAAAGAGTCGGTGGGCACAATAGAATTTTTATTATTACAAATCAAATGCAGACGTAACAAAAAAACCATCCTACAACAAAATCTTATGTTAAAAATGAGGTTATCGCAGTGCTCGTAGAGAATCACTTACTATAAAAAGAGTCAGTCACTGGAAACAGGAGAATTTTTAATGCCACCAGACACAGACGTAACAATAAGAAACACTACAACAAAAACTAATTGTTAAGATATTAAATTGTTTTAATGACTAATTTACTTACCCTAACAATTTACAATGAAGGTAAATCAGATATGGAACAGGTTACAGTTAGAGCTGTATCTCCGTACAACAAACAGCAATTGTAATTGCCTTAGTATCAATAAATATAACAAAAAATTAAATTATAGAAATATGTTAAACGCCAGCACAAATACAAATAACGCCATATTGCCGCAGCGATTTACGGCGCATTCCATTATTGCCTGCCTGGCGCAGCTTTCAAAAACAGATACAAATATTCCCTTTCTTGACACTACTGGATAAACACTATACTGTGCTTGCGTCAAGGAAATATCACTCAATATTAGAAAAATCGTAAGAGAGTGAATTATTCTTTATAAAAATTATATGTACTTGTTTTAAGAGAGACAACATTTACCACAAATAAATTTTGTTTTGATATTAATAAAATTTCAAGAAAATAATTTATTATATTTAAGGACACCTATTAACTCGGATCTAGTAAATTCTCTAAAATAGAGAAAATACTATCTTATATTTAGTAAAAATGTGTAAGAACACAGATGTAGGTACTTGACAATAGAAAACTTTTTTCTGTGTGTAGGCTTCTAGGGAAAAGGAGATCACAATAGATTTGAAATGGTCATGGTAAAATAGGTCCGGAGGTTACCTCATCCCTAATCTAATCTAATAGTCATGTGCGTTATTTAAAATCTTCTGACATTGCCTTCTATGATAGAATTTAAACACTTGGTATGGATACATTTCGAAAGTTTACAAACGACTAACATTCTAATATATATTCTAAAACTTTTTATATAATATTTAATTGTGCTGAAACTTTTTCCAAACCAACTTGTTTTATCATGTTTATGCGAAATCTGTAGGTCGCAGAAATTTATGGCTGAATTTGTTTTATTTTTTAGAGTAAACTGTAAGTAGGTATGATAAGAGTTACATTTATTAAGAATATAATTATATTTATTTTTTGGAATGGCTAATATGTAATTGTCGACATACCTTAATACAATAAATTGTTCATCTATGTTATTCAGTATACAGTTTGTTATTTTTTTCCATTGTTACATTTACAATAACGGAGAATGCGTTTAGATTCCATTAAATTTTTCTCAGTTGTTCTCTTGCTGGCAAAATTCTATACAACGAAACCACAAGCAAACGAATTAATTTATGATTGGTAAGTATATTTTGATTTTGAACAAATTTGACCAATTCCCATTAATTTTTTGTAGTGGTATGGTACTTAGTTTTCTCAATTACTTTGTTTAAGGAGTCTGATAAAAACTTGGACTAAACCTATGTTGGACCTTGTATGCTTGACGTGCGTCGGATTCGTATGATTCATAAATATATTCAATTCCCAAATATGATTCGTACGGTACGAATCTTTACGATTTATATGTATCAGTCTATACTAATTATTTCGATTTGCACGGATCTGTATCGGAGTCAATAGTGTATTAGTATATACTGTTATACTAGTATACTAGTATACTAGTTTACTATGATGTAGTGCGACGGCAGGTAAGTATATTTTGTGTTTAGAAATGTGACCTGCAACTTTCATTGTAGCTTAGGCTGCACAAAATTCTGATTGCTTTCTTTTGCAACACAAATACCCTGTCCACCTCCGCAGACACTCCCGAAACAGGATACCATATGACAGAATGGAGTGAAAATATGAAAAGTAAACCATCCTGGCTGCCTCACTAGTCGGGCATAAAGCGGTGGATAATTTACCGCACAGGTTATTTATATGCTGATGCCATTTCAAACCACTATCAATAGTGATTTCCAGAAACGCCACGTCGGACGGTGCACCACCGCGAATGGAAAAAGTAATAGTTTTTGTTTGGCCAAAATTCATTTTTGGATTATTCGCAGTAAACCAACGTTCTGCGTCTTCCACAACTCTCCCGCATTACTGCTGAAGTGTTAAAGGATCGTCCGCACGCATCAGCAACGAAGTATCAACCGCGTACAGACAAACCTCGCGCGCTCTAATGTTGGATGGAAGGTCATTGACATAAATCATTAACAGTAAAGGTCCGAGGATGGACCCCTGAGGTACATCATGCTTAACCTTGCCAAGAAGGGACAGCGACTGGTTCCACTTCGTTCGCTGAACCCTGTCAGCGAGATATGATATCAGTAACTGCAACATACATCCTCTAATGCCATAGTACTTAAATAGGATCTCGTGATTTACCCGAATCATAGCTTTTGACAAGTCCAATATGAAAGAAGTACAAGAGGAAGCAAACAAATCGCTCTTCACTAGCGACTGATATTTTGCTAGATAATTTCCCATGAACAGCTTTATTTTAATCTTTGATAACTTGTCTACAATTCTCGAAAGTCATTTTTATTCAAATGACATAGTATATAAGATGGAAGAGATGGGAGTAACAACAATATTGTTTCAAGAAAAAGTTGTTTTCTTTTTGTGTAGGAAGAAATAAAAAACGATAGTATAATAATTATATCACATTAATGCATTAAGTATCCACTAATAATTTTTATTATCGATAGTTAAGGACCAAAATACCGTGGTGAAAATATGACATTTTTACCTGCCCATCTAATGTAACACATAGCCACACGTTAAAGTAAACTTTTTGAGTGCAATAAAATTTGCAGAGACAATAAGGGTGATTTGAATTCATCGACACAATCCAACCTAAAGCGCCTTCTGCATGGCAAAGGGAAATAAAAATTCAACGGAGGTTCCTTATTGTTACCTTTCTAAAGTCGAATTAAATTAGCGAGACGTAAATTCTGCGCTTTGTGCCAGTGCCCGAACTAATTTTCTAAGGACGTTATATCATATATACGGTTAATAGTGAGTTCTCTCGCGGAATTACAAGTAGTACCTACTTAATCTTGCCGGTCACACTAGCGTTGAGAGTATTGAAGTTTAGGGGAAGCAAAGGTGATATTGTCCGTTCTTATTGAGTTTTCTCGGAGTATCTTATCTCTATGAGAGAAAAGTTCTGAGAATGTTTCTTCAGTTTTATACACATTTCTTTTAACTTACGTTCTTCGGTACTCGAGCATTGTCGACTTTCATGAAGTATGTAAGTACTAGCAGGTATAATAATAAAAATATGATAAAAACGCTCACCAATAAATGTTAATTTTAAAGTGCACTCTTAATATTTTTTAGTGTTAATTGCAAGCTTATTGCTAAAAAAAACAATGATTATTGTAACATATTATAAAGAAAATATGATAATTAGACAAAAATGCCACCAAATTACTGAAACAGTACAATTTAGGTATTTATGTAACATGCGGTGTATTGCTAAAAAAATCATTTTGACAGCGTGAAGTGTATATAATATTACGTAATATATAATAACACTATAATGCAGAAATAAAGTTATAACATTATGTTAATGAATTGGATTGTTGATTAAAACGGATTTAAAGGAAACGAATAAGTACTTGTATGTAATCGAAATGTAAACATTATACATGATGCAGCAGTAGTCCGTTTTTTATTATTTAAGCATGATTTATACATAGCAATTTGATATTGTGGAGATCTAATATAATGTTAATTGTTCGTCTTTAGAAAATATAGTATATAATACAAATTATCCAGAAAATATTCTGGAAAATTTGTAAAAAAGGTGTTGTAGCACATTTCTTTTTTTCTTTAATGGAACACTCCTTTTTGCTAGGAAAGAGCCTTAATCACACTTCATTCCTAGGCAGATTGTGAAAATAGTTATTTGTTTTGAGATACAATTGTTTGCCATGAATTTACTTGATTGTATGACTCCTGTATTTTTTGCGTATCTCTTTGACCTAACTCATTACCTGCTCGCATGCTGCAGTGTTTCTAAGTACTCCTAGAATTTGTTTTGGGCCTACATATAAGTCTATGATTCCTTTCTTGTCTCTCGAGATACGTGTTATTTATTATTTATTTATATACGCATAGCAATGGAATGGTGTGGAGGCGCTTCATTACGCTGTAGCCATATTTGTTGCCGGAATTCAGGAGGAACATTTATTAAGAATCGTAGTAGTTCACTTTGTAAGGACTCCAAATACATAGGTAGGTTTGCTTACCTTATTTATATATATTTTATAAAATGTAGATTAGTATCATATTGGTCGACCATGCCTTCCCGAACATTAATTAACCGATGTCCCTTATCTACTTGCCGAAAAATTTTAGCTTCTCATTTGCATGATAATGGGTGGAATACATAAAATGTAGTATATGCTATTGCTTCAGTAAAGTATCTACTTCGTAGCATTTGCTTAGAAGAACATACTACACGGCACAAAGAGAATACCTACTACTGAATTGAAGTATTTACTGTCTTGCGGCGTGCACGTCACGTCTCACAACAAACTCTATTTATATTTTCCATATCTCATAATTACTTTACTAGAATCACCTAAGTTTCTCAAAAAGATTTCCATTTTTCGACTGGGAGACAAGTGGAGCTTTGTCATCCACTCCTTGATCACCGCAGGCGAACCTTCTCCGATGACCTTCACTTCTTACTGGAGAATCATTGGAGAAGGTTCACCTGCGGTGACCCTGCAACCCTTCTGCTTATGTGGATTTGCGTTTTAGTCATTGTTCTGATCATTACATAGGTATATCACTTTTATTATGATATTTTAAATGGTATAATCATTGGGAGATGAATACTGCATCTGTCATAATACAATTACCTAAAATTAAATACGCACATGTTCTACTATGCTCAATTCTGTTATATTTTTAAAATTACTAATAGAAAAGAAATTGTCACAAAATCTAAACAAAATCAACATATATTGTGCATGTATTTCATTGTTTTGTTTATATAGTTTTTCTACAATGAAAGCTGCCATTTAAAAGAAAACACTTAATTTGCAGTGGCCGAAGATTCCTAAACACCAAACCTATTCTAAATTCACCTAAAGTGAAGTAAACACTAAACTACTACATGCTTTTAAAGCGTAGTACCATAGTAGCATATGCGTCAAAGACTAATAAATGCTTCGTTAGTGTAGTACAAACTTCAGAAAGGTTGTACCTACTTGCAGCATTAGCATCTACTATGTTTTATGCCTAATTTTTCGTTAATATTCGCAAAACTGTTCGCTCACTTGCACGTGCCTTCTTACTTATATTTCTTTGCTTTGTATTTAGATCTTCAGGAGCTGCCAACAGAACTGCTTATCTTGCTTTCTTCATTTGTTGCTCTTTCTGATATTTTACATTTCTGGATAATTCCAGTTCCAATAAATCTCGGTATTAATGTTTCACAAGAAAAACTCTCTTCTGTAGATCTTTCCTGTCTGGGTATCTTTGTAAATTCTACTATATAAAAAAGGACCTTTTCATTCTTCAGCTAGCATGAAAATCATATCTACCACATCATCTTATTTATCGACAAAATCAAAGAAAAGAATAAACGATGAAAGGCTTCTGTTATCACTTAGATAAATAAATCCAAAGCTATATGGCAAATTATTAACGAAGTCGTTGGTAAAGTGGTATACGTATAATATTAATGTTTTCATTTTATTGTTACTAAACAATCCCCATTGCAAGAATTAGCTGCATACTTTATACACTTTAAAATTGTTATTTGAAGTAATTTTTCAGGGTGACTGAAAAGAATGCTAATTCGGTGTTAAGAATTCATTGCTTACCTGGAAACGATGTGCTTTCTTGACTCAAAGCATTATAAGTATTTGAAGGATATTTTAATATTTTGTTGGATTTGATATTAAGTAAGCATTTGATTCAATTAATTTTTGCTGACAAAATACCATTGCATGGCCAAATAACCCTAGTGTGTTAGGCTAAAGAAATTCTTATTTGGGTCAAATAAATACCTATAACAAAATACTTTAACAATTTTGCCTACTCAATATGTGGGTTATGCTGATATTCTTCTTTTTACTTAATTTTATTCAAATATATTGGTGGAATTGTATAATTAAAACTATTTATTTTTAAAATCACTCTTTAATTAACTATAATATCAATATAGAAATATTTAGCAACGGTACTTTTTTGAAATTTCAAAATTCACATAATGGGACGATGTCTAGATTAAAAAAAAATATATATGTGATTCGATTTAGGTCAATGAACGGAAAAGTATCATAAGCCAAAATCGCCGTCTATTCCGCGCGTGACAGCTTTCAATTATCGGAAAAATATTGACGTACAATAAGTGGGAGCTTATGTGCCGCCGCGAGGCTGATTGATAGAGGTCGCTGATTATCAGGTTTACACGAACTTTCACAAAGCTCGTCTAAGTTGCTTATATGCTTAATTGAGTGACTGATAGCGTCGGTAAGTGGTAATGTAAAACCCATTCATCAGTGCGAACGTCGTTCTGGAGGGCGCATTCCCATTGTCTACGGGTTTCCTTCGAGAAGTTAAATTAAATAAATGTTGCGTTTAGGAATCGGCGACGCTTCTCTACCAGCCATGCGGTTCATTGATTAATTCGTTGAATTACGGAGCCGTTTGCGATTTTGGTAGAACTGTATCCTAATCGGAGAGCTATTTTTGTAACGGGATTAATTTTCGCATCAATAGTTGGGAACTATTATTTAAAAATTAGGAGAAAAACAAAGGACAAACGTTTAAAATAGGTATTCTATTAAAATTTGTTTTACATCAAATAAAATTAGGTAATGAACATCGGGTTTTGTTTTATTGATTGTGAATTAGTTTGTATACTAATACACTGAGTTCAGAATAGTATCGATTGCAGTTTCAAAAGCCACAGAGAGGAAACTTTACTGGCATGAACTGCAACTACAGTACATACAATATCTTAAGCGTATGTATTTTGATATATAGTTTGCTCGGTTCCTATAGAAAATGCTAATCTTTGATCTTTTTACTTTCAGATACATTTCCAGCGCTATTTAGATTCAAGGAAGTTTTACTGATGAATTAATTTTAGGAAATTTATATTTTCTTGGATAGGATTTTGTTGCAGAAACAGAATTGGAATTAGTGTTCTATAGCGGAACTATCAGCGACTTGCAAAATAGGATCTTAAAATATATTTACAAAAACTATAACGTAAACGACATCTATAAATACAGAAACAAATTAACGGTTCGCAAATTATTTAAATATGACGCAATGCTTGGGCACTTTTTCGACGAGGGCTTTAGAACAGATCTTGATCATTTGTATGAAACACGAGTTAAAACAGCTGGATGGTTATCGACTTGATAATAACTAATAATTAATAATAATAATAATTCATGCTTTGGCATCCCCAACAGCTTCCGCCAATTGCAGGGTATCTGTCCAGCCATGAATTATTATTACGCCTGCGTCCGTGGAGCAATTAAGATGTTCGTCTCTCAGCATTGTTAAGGAGTGAAGGAAATCACGAAAATACTCACTCTGAGCGCAGTCCTTCGGGTTCGAACCGAGGCCCCCGCGATTGATAGCCAAGCGTGCAAGCCCACTAGACCATCAGCTGAGCTAAATCTGGTGATCAAAAGTTGAGAAATCCAGTATCACGAATATTGAAGCTTACGCCTTTTGAGTTAAAATGTATAAACTCTAATAGAGCCACCAACCTTCGTATATTAAGTATACTGCTTACTTAGGGTACATACCATTATACAGCGATAGTGAGATCGATCATCACAATGCATCAGTAGCTTGGAGCAGGAGAACTAATTCGGCCACCGCGAATTAACCTCTCAAAAGTACAAAGATTAGCATGTGTATGCATAATTGGGGCTATGAGAACCTGCCCAACAGCAGCTATCGAAGTAGTATTGCACCCCTCTCCATATTGTGGTGGAGGACGTAGCAAAAAGAACCACACTCAGAATGATCAAGGAAGGAACGATTAGGCACAGACCTCAATCTCCTGACGGTGATCGAACCTGAGACATGCACCGAGATGACATGTTAAAAGAAATCAACTTTGTGAAAGAATTCACCACGAAGCTTAGTAACTAGAGCGAGTGGGATCAAAAAATCACCTTGAAATTGGATAGAAATGGCATCAAATGGTACACTGATGGCTGCAAAATGGTAGAGGGAGTAGGAAAGGAATATATTCGTCTAGAACCAAGTATTTCGAAAGTTTGGGGAAATACTCAAGTATCTTCCAGGCGGAAGTATACGCTATTGAAAGATGTGTCCAGTTCATTATCGATATGAATTACCGAAAGCAGGAGATTATCATTATGTTCGATAGTCAAGCAGCCATCAAGGGGCCGAACTCATATGAAATCAGTTCCAAGATGGTTTGGGAATGCCTGTGGAAATCAAATGAGCTGGGCAAAAAGAATGAAGTAATTCTGATGTGGGTTCCGGATCACACAGCAGTGGAAGGAAACGAAGTAACGGATAAACTTGAAAAAAAGGGGTTAGAATACCGTTTGAAATAGCAGTACTATACTGAAGAAATTGAAAAGCGAAACGGAGCAGAGAAAATCCAATTATTCGGAGAATCTTCAGGGAATAAGGCAAGGTAAAATGTTTCTGGGTATTTATAAGCAAGAGGTTTGATCAATGCATCAATTTGAGTAAGAACAATATTTTCATATGACCAGAAATACTTTCAGGCCATTGTAAACTGAAAGGACCTCTGAGTAAGCTTGGAATAGCAAAGGAATCTGAATGTAGATTTTGTGGGCAAACACCTGTCTAACTTCTCTCAAACTGCGTAGCGCTGTGTAATTCAAGGTCGTTGCTCCTGGGAGCATGTGAACTCGAAGAGGAAGATTTACCTAACCTTCTCATATCCTATGCTTTCTGAAAGGAATAGGATGGAAGGTCAGCTGTAAAAAGCAAGAATATGGGACACCATGGATCTCTTAGGTCGCATTGTAATATTACACTCTGTTAATTCATACATATATGGTTTTTGTGCCATCGCTTATTTTGGCATATAAATTAACTTGCTAAATATATTTGAATCTGTTTACGCGAAAAAGGATTGTGATAGTGCTTTCTTTTAGTAACAGGTACGCTCGTTGTTAAAAATTCTCTCCTGCGCTTTTCGGACTGCCTTTAAAAGACATTTAATGGTGTAGAGACATCTGACTATGTAGGTAGGACTAACTAACGTGTAATTTAGGAAAGGATAAATAAGAAATAATAAATAATTTTTTTTTAACTCTTCACAGATTCTTTTAATAATATTGAGGCGACCGGTTTCGTCCTCAGTAGGACATCATCAGTTTAGAAAACATGAAGAAGAACATATATTACTAAGATAATAGCAAGTACTATGAAATTATAAAGTAAAAATATTATTTAAATGTACATTTAAAGTAAAATAATAATTATGCAAAGTGTTTAAAGGTTGTACGATAATTTAAATTTTTTAATATATCACAATTATTGTTATACATTACAAAATCCAACAATCAATATCAAAAAATTAAGCTACCAGTCTCAACAGTATAAGAACAATAAATTATAAACTTAAAGGTATTGTTGCAAATAATAAAAGTTAAAATAAAGAGGAAAACACGATAATAGGCACTTATAACCTACAATAGTTAAGATAGTCAAAATTTAAAACAACACATTAAATTTGGAAATCTGCAGAAAAAAATACCATTTACCATTATCGCAACGGTCACATCGAAACATTTTAATATAGGTTGACTAAAAGCCGCTAAAATTGCACTGTTGCATTCATTAAATTGGGAATTGGTAATCTGCAAAAAGATGAGCGCAATTTTAGCGGCTTATAGTGAATCTATATTAACATGTTTCGATTTGAAGTAAAATTGTATGTATAAATTGACAAAATTAGCAAAGTCTTCACAAATATATTGAATTTAATAATTTAACCCTCTCATTCTTAAAATTTGAAAGTTAAGATACAAAATATGTAAAATTAGGAATTTACAAAACTTTTTCTTCGAACAAATTGTTAGAAGGAATGTTAAAGGTAATAAATCTAGAAGGGCATTCCAGGATTATCTAGAAATTAAAACTAAAGCGGCACTTGATGGAATGTCTAAGCTAAAATAAAATAAAGAAGGAAGGAAGCTTAATGCCTATACAATCAGTAAACCGTTAAACAAAACTTGAAATATTTAAAGAAAGATCTCCGCTTATGGCCTGCTGTCCCAAGATTTCTAACGACTCAAGATTATTGAGAATATAACCTTCATTAGCAATATATAAAATATGAAAGTTAATATCTATGTCAAAGTTATGATTGTTTTCTAATTTCTAATTTTAAATTCTATATCTAATGCCATTAGTGTTAAATTCTTCTGCGCACTAAAAGTTCACAGGCCGCATTTAGTTTATTTATTTATTTTGATATTTTATATTTCCATTTTATTATTTATCTAATCTACTTTTTACCTACATTTTCATTACATTTCTACTACAAGTAAATAAAGTGTCTTTCATTTTATATATGAAGACGAAACAACGAGAAAAACCCAGAAAATTATGTCTTTTCTCAGTATCTTTACCTCAACAATTAACCACTACATCTTTTGTTCGATGATTGCAGTTTTATTAGGGCACTCCGGTGATAGGCCGCTACGGCAATATAGTAACTGTTAGGCGTCCTTATCCGCAAATCCTTGCCCCGTTTCCTTTTTTGCGAGCGTCTCGTTCAGGCGCCGAGGTGCCTTATTATTTTTAATGAAAAAGATAAGCCGGTCAAAATTAACTCTTATACCTCTTGTACCTACGTAAGTATGTCATTTAGATTACGCAGTTTATTTGGCCGCTTCTAGATAATACTAGGATCTAAAACAAAGTCACAGCGTTACTGCTAAATATATACATAATTTTTGGTATTTGCAGTTCACTTTAATGCCGATACCTATCTTAACGTAATAACATATATAAAATGTCTTCAATCCTTTCAAATTACGTAATTTAAAGAACAACCAACATGAAAGAAGGTCATTTTTGTTATTTTAAATAAGGTATAAAGATTGTTAATTAGGTAAGCCCAATGTCATACTTAAAAGTTAAGAATTGGTGTATTAACTTTTGAATATTAGCAAATATTTAAAAAAAAAACAACCTACCTTAATATTGATCAGATTATAAATGCAATTGTGCACCTACGTTTGCTTAGGCCAATTTTTTTGATTTTAATTATTTATTTTATTTACTATATTATATTTTTGAGGCATTATTGATTATTAACTTATATGGTGAGTAAAAAGAAACAAGTTCTTCTCTTTTAGATACTTCCAGGTATGTCGTTCTTTCTATTTTCTGGGAAAGTTTCATATACCTTTTTGTTATCGATGCTATACATTCTAAACAACCAAGATATATAGGTTACTATCTACAAATAATTTTAGTTCATTCTGGCAAATTAAATGGCTTTGTGTGATTGCATAGAAAAATCTCAATTTTCGTATAAATAATATTTTACAAATATTTTAAAAAATATCAAATGTACATTGATTTAAATATGGAGTAAACCTTTCAATTGTATATTGTATCTAAATATAGATAAAATAAAATAATATAAAAAATATATTCAATAACCTCTCACGAAAAATATTTGTCAAATATATTTTGAAAAATATCTCTGGTATATTTGTGGCTGTTAGGGTAATGTCAAGTAGATCATGGAGAAGGCGTGCGAAACAACATGGAAAAGAAATGCTGTTCATTGATTTTCAACAAGCACTTGACTCGATAAAGAGTCGCACCATTGAAAGCACTAAAATGCTTGGGAATCGACATCAAATTAAGGCGACTTATACAAATGACATTAAGAAACACGAAAATTAGTATATAAACACAGAAGGGAGAAGTAGAAAGCTTTATAATAAACAAAGGAGTTCGCCAAGGTGATGCTTTATCGGCAATACTATTCAATCTGGTACTTGAATATATAATAAGAAAAATCGATTTAAGAGGTAAACTAAGATCAGGAGCAATACAAATCATTGCTTCCGCCGATGACTTGGTATTAATAGCAAAAAAGCGGCATATTATGACATCATTACTTAATAAGGTTGAGGGTATAAAAATGGATTGAAAATCAATTAACAGAAAACTAAGTTAATGAGAACCAATAAACAATTAAACAAAAACAAATTAAAACTGGCCAACATCATTTCGAAGAAGTGAACAGGTTTAAGTATTTGGGGGTTACGATAAGAAACAATGGAGAAAGGAGTGTAGAAATACAAGAAAGAATATGATACAAACCAAGATCCTGACATGAGCAACAAAAATAAAAATATATAAAACTATGATAAGATCGGTAAGCCTATATGCCGGAAAAACAATGACTCTGACAAAAAAGAAGAAAACGCATTAAGAATAACAGAGAGAAAAGTATTAGGCCCTATTAGAACTGAAAATGGAAAATACAGAGCAAGAAAAGAAACAAAGAAATACTGGATAAAATAAACGAAAAAGACATCGTGAAATTAATTAAAGTAAAATAATAGAATGGTTGGGACACGTTTGGAGAGCTAGACCAATGTCAACAATACGAGCAATGGTGGAGTGGAGAGGAGACAGTGGAAGAAAGACAGGTAGACCAAGGCTGAAGTGGAAAGAGAAGATGGAAGAGGATTTACGAAAGATGGGTGTTCGCAACTGGAAAGGCAAAGTTCACAACAGAGAGGCATGGAAGAAAATCGTCCGAAGTGGAAGAGCTTCTAGTAGACATTATTTGAAGAATGCGAACTGATTCATCCGGCGAAATGAACCGTAAAAGTTCGAATGAGCGGCGCAACTCCGCATGGAGTGTTAAGTCATATATTTATTTAACGCGAAAATGTGTACCTTGTCAAATATTTAGTTTACACTTCAAGCAGTTTTGGAAGCGAAGCATTTATAACATACGACATATTCATTTTAACGTCAATATTCTTGCGCAAACCTTTCAAATTTCGAAATAAAAATCGCTTTTTTTAATACGTGCTGAACGAAAATAATCATAGTCATGCTAGAAATTGTTCTAACTTATGTGTAGCCAAATTATTATTTTTATTTCTGAGTTCACCTTTTTTAATTGGCTTTAATCTGTTTTCCAAACTTTCTGGATGTATTAGAAATAGTAGAATTTTTGATAAATTGGTGTTAATGGCGAAGTTTGAGTCGTGTATATGCTCCGTTTTGAAAATATTTGAATGTAACTGTTTTATGTCATTTACAATATCTTTGCATTACGTTTGATAGATTATTTATTTACCTACTGTTAATCACGAGGTCCACATCATTGGTATTATCGTAATACAATACTATACAATATTTAGTTCGTGTAAAATGTGCAAATGTTATGTGCTTTTTCCAATATTAATAATAAATTGTGGTCAAATAATCTTAAAATTGCTATCGGTAAATCACCTTTATTTGCCGTTGTTAAATCTAAGTTACTCCACTATTTCTTGTAATATCCGCCGAAAACAGCAGTTAGGTTCTCGCAGTTTTAACAAATCAATAGTTACATATTCTGTACGTGACATTTCGCTTTACTGTAATGCCCGATTAAAGTAAACGAACGCCCAACGTCGTTGAAAACAACAATTACACTAGTAACAACAACAACGACGCTTTAAACAAACTGGCATTGAAGGCGAAGCCAATTTAATCCGGTTCCATTTTTAGAATGCGGCGAGATCTTTGGGAGCAGAAATATTGCCGGATTGAAACTAGGCGCCAGTCGGGATCTTCTCGGGCTCCCCATTGTTGTAATTCAAATTTTCCCTCATAACGGCGAGGGGCATTAAATTAATTTACTAATATCTATTTCTGTACGGCTTCAGTTGCTCTGTGAGTGGCTGATAATGTTGCAGACTCGGGATAATGCCGAAACAAAAGAGCTACTTAACCCTCACTGTGCGAACCTCCCTAACAAAAGACCTTCCCAGTGTATAACAGTAAATTTAAATAAGTTAGGATAGACCGTCTCTTTCCTTATTTGCTTTTATTTGTCTCAACTTGGACACTTTGTCTTCATAAACTGAATTTGAGGACCATGAGAACCCAGAAAAATATTACCTAGTTTAGCGGGCCTATTAATTTACCTTCTTGATATTTTTATGCCTTCGTTCTCTTCGGGTGGGTTGGTTACCTAAAGTTATTTACACTCTCTGGCATTTGGCGTTTTCCCTTTTGTATAGCGGAAATGGCTTTATTTTTCTTTGCCTTGTTCGTGTAACAATAATGACAGTAATAATACTCGCGTGATCAGTGATCGCACCAAAAACTTTGTTATAACCGCTTGTAAAACTCAAATTTCAAAAAATTAAATCCAAATATCACTAAAGTGTGAATTTGATATTTTTGGCAAAAAGTTTGTTTTCCAAATCTATTGTATTTTTTACCAACAAGGTGCAGGAACCGCAATGGGTAACAGTTTGCTTTCTTCTATATCTAACCTCTTCAAGAAGTTTCAAGTCACCCATGGAAACATAAACTAGCAGCTCTTAGTGCATATTGACCTTAAGTATAACAGTAAAACTCTCCTCAGACAACTTTAAGAAGAAAGTGGTATAGGAAAATGGAGCTTGTACCAAATGTAGCAAAAATGTTAATTTCAAAGAAGGTTGTTAGAGGCATTTTCGAGAAAAAGTGCAAATTCATCTAACCCTTAGGCTATTTTTAACCAAAACCTTACTGTCACGTCTTTTAAGGATACCTAACGCAAATTTCAAATATTAATGATAGATATATAAATATATTATTATAACAAATATTAATAATTAAATATTCTTTTAATGCAATTTTGAAGGTAGAGACGCTAGCACGAATGCTTGATGGCAGGCCAATAAAAATTCTAATCCCTGTAATCATGGGATATTTTTGATGCTGGATGATGATGGAAGTGTGATAAGTTGTTACTATTTCCAGTTTTGTAATATATAGTATAATTATGTATATCAGCATGAGTTGTAAATTTATGTTTGTTTTGGAAAATATAAGTCAAAGGGTTTATATAGGTATACTGAAAAAGTGCTAATAAATTATGCGTTTTGAACAACTCCCTGTACGATTCACGATAACTAAGATCAACTGCTAATCTCAAGATGCGCTTTTGTAAGAAAAAAGAAACACGATTTGCATCCTTTGCCCGTGCCCAGACTATTATATTGCAAGAGATCACACTATTTTCCTTAGTAAACATCCAACAGTGCTGCAGTAGACAACATGTCTTTCAGAGTATTAATCATAAAGTATGCTTTTGTAAGTCCTCCACACACATATGGTCCCCTCAAATAAGGTTGCCATCAAGAAATGTACTCAATAGTTTACATTTTTTAGAGATGGAAGTTGTTCTTTTGTTAAATATAACTTTATCAATAGATTTGGTTCTAAATTTACTATAAAATGCAACAATAACAGATTTTTTTATGATTAGTAATTAATTGATTTTTACTGCATCACTTCGAAAAACTTTGCAAGGCTGCGTTAACCTTCATTTTAAGAAGGTTATTGTTTTTATCTGCCACAGCAATGCAGCAATCGTCAGCATACAAATATACCTTACCAAAGGGAATATACGGAAAATCATTAACAAAAAGGAAAGGACAAAAATTAAAGGACCCAAAACACTGCTCTGCGGCGTCCGCATATCGACACTGAATTCCCATGATCTGACATCTCCAATCTTAACAATTAGGCTTCTCTGACGCAATAAAAGAACAGACGAATCATTAATCGTACCCCTTATGCGCATGCTAAAAAGCACTATACAGTTTCTAGTTCTGCTGTCCTTGTCTTGTCGAGGTAATCAAATTATGCTTATTTACAAAAGAGTAAATCTTTTGGACACATTTTTTTTTCCAAAAAAAACGCTTAATATTTTGTTGTTATTTTCAATCAAGAGAGGATCATTTCTTTTAAAAACGGGAACAACTGCATGCGATTTTAAGGTATCGGAAATTTTCCACTTGCAATAGATTCGTTCATACTGTGAGCTAGGTAACTCGATATTTCATGCGTACATGATTTTAACGAACTAATTGGAATTTCATTCAGTCCTGTCGACTTTTTATTTGGTAGTTGTAAAATAATATTTTGAATATCATATTCATTCACAGGTACAAACAGTAATAATTAAGTGATATAGTATTTTGGAGCTGTACATTCCGTGTTTGTGTCTAATGCAAAATGAGTAGATAATTGTCCCTGAACAGTATTTGAAAAATAATTCCCAAAAATATGGGCAACCACCACCATCGGCCTTCGTAGTTTAAAGTAATATCGCCGAGTTTGCTTTTTACCATTAACCTGGTTAACAATATTCCACAGAGCTCTAGGTCTATTAACATTTTCAGAAATTAAGTTATCGTAGTATTGTTCTTTTTTTCTGCTCTTACTTTGGCATTTACAATTTTTTTACAAACTTTTTTCATTTAAAAATTCACTGCCTAAACTTTTACTTAACCAATTAAGTTCTTTCAAATTCTGTAATTTCAAATTCAGTTCCGCTGAAAATTTAGTCTTCTTATTTTTCAAAAGCTGTATTGGGCCCTGTTTGTGAACCAGTGTGAAACAATTGTTAAAACACCATACAAAATACAAAGATTGCACGCTTTTTACAGTATGAAATAATTAACGATTTATTGTATTTCTGCTAATAACTACAATAATTAAGAGGAATTTTTCCCAAGAAAAATTTATCTCACGTAGGATTCGAACCTACATACTCTCGTTTACCGGAGGAGCGCTACCAATTAAGCTAACGAGATATAGGTAGATTCATGCGATAAATCGACATTGGTCGATATCAGATATTAAAAGGCCGACAGAACGGTGAATATACAAAGATTTCAGGTTTTTTACAGTATAAAATAATTAACGAATCAATGTATTTCTACTATAACAAAAATACTCCAAACTGTGGTATTGGTAATGCTGTAAACTTCTCCTAAACCCCTCACCACAAACTGCACTAAACTGGACGTACGTTTCGAAAGCAAAGCTATCATCATTAGCAGAAACACTGAACTAAACTACACTAAAACTACCCTAATTTATACCTAAAAAAGGTATCGGTACAATGATCACGGTCATGGCTGATTGCCGTCATGCTTAACTGGTCACTAATCCTAACACCGTCTAATCTACTACTTAATAAACCGTAAAGACAAGAATTTAATGGTCCTAAATCCGAATTCATTAAAATATGTTTGTTTTTATTCTGTTTTTATTTCTGCTAATAACTGTAATAATTAAGAGGATTTTTTTCCAAGAAAAATTTACCTTTGCAAGATTCGAACCTACATACTCTCGCGTACCGGACGAGCGCTCTACCAATGAAGATAACGAGATATATGCAGATTCATGCGACAAATCGACCTAATATAAAATATTTAAATAATATGGTTTAAAAAAATATTAAACAAGAAATCTACATCACAATCCACAGTTTTACCAGGATTTTAAATTCATCAATGCAGTGATCAGTAATTCTTCTATAGGTGAAATTTCATTAGTAGATTCTCTAAAAATATATATAGATAATTTTATAATCTGGCAAAAGTGGTTAGATAAACCTGGATCAAAATTTTCACGCTGAAGGCTCTGTGGGATAGTAGTTATTACATTATCAGTGGAACTACAGCTAGTGTATTTAGAGTAAGCTTGTCAATCCAAAAGGAAGCAATATATCATTTAAAATTTTATATTCCGTTATTTATTAACTCAGCAATATTTAGGTCACCGTATATGACAATATTTCTAAACACCCTTTGTGCTGTAGAGATCACGACGGCCTTGATGTTGAAATACTTTGTTCTGGAGATAGAAGAAAAAAATGGTTGTGTAAAGGATATTTTGGAGTGGCTGTAACCCCTGTATTATATGTATATTTTTGGAAACCGGTAAATTTTCTTTTTTTAATGTAATTTATGAATTAGAACAGAAAAACATGTTTTCATCTCATTTACGTGGTAAGAGGGTTAAAAATTGTTCTTATTTTAAGTTCCTACAAATTTCATCATGCACCACTGGTCTCATTAAACCAAAAGGTCCGAATTGTCAAGAAGAACAAGTTTGTTTTTAATTCAGTTCGATATCTCCTCTATTTACAAAGATGTGGGGTGTAACTTAGGGATCTGTGACTCCCGCTACAAATAAATATCAGCAGCTAAGAACGGGTCGATTATTTTTACTGCTGCACATGCCTGCAATATTTTATAAAAATCGGAGGTGACTTTGGTTGTAAGTGGTACCTCAAAAATGAAAATCATTAAAATGCACAAATATGTGACCAACCAGTTCTAATACAGATCTCATAAGTTTGGTTAAAAAACCAATGAAAGCAGTTATTCCTATGAATAGTGACTTCATATCTTGTAATACATATATATTTTATGGTAACCAAAAAAAAAAAAAGATGTCATAAATTATGTCTGTTATAGTTTCCATTACTCTGATTAAAGAATAATTGTGAACATAATTCTGTATGCTCCTCTTTCGAATCGTAGCTACTTTGTTACGTGAAGAAGCGATTTAACACAACATTCCGGAAGTAAAAAGTCTAGGTATTGGATTTTTTGTCACGCAATAAAAGCGAACGCAATTAAAGCAATAGCACACTTCATTGAGCGTTACAGAGCGCGCCAGCGGGGACCTAAAACTTCCCAACAGTGTAAAAGTTAATGAATCTTTTCTCTTTTGTTAATTGTCAACGTGGGAAATAGGGCAATAAAACTGTCTTTGTTTATTTTTTCTTCTTCTCCCGAGTTAAACTTTTTTCTTCCTTCGACGATGACTCGCGAACAGGTCAAAGTCGTTTAATTTAAGAAGCGGACGTAAACAAAATGACTCTACACTCAAAGAAACACCCGCAGAACTTTTGAAAGTTTCTTTTATAATTCGGAAGACAACTAATTGTATTTTAATGAATTAGAGCACTTTGCGCTTTTTAGGTTCTTATATATGACGTGCGCTTTATCTTGTCGGACAGGGTCCTCGTCGGCATCTCAACTAATGTGCCTACAAGGATGTTCGTTTGTCTGAGTTACTCAGACAGAGGATTTCGGATTAGTTTATTTTGTTTTAGAATAGGCGATGTTGGTAAAACCAGGTGCTTAAGTGCCTAACAGCTTTTTCTTTTTATTTAACTTGTTACCCACTCTTCTAGGATGTGCTTGGTATAAAAAGTTTATTTTATGTATTATTGTAATACATCTATTATGCGCATTTATAATGGTGGTGTAAGTTATATTATAGCATTATAGAAAATCTTTGTAAATGTTCGATTAAGACCATCTTTTCTCACAGAGCTTCTTAAGAATTAAGATTTTAGGTACATTGTAAACAAAAGGTAAGCAATATTTTATTATACTTATTTATTTTTTGAAATATCAGTTACAAGAAGTAGATATTAATTGTTAAATTTACCATACTAAATATGTAAGTAATAGAAGAAGCACAGTGACAGAGAGATGATAAATACGATACAAAAATTAACAAATATATGGACTATTGTTTTTGTGAAATAGCCTTTGGTAGAATAAAAACAGCATCAGCTATAGGAACAACTTCAATTTATAATCACTATAATAAATTTCTTGAAATTTTTTCTTCTTTCGATGTTTTGATGCTCCATTCAGTTGTAGACATGATGGTACAAATAACTTACATAATAATAGCTTGCATAGAGAATCTTTTAAGAAAAATGAAACTAAGTAGCTACTGAAATCCTATGAACAAAATTAAGGAACTAATTCGATAAAAATGGATAAATTCAAATAAATCTCTTCAATTTTTATTTGTAGTCCCTTTTTCTGATAGAGCATTTAAGTACACAGGATAATTTACTTAAGTATGATTAAATTATTCTCTCTTTTTTCAAATAGCAACTTTATCCTTTTTCTTTTCTAGAGTTTGGTGCTGAAACACTCCAGAACTTTTTTACGTGGATAGATAAAAAGCGCGGTTTCTCTTTGAAAGCCTGCTAGTGCAGAAGATTTACTGCAAATGATTAGAATTACTATTGCAGTTATTGAACCAGCGACAATTGAGAAGGTATTAATAAAGTTAAAAGATATGTCAAGAAATTACTGGCGGATATTATCAGCATTTATTGTGATAAAGTTGCTTCAGATTATGGTTCATACATTTGTGTTAGTACTATCTATTTGACAATAACAATTATGTAATTTATAGTGTTTAATATTACTTTTCTTACAAATATTTTTAAGTATACTATCAAAATATATATGCTAATACTTAACAACTCAATGGAACATTAAAATGAATGGTGGAAAAAGCATAAGGAATCCCAATTGAAAAATGTGGAGAACATGGAGCCATCCACCATCCAAGGTGTCTTATTTGAGAAGACACTAACCTGTAATCCACATTTGGAAAAAAACGACTCACCAGTCAAGGTTATTTTTGTGAATCTATCGAAAGATATGTGGGAAATATTGGGGCTAAACTAAATGAGCAGTATGGTGGCAAAAAGCGCAGCAATTAAAAGCCCCAGCAGAACTTCCATGCAAAGGATGGCAAGTATGGCAATCATGGAAGTTACGTCTTGTTCCTCGTCATGGTATTAGAAACCGTTTTGGATTTACCACCTTTGTAGGGTATTGTGAGAAGAGAGGCTAGGCTCCGCAGTTGTCACATAGCGCCTCAATCGTCACATGCTCATGTCTGTTTGGCGAACAAGATTCTAGAAAGGGTTATACCCATGCATTTTTAGCTAACTTCTTTTAAAACAAAAAGAATGGAGTTGCAATGAAAAGATATTGTGACGAGCGCCAATTTAAAAATTGGCGGTTTCGATAGGCGTCCCTAGATGGCGCTAGCATAGCGAAAGAAAGGCCTACGTACGAGATTCCAAAGAAGAACGACAGAGGGCAGTACCGGGTCGAAGATTCGGGAAATATTCTTCTGAGTCTGGAAACGCGCCCTAGATGTGTCTCGAACACTCTCGCAATTCTCGCGCCAGATATAAACAACGCGTGGGGATTGGTAGGTCAGTCAGTCAGCGGATACGAGTCGAATTGTGCAGATAAGAAAATAGCGAGTGGAAATAAATGCAAGCGAATTAGTACGTGCTTTTTAATAGTAAGTAGTAAGTGGTTTAGTTTTAGTGTTTATTTTCATCTTATTTATTACATTTTAAGTAGTTCATAAGTGAGTTAATAAATCAAGTTAATTTAAATATATCGCCTGTGTATTTTTCTAAACCCCGACAACGTTTTAAAAATAGAAAAACGTTACAATATTAACGCAGACAGAGATATTTGCTGGTTTGAGGACGGTTCGAAAACAAGCTAGGATGCAGGATGATAGCAGTAGGAATTTGTTGTCGTAGTCCTCAATTCAGGAAATACTACAACCTTAGGCATAATCTATACTATTGAGATATTTGCTGCAGATTTTTTTACAAAAGCAGCAGATATAAATAAAAAAAAAAAATCAGTGACAAACGGGCGGTGTTGGAAGCATCAGAGGCATAAATGTAACTCGAAGCTAATCTGGAACTGTAAAAATACGCTAGTATATTAAGGCGACTAATAATCTATCCCTAATCTGGGTACGTCTGTGCACTCACTAATTCAGGGAAATAGAGAAGCAGATACGCTTGCCAGAAAGAGGGATTTCAGGAACCATGCAGAATGAGCCAATGGCATAGCACCTACGGTAGTGAAGCAATTGTTCTGGTTTTGTACATGCGAGGATAGCGTTTTATCTACTCATGTCAGAATTAAGGAAGTACTTGAACTTGACCGCAAAAGTATCAAAGTGTTTGTTTTTGCAGATCGCTGCAAGTTAAGAAAACGTCTGCACAGAATCGAACTGTGTGATGGGACTGAATGTCGATTGTGTTGACAGGAGGAGGTGACATTTGAACACCTTTTCTGCCACTGTCCTGCCGCCGTGAGGATTAGGTAGTTGATATCTAGAAAAGCTGGATTTTTCTCTAGAAGACTTGAAGACGATTTTATTCAACAAGATTGTAAGCTACCTTAGGGGCCCACATTTATTGAATGTACTTCAAGATAAAATCTACAAAATAGACCCTAGCGGCTGAAATGGACAGGCGCTGTTTCTCCTAAATCATAAAGCCTAATAGACTCACTTAAAAAAAAAAAAACGTCATCAAACTTACATGGATATTTAGGTGCTACACCGGAAGCCGTAGAATTAAAAATAACGCGTTATTGGAATTTTCACATATATCAACATTTACGTTTTTATCCAATTCATTCCTCAGCTTTTGCTCACTCTATATTCCCACTGTCAAGCGAAATAAAGTAAAGAGAATAGTAAAACTTTGTTCTCAATTATTGGGAAACGGGTCAGAAAGCATATTTCATCGTTTCACTTCGCTAACACTAAACACGTTCTAGTAAAATGGTACAACGGGAGTTAATTCATAACATTAGCACTAGCTTCAATAAGTACGTAACTAATTGGTGATTGCGTAACAATTATTAATTAGCGATACTACGTGAATAGTCTTAGAAACAAGACAGTAGCCTCGGAAAATTACTAGTTACGCAGGCACTCTGAGCTTTATCAATTATGACACACATACATGTGTTATATATCATTATAGATTTTTTTGCCATGAATGAATGAAACAAAAATTACAGTGTTATTATTACAACATCTAAAAACGTTTTAACTTTTTAATTAGGTACTCTTGGAGTAAATTAAAGGTTTATTTTCTCAATGTTGGTGCTTCTAATTTCATTGGTTATTTTTAAGTTGTTAACATCACGTTGTTTTCAGTAGTTGTGCATGCATCTCGTTTTGTTTAAGTTTTATAACGTTTATAAAAAAGGCGAGGCTAAATGACAATCGTTTACTTAAGCTAGGGTAAATCAAGAAGGGATATATCATTGTGAAATAAAACGTCCACGAAATCATTACATCATTAAGCAGGCTACAAATCGCTAACAAAAATTTATGATATCTAAACTCGTGTAATAGATCTCCATATATTGTACACATATTTACCTGTTATGCGTCAGTTTTTAATCATAAAAGTTATTCCTTTGTTTACGTTTCGTTTAATGTGAGAGCACAGACAAAATTCGGGGCATATAAACAAATAATTTAAAAGTTTAGTTGAAAAATTTAGGATGCCCGAAGATATTATTTTAAAACATTACTCTGATGTTGTATTTCATGTTTTCTTTTAGTTATGGCGGTTTAAATATAGAATTGAGTTTTCTCAAGTTTATTTTTAGATTTTCAATTCCCCCATGTTGTTTATTTTCCTGTGCATACGTATATCAACAGCAAGTGATTATAATTCTTTTGACCTCGTCAACTGCATACACAACATTATCGAAAATATTAATAAACAAATGACTGCCACCATATTCTGCGACCTCTCTAAAGGTTTTGATTGTATTTCCTTCTCTATTCCTCTTGGCAAACTTGAAAGATATGGCTCTAGAGGTTAAGTTAATGATTGGTTTCGCTCATACTTATCTGATCGCCGTCAACATGTAAGGTTCAAAGTCGGTAACCAGCTTGTTAATTCAAAAGTTGGCAGAGTCATGTATGGTGTGCCGCAAGGGCTAACCTTATTTTCAATATTTATTAACGACCTGACACATGTTGCCCGCCAATCACATACGGTTCTTTTCGCTGACGATACTTTCCTTACGCGGAATGCCTCTAATCATGAAGATTTGTAGAATTTGGTAAATACTGACTCTTCTATGGTCAGCGAGTGGTTCGGTGCGAATAGGATCATCCTTATCACTAATGAAACTATAATATTACTTTATAAACATTAAATTAAAAAAATAAATATATTTATTAATAACAGCCTTCTTCTGCCCTCCTCCGAGGTTAAGTTTTTGGGAGTTGTTGTGGAAACCGGCTTGGGGTGAACCGGGCACGTGCAGCATCTATCTAGAAGTTTATCATCTTCTTGCTACGCTCTTAGAATCATAAGGCAGAATCTTGGTGAGCATGTTTCAGGAACAGTATACTTTGCTCTCTTTAAGTTACGCATACGATATTGTCTTCCTTGCTGGGGTTTCACTTCTGCCATGAATTTATTAGAAATTTTCTGATAGCAAAAGCAACGGCAGGGCCCACTGTCGGCCCTTGTTCATTTGGCTTAAAATTTTTACTTTATATTGTCACAACACTCAATGACTCATAGGTAATGAACACTGTAAATTTTGAGTGGTTCCCTCGTGGTGAACGTATATTTGTGAAGTTATTTGTATCGTGTATCGTTTGTGTTTGCTTTGCACTTTTTTTTTTATTATTTAATAGAAATAATTAGTAGTACTGTTAGTATTTAATTATGGTGTTTTAAATGTTAGACAACATCAACTTGTTTACTGACTATATATAATATATCTGTCAGCTAATGCAACAGTAGGTTCATTTTACCGCCCTAGTGCAGTAACGGGCACCACATTTTTTCTCATTTTACGTTCTTTTTCCCATGTAAAACATGCATAATATACTCTAATTTACTATGAAGAAAAATATTTACCAGTATTTTCATTGTTGCTGTAATTGTTATTGATGAAAAACAGTTATCAAAAAATTACTTTGACATGCATAGACGTGAGTCAGAGTTGTTAAAATACAGTCGTACCAATTTACTGTTAAATCGGCTTTTTTTTTTTTTTTTTTGAATAAAATTTTCGAAATATAGTTCTGAGCCAAAAACTCTAATGTAAAAAACGCACGACATTAGGTCATTTACAGCGCTTGAACTCATCAGGTACTCTAGTATATTTCAGACTTGTGCCTGAAACTGAGTGCTCGCGCTGTAAAGGACACTTACTGTACTCCAATGTAACATTGTATGCAATCCAGATACTTTGTTTCACATAAGCGGAAGTGTCATGAATGTTCAGAAAAATATAAACAGCTAGTTGCCACAAATATATGTTTTACAGTCCCATACATGACTTTTCTAGACTGTAGTTAATGTAATTGGAATGTATTTTTTATACTTTTTATTTAAAATTTGAAACACTTCAAATTTTAAATAAATAAAATGGTGTACACATACCACGTGAATTATAAAAAAAAGTTACGTGCTTAGGATGTTTAATTTACTTATTCCATAATACTGATTTTTTACTATCTATTTCCATATTTTATAACTTTTAAGCTATTATACTTCTAACACCCTGTATGTGCAACACAAATTAGACTATTTTTAATTATAAAAGCGGTTTCTGAGGATTTAAATTAACGAACTTCCGTTTTTGAATAGGAACACACAGACCGGGAAAGATTTAATTAAAATTATTCCTCCCTTTGAAAGCGGCAATTCCAATTTATATTTTGCAGACCATCTAAAATTTAAATTAAATTCGATTAAATCGTACCTTATGCAATCGTTTCTCTTAATTCTCCGAATCGCACAATTCAATCGTCATGTGCAGAAGAAGAATTCTTCCTTCCGTCCATTTCTTTCGCTGAATTCGGGAAAAGAACATCGGGGCTATAGAACGAAGTCCGCCTTTAATACGTACAAATGTAATTTTCCTAATTTACAATTAAGTATGCTCACAGAGAGAAGAAAGCGCAGGTTCACAGTAGAGCGTATAACACCGATAATGTGGAATGATTTGTACCCGCATCCGTCATCGTCGTCCTTCTCTGGTTGGTTCTAGACTATTTTATCCGGGAGATAAAAAAGATCGCGGGAGATGATTGACCCGCATTCCCTCAATTGTCATACACTTTATTAAAATGTAAATCTAATCCATTTAGGTTCTCTCTTTAAAGAAGAAAAGTGTTCTCTGATGAACTGCAAATCCCGTTCCTCTTTGCGACGTTCCAGTCTTTTATCTTTTGTAAAAGGGAAAAAAGTTGCGCTTAATAATATTAAGCATGGTAGAAAATATTCTCTACATTATGAGGTTAGTATACGTGGTAGTCCGCGCGTTTTTTCTGCGAAAATTCGGAGGTAATTCTTTATACGGAATTTTTAAATCCTCGCAAGTGAACAATTGAGGCACAGTAGCGAGTTGCGAGCGAAAAAGGTTTAACTTAATGTACTTTTAATCCCCATAATAGGGGACTCTTCTTGCTAAAACAAGCAGGGGGTTATTCTTGAATCTGTGCAACCGACTATATTCGTGCGACATATCAAATATGTATGTGTAGAGATAGATAAACAGAGACAAGCACTTTTTCCCGAATACGAAAAAAGCATTTCTCATAACATTATCACACCCTTGTTCAGCAAGTACGATCGAGGAGTCATTCATTAGTTTACGCAGAGTGAAAACTTGGCTACGATCTGACAGAATATCGATTGAACGGCTTACGTTTCATGAGCCTTCATCGAAAAATACTAAACTAATCAAGGAAGCGATTGCAAAGTTTGCTCAAAATTGATGTTTTAAATCATGATTTTTATTTACGTGATAATCCGAAGGTTGGTTTTGGTATATCTTGACAATTTTTTTAAAATAAATCAATGGATCAATGTTTAATATTTTTAACTGTTAGCTAAGTTCTCTTACTGCTGCAAAATGCATGGAGTTGCGATTTGTGATTTGCGGATAAGCGTATATAGTACCTACATAAATGGGAACTCTGCTTGCAAAATTCAACAAATTCGGGAAAACAAAAGTCGCAATTGAAAAGGTTAGAATAAAAAGGATATAAGTATAAGTAGCATACAAAAGATACTTATATGAATGTACTGATAAGGGATGGCCAGGACAGCATATCGCCATAGAGCTGAAAAAAAAAATAAGATGGTTTTTGAAACCAAAAAGAAGAAAACGATTGGTTAAAAAATAAAACGGCGAAAAAAGGCATTCAATTGTGTAAATTCATAATTTACATTATTATATTGATGAAAATGTAAAACGAGCAACATTTAACTGTAATAAACTACAAAAATTTCGCATAAACTCCACTTTTAGTCCCGTGGCCGCACTCATTAATTGTAGTACCGAACAGACGGGCCGGCTGGTCTATTGGATAGCGCGCTCGATTCCTAAAGGTAAAATCTGGAGCTCGAGCTTGTTGTATTTATTTTTTCTTTGTGTAAAAAAATATTAAATTTAATGTTCACATTTAAATTTAAATTGTTGCCACCCGTGAATCGCACATGAATTAAAATTCAATAAGAAACAGAATCACAATCACAGTGAAACAATATGTAAAATTTTCATAATATAAAAATTCCGTTAATGTAATATCAAGTTTTTTCAATTTTTATGGATTTTCTTCATTAATTCATTTATTGCCATAATTTTTTATAAGAGTGTTGCATATGTTGAATGTCTTATTACTGAATTTTAATTCACGTGCGATTCAATTTAAATTTAGGTCACATTAAAAACGTGTGTAACACTAGGTTGATATTTTAAAGCTTCATTTCTTGACCATGCATGTAGTTGATATTAGCATACATATGTTTCACCTTACCAATGATCATCAGTGCTACTGGTCAAACCTAATGTATGATACGAAGAAAGTCGTATACATACTTAATAAGTGGAAGAATAAAGATGAGAATTTAAGCTGGAAATGGTAGCTTAAAGTCGTTCTACCATTATTGTTATCCTTTATAGATACATATTCTAGTTTCAGATCGACAATTTAGCAAATATCTTCACGTTAATAATGAGATTTCCATTTTAAATTCTCATTCATTTATCTTCAAATTTAAATTTAATTGTAAAAATTAAATTTAAATGCGAAAATAAAATTAATAATTATTTATACTTGTATTATTAATGAAAATAAAATGAACATGACAGCAACCTTGAACTTCAGACTACCTTTAGAAATCTAGTGCGCTATCCACTACACCAGACGGCCCTGTTTGTTACCTGCTATAATTTACTGATATTATGTGAGTACTGCCACGGGAATAAAAATCGAGTTTATTACCGCCAAATGTTTGTTTTTCATTTTTTTAACAATATTACGAATTCACACGATTAAACGGGTTTTTTTAGCCATTCACAAAAATATCGTTTTTATTTTTTTTTTGATCCAGCAGAGGCCTATTCACAAAAATCCGCATACACCAATTTTTTTTCAGCTCAATCGGCGATACGTTGGCCTTGCCGGCCCACTTGTGAGTTTACTTTGATCAAAGTGTAACAACTTTTCACATGCAATAAACACAATTATCAAATTAGTATCGAGTTTTTATAATTATTCGATAGTTATATGCAATCGATTTTTTGTGGGAAAATTAGAACACTGTATTACTACTATTACTGATTTTATAATCCCTTTTTGAGTAAAATAACTTCAATTTCTTCGAATGCTGTTTTATTTACATATTTTTAGTAATAAACTAAGAGGTAACTGTATTTAAATCTAAATTTACAGCAGGTGATGATTTAATTCCGAGCTTTTTAGTACATGATACTAGAATTGTATTGGCAAAACCATTAACTTACATTAATTTGTATATTAAAACGTCCACTTTTCCAAAGATATGGAAGCGTGCAAGAGTTATTTCCATCCATAAGAAAGGCGATGAACACCAAATAAACAGCTACCTAGCCATCTCTTTGCTTTCTAATTTTTCCAAGGTGTTTGAACAGTTATTATATGCAGCAATCTTAACGAATATGCAACAACGACATTCACCGTTTCAGCACGGCTTTCTGACAGGGAAATCTACTATCACCAATTTGGTAACAGTCACACAGTACATTGCTGAACATCTGAATAAGTAAAAGCAAGTTGATGTGATTTATACTGACTTCTCCAACGCATTTGATACAATAGACCACAGAATACTGCTTCACAAGCTTAGCTGTTTGGGCATGAGCCTCAGTTTTAACAGATTGCTATCGTCCTACTTACAGAATAGAATCAGTTATGTGTATTTTAATGGCTACTGTTCTTATGAATTTATTTTGACATCCGGCGTACCCCACGGCTCTAATTTGAGTCCCCTGCTCTTCATACCTTACATTAATGATTTACTTAACATGCTGCATGTCCGGTATTAGCGTATGCAGATGATATAAAATTGTATGGGGTGATTGAATCTCCGCAGGATATTGCTTATTTACAGCAGAATTTGAATACTTTGTCTGGATGGTGCACCGCCAATTCGCTGAAGATCAATGTGAGCAAATGCTGTACAGCGTCATATTCTAGAAGCCGTAATGTGATCAATTCACTGTATATGATTGGTGATGAATCTGTTGAAAAGTGCACAACCTTCAAGGATCTGGGTGTATGGTTTGACTCTTTCCTCACCTTTATACCACAAATTCAGTATATACGTTCACGGGCAGTGAAGAACTTTGAAGCCTTTGTAATGCGATCGGCAAAGCATTTCAATGATTGTAGCACTTTGAAGGCACTATTCTTTGCTTTTGCTATTAGCTCGTTGGAATATGCATCTCCTGTATGGTCACCTTATTATTTGTGCCATGAACTTGCTATTGAACGGATACAGCAAAAATTTTTAAAGTTTCTGTCCTTTAAAATTGATGGTGCTTACCCTCCAAGAGGCATTGATTATAATACCCAGCACGCTTTTCTGCTACTTTTATCCTCCCATCGGCTACTACTAATATGTATAGAAATGCACCTGTGCATCGTATGTTAAGAATTGCTAATTCACATTCTACTTCTTTATATCAGTCATATTCCTGATTAACATTTGCAATATGTGATTAATTTGGTTTTGTACTTACTTTGCAATGGCGCTAATGTTCCCTTTTATCTTATATTACGTGTTGTAACCAATTTCGTTTATATTTACCTTGTAATTGCTTATCGTTGGGTAATAAAGATTATTATTATATTATTATTATTATTGTATAAGATATATTTAGTAATATTTTCGTAACAGAATATGATCAGTTGTTACAATACCTATACGTTATGTAAATAAATAATGAATTGGTGCAGGATTGCAGACCTCATATTGCCTTCGAATGGAAGCCGATAATATTTTTTTCTTTACAGATCGCTGGTAAGTTTTGTTTGGTGTTTTAACTTTTAGGTATTAATTGTCTTTCAAAGAAGCAGCAGATATGTTTAAAGCCACTACAATATTTTTTAGAGAGTTATTTATTATTAGTGTATACAAATAACATATACTTATTCTTGCTAAGGTTCTATTTGGTTTTACATATTGCTGTGGACGAACACCTTTGAGTTCGCGAGAGTTTTTTTTTAAGCAGCACAGATGTTAATTTTGATCCCGATTTACCTTTTTCGATGTCGCGTAGAAATTCTCACAAACATTTTTATTTTGTAATTAAGTTTTTTTTAATTGAATTGATTTGATTGTTTGATTAATTTTATGTAATTGTTCAGTTTATATTAAATTCATTCTTTTGTACATTTTGCGTACACCAGGATTGTATATATTTTGTTCAATGTAATATTCTTGTTTTTTCTTTGCGACTCGTGCGACTTTGTAGCACGCAGATGTTATTTTATATATTACCGTGTTTGGTCCTCTTTAAGGGAGTTCTTTGACGAGATGTCCGTGTAAGTAGATTGTTATTTGATTTTCATTGCTGTTTTTTGATTTTTCATTATTAATTAGAATTTTGTTCGGTTAAATTGAAATCTATCTCTTGAGTCAGAGAACTCAGTTAGATAATAAGAGTTGTTGTAGTTTTTGTGCACAAATTTGTTATAAAGTCTGTTATTATCATAATTTGATCTAGAAGGGATTGTAAGTTTTAAGAGTTTTATTTTTTTTTCGTTTCTAGTTTTCAAATTAGTTTTATTTATTAATCACCTCGTGAAAGGTGAAAAGAAAGCATGTGCTTGTGTTTAAATTTCAATTTTGTAAATTTATTTGTTTTCCACGTTTAATATTAATTTAGTTGTTTTAACTTGAGACACGTGGATTATTTGAGAAGCAGAATTTTTCTTCTAGAAAAAACTACCATTTTGTTTGTTAGAAGATTTTGAATTGTCCTTTGTAAATGTAAATTCAGGCAGGTTTTATTTTTGGCCAGGACTTTCAGTCGTTGGTTGTTTTCCCTGCAATTTGTAATTAAATGTTTTTTTTTTCCTTTTATATAATAAATTTTGATTACTTTCACCCACATTTTATTTTTATGATTAGTTCAATCCTGAAAATCACCTTGAGGTTATTAAGTCTTTTGCGCCCTTTTAAATTTTTATCCACTGAGCTAGTTGATTTAATTTTTTTTTTATTTCACTTTTCATATATGCTGGTACCATCAGTTCACAGCAATATCTATTCATTAACCCATACGTTACATATACACATGACTTTCTATCACATATGTAAGTAATACCAACCGTCAATTGGTGTGGTCTAGTAATTGATGTTACAGAAATAATGAAATGACAGCATGAATAAAATTTTGAACTTATTCCACATTAATTAAAAATGTAGATATATGCTATGAAAATTACTGATTATCATTATCTGGGAATTACAGGTGGCGCACACAGTCCTCACAGTTTCCTATCTTTATCGATGGTATCATCTTTGCTATTTATATCTGGCGTTCGATATAGTAATTATTCGTTGTTTATTAATTTTAGTGTTCTTCTATTTAGCACGTTTTTTGGGCGCTTCAGTTTTTCTTTCTTTCGCTCTTTAATATGGATTTTTCATTTATCAAGAATGTTAATATGTATAAGTATATGCTGCACGTGATGGAAATGGGGCGAAGCAATGCGAGAATATCGTGCTCGCTAGCCAAACTGGAGGCATCATGCAGCAGATAACTTTCGAAGATTGTGCAAGCGTCTTCGTGTTCGCTGATATTCAGTCACAGAAATGCTAGAAGACCAAGGTAAAACGTACTGTACAAGTAGGAGAGCAGTTTTTAGATTTAGTAGGCGGGGATCCGCTATGTGTCGTGTATTTCTGTCTGATGTCTGTGACTTTAATTACATTTTGTAATTATAATATGTTTTATTGTCTTAAATATTATTGTTATCATTATTATTTTAAATATTAAATATTTAAATACTTCATAAACTATTTATATAAACTTAACATAAAATTATCAAGTAATTACTTGCTAAAGAGTAACGAAATCGTATAGTTTTGAACAAAAAGTGTTGCATACTTGAAATTTTGAGGGATTCGTCCCTCTTGTAAAACTATAACTCAAGAACACAAATTTGAACTGAATATTATTAAATCAGAATAAGTTACGTTCACGTAGAAACTATTACTTAAAAATTACACTTAAAAATGTAAAGATAACAGACTTAAGTTTCTTTTTCTACTTGCACTTCCTATGGTCGAGGTTATTCTCATGCACGTTACTTGTACATACGAAATTTCTGCCTAGATGTTCCTGTATTCCTATTTTCGTAGATAAGTGTATATAGTAAACCAGGGATAAAATAAAATTGCAACGGTATTTGTACGTAGGGTGAAGTTATTAATCGTAACCAAATAAATCTAAAATTGTGGAACCATAAAGTGATTAGTATCATATAGTAAATAAAGGATAGCAAATACATTAAAAATTAAAATAGGAAACATACCTAAGAACTTGTGCGGTTGCAAATGTTATTGCAAAAACCAATGAGCAAGTTGTAGGTTTTAAAACTGGTGAAGCGCTAGTCGAAATGCTTCAATCAATAGCTGAAACTTGCAGAAAAGCGTTACCTAATGTTTTAACAAGACAAAAATTGAGTTTTTCCCCACATCTCAATTCATACTGTATAACTGCTTTTGTTACCTTCGCATATACCAAAACTCTTATATATTCAAAGGGACACCGGAGGCAACACTGTCAAAATTTGATCCCTTTGCCAAAGCATATATTTTTATATGACTGCAATATAATTTCATGAAGCACAAATGGTAGTTACATGTCTCAAAGTAGCAATTATTTCATTTAAATCTTTGGGAAAGTTGAGATTTTAGTATATGGCTGAGTATTTTAGTTAATGACTTAGCTAAAACACGGATGTTATCTCTGAGTAAACTGCAGGCCCTGTTATTTTAAACGAACCGTTTATGGAAGTATATTTTTGCAGTCGCAATAAGAGTTAATGAAATACAAAGTGCTTCTCTTCTATTAAATATAAATGAGTACAAATAATGTTAAAACATTAGCCATCCTTAATAGCATATTTATAGTCTTGTTTCTCCAGTCAATTAAAATGTTATCTGCGCAATACATTATTTAGAGTTTTCTCTCATTATGGAGTGGATAATTCTTTCGTTAGAAATTCTCCTTGTAAAATTTCATTTATAATGGAACTTAGGTATGCAAAATTGAGCGAGGACCTGATAACCTTTTGCCACATCTAATGGAAGGCTCTTCGTAAACTGGAGATTTAATTCCCATCTCAATCCTTTTAGACGCTCACTTGAAGGGACGTTTTAAGTGTAGACGCTAAAGACCTTGGCTACGATCTAAAAATTAATAGTGGCAGTTTCATAATGAAGAAATTATTTGCTACTACTACTTATCGATTCCTATATCGTAAATTACAATTATTACAAGTACATGTCTCAACCTCAGGACTGCCACAAGATTCCGACTTTGGACCGCTGCTATTTAATTTATTTATTAATGATTTACTTATATACATTGCATGTAACATTTTAGCGTATGCGGATGATATTTAAAAAAAAATATCATGCAATTGATGGCATAGACGACACTACATTTATTTAGATTAAATTAAATCAGATTATCAGTTGGTCATAATTGAATGGGCTACATAAAGCTCAATATTAATAAATGCTATTATAATATCTTTTTCTGGGCGAACTAACAGACCTTGTTCCACCCACATTACTATTGGCAGTCGAGTCTAAAATCTCCGGGTAGGATCTTGAAATTGTCTTTCACGAGAAACTCACCTTTGTGAATCGCGGTACTGTTATTTTAAAAGCCGCTTCGCGATCTTTAGGATTTTTTACCTGTCTGCACAGACTTTAGAAATACTGTGCCAATCATATCTTTTTTTATAGATTAGTTGCCAGCAAACTGGAATACGGCGCAGTTAGCTGGTATACTCTGTATAAAGTTTATATTAATGCCATTGTAAGTGTACAATGTAAGTTACCCAGTGCGTAAGTACGAAGTATATGCAACTCCTAGATAGACACAATTGCGAATAATTAGCATCATGGAGGTAGATAATAAACAATATTGATTTGCTTATTTTATTATGAAAAGTTACTTTTTAGCTACCAAGATTGATGTTGTGTTTGAAGGAGATCGGTTTCTTTTAACCACAAAAAACCACTTAATTTTATTGAGTTTAGTCAAAACTTCTGGCCTACAATGTGTGATCTAGCTTCTTCCAAAGTAACTTCGTTAATAATTTAACTTAATGTAGTACAAAATAAAACATAATATATAAACGCCCTCAAATTCTAAGTTAGCCACAACAAATACCGACGTGATTTAATAATCAGCATTTTTTTTGTTAGTTCCGACTATCTCCAGAGCGATTCTCTTATGATTTGATTGTATGTGTGTTTATGTATAGACAAATGTTCCTATTTAGTACATAGGAAAAGTTAAAAAAAATGGTCAAAGAGGTCAGTCATAATATGTTTGTGTTCTATAGAAAGATTCTTGGGACGAACAAACACATTGTTATCTCCATTAAAATACAAAAAATCACATAGAAGATCCCTTCCAATTTCAAAAAGATTACGGAAACATGATGAAAATTCATTTGAATTCACGAAAAATAAAACATTTTTTAATGGAAGATTTTTGTCATCAACAATCTCATTTCCATGGACCCTCAGTCATTTACTGAGTACGAGTCACATTGAGTCTTCCTGTTTGAATTAGGATACAAAGGAAACTATATTAAAATCATACAGTTACCGTACGATGAACGCATATATTTAATTACCACGGCTACGATGCGAATTGTTTAACATCCAATATATACTGGACCTACAAACAGGTTTATATACAAAATAATAATTACTTTTATTATTAGTGAAATTCAGCGTACATTCCATAAAAATATATTATTATCCGTTCGTAATCATTTTAAGAAGCAATTGGCAAATACTATGATTATCACTTACGTGAATTTGTTCGTCTGCATGGCGCAAATATACTTTTGGAGCGCACTGTTTTGTTCCCTCCTTTTATACTGATAAAATGTGCGCAGAGGAACTAGTATTCATCATTTTTAGACTACTTTAACACTTTTCTATATGGAGAGTAGATAAATTACTTAAAAATACTGCTATATCTAGAAAGACGAACACTTTTGGATGAAAAGTTATGAAACTCCAGGAATGTGAACGATGGATATATTGAAACTTTTATACATATGCTATTATGCAGCAGCACAGCCTACCCGGATCGGTGCATGCAATATAATCGTTTGTGCGCCACCGTTCTCCAGTCTACTAAAAATGTAAGGAACCACACTGTTCAGAAGCTTAGTGATTAAATTTGTTCTTGAAAAAAGCTGAATTATGATATTACGACCAAAATTATTTATTAGTAGATTACTACCGTAATATTAACTAATAAAGAATATAAGTGTTATGTTATGTAGGCATTTATTTGTATTTCTTTCGTTAAGCATAACCACAATCATATTTCATTAGCTTTACAAAGAATGGTACTGTTATCACTTATCTTCATAATAAGTAAGTAATGGCGTTTTGACAGATTACACATAATACATTTATTTTACGCCAAGCTCAGTCTGTTGTTGAAAAAAGTCGAATTGTGATGTTACAACCAAAATTAAACAGTAAGAGATATGAAATGTCAAACGGAAAGAAGTTGACTAAATAATGTATTATGTTATGCAGGCATTTATTTTTTCTTTTCCGTTAAATATAACCAAGAGAAAGCGGAAGAGATATTTCACTACCATTATATATAAAAAAACACTGTCATCTTTATAATAAGTAAGTGTGTTGCGCCAGCAAGAAAAAAGCTATTGTGCCCGAAATATACTGCCAACACTTGCCCTTGTTTGTCGAGAGAAATATTGCTTATAAAAAATGCCACAATACAATTTATAATTAGATTGCAGGGCGGTTCAAACGTAACGCGGCAGAATTTATGGCTTCCCGGGAAAATTAAAATCTGCTCACCCTCTTTACGTATAAATTGAGTAGAGATTTACATTGTCAGCTTGCTTCCTGAAATTTATACATTTTGGGATTTTAACGGGAATATGTTATCAATTATTATTAAATGATTAAATTGAAGTTGGAAGTAGAATATTATTAATTAAGTTATTCATGTGTGTTTTGATATTTTCATATGTGTATGTTTTGTAATATACCGTAACACCATGTAATTTAGTGTCAGAGTTTGTAATTTTTCAAAATGTAACCTGAAACGTTTCTCGTCTTCTATGATGATCAAGAAGGAAGCGATCGGTTTGGAGTTGTAACTGTCAATGGATAACAGTTAAGACTTTCAATTGCGCATATAGCCAACTGCCACCGAAAATAACTAGTATGAACAGATAATTAATTTTTCTTTAATTGTTTGACAATGGTTTTGAGATTACTAAGAACCTCTTTCTGCAAATGAATTAACATTATAATGATGTCATCTTCATTATAAATTATAATTAAAGTGTCATTTTGACATTGAGCAAATTAAATGAAAGCTTATTTTAAATGACAGTTTCGCAAAAATAGGTCCTCGTAAAGTAGTGAAGTAGTTGAAATGCTATGGAAATAGGAGTATTGAAAATAGTTTAGGCTCATTTAAAACAAGTTTTAAAGCCTAATAAAAGCGTAATTTTAAGTTAACGTGTTCACTCCGTTGCATAGTATATCAAGTAATTTCGAAATTAAAAATGACTATAATAATAGACCATACTAGCACGAGATGCTAATTATACTCTTATACTAAGGTAAAGTCAGGTAAGTGTGTAACCGGGGCAAGTGTGTAGTTTGGCTATATTTATTTTTAAAATTGAAATACGGATGTCCTCTTGTTATAATACTAATGTACTAAACTTCATACTAGTTTTACAAATAAAAGTACGCATCTCCTAACGTGTAATAACTTGAATATCTTGTGAATATATCATACTTTATTAAACAAGCATCAGTTTAGTATTGCACTCTTGGCCGAACTAAAGGATAATGCTATTAATATATAAAATGCGAAACGATTACACACTTGCCCCATTTGCTGGGTAAGTGTGTAGTATTGACAGTGTTTAACATTTCTTTTTTTTTCTAGTAAACCGTTGATAATTATAAAAGGCGTATCTATTGAAGGCTTACAACTAGGCATATATTACGTACTTCTATGTGTAAAATTTATCAAAATATATTATTATGTGAACAGTGTTACATTTTCTTCGCACTATGCAATTTTTACTACACACTTACCTGACTTTACCTTATATAATGTGAACTGTATTTTATTTTTTAATTCAAGCTTACACTGGTATTTTTTGTGTTTTATTATATTTTGCTCCGGGAGATTCTTCGGGATGTGAACAATTGCTGTATTCCCCTCCATCTAGGGTAAATAATGGTATCTTAATGTTAGTTACTGCATTTAAATTCTATCTTAAATTACCTGGCATGGATAACAATCGGTGTCAGATTACTGATAATTTGAGTTTAAATTAGCATTCTTCCTGTAGCCACGAGAAACGACGTTTGTTCGTGAGTTCCTATAACAATTTTGCGCCACACACCCAGAAATACCAAGTTCCACAAAAATTTGCCTAAAAAGTATCGATATATCACCTATATAATATAAATCCATATCATTACCTGAATCACCTTCGAGAATTCCTTATGAAATTTCCTGAGAAGAATCCTGAGTGCCATTACAAGATTTGATCGTTGCGAGAGCCTTCGAATACGTCCAACTTGTCGTAGAGAATTAACTGCCCACACCTGTATTTTGAGCTGCCCATATTTGCATCCAAGGTATTTTATCAAGTGTATCCTACCTAAAAAAGAAAATAATTAATAAGTTTTAATTAAATTTTAACCAGTAAATTAGATTTTATTTTATTTATGTTCACGATAAGTTTAATTTTGGGGTTAAGTTTGTATGAACTGCCATTATTTTTATCTACATTGGGAATTTTAGTATTTAGAGATTGTTATAAAAATCGACACTAAGATGGTCTATTTATTATATGAGTTTTTGCATTTATCGATAACACGCGTATTTAAATATTATAGCTTCCTTGCAAATTTCGTTTGGTCATATACCTACTGATAGATGATTTTCAAATATTTACCGAATATTTTGACGTTTCTTTAACTTCATTTATTAAACTACTACTATTTATGGTAATTATATTTATCCAATTTTAAACAATGCGAGAAGGAGCTTTAGGGCATGCTCTTAGGTAAGGAAACTGCCTATTCATTAGCAAGCGGCTGAAAAGCTAATTTGGTGCTCTCTCACCTAGAAGGTCACTGATCACAGTATTGACTCACAATACCAGAGAAGTCGCTATGTAAATTAAAACTATCATATTTATTTTTGTTGTTTAAAAAAAAATATGTATAAATATAGTAATTATTAAGTTAATTGTAATTTTGAAAATGAAATCAAAGTTAAAAATTAAGAACTTTAAATTTCGGGCATTCGTTCTGAAATATTTCGGACGACTCAGATGGAGATGGTAGCGAAGAATATTCCAGCCAGCAGCGACGACAGCGATTTTGAACGTTAAATGATTTTGCTACTTCATTTAAACAGTTTTGCATTTATTTTCCAATTTTGCAGTATGATTATATTGCGGAGTAATTTACATTCCATACAGCTGTAAAATAATGAAAAACGAGTCTGCTTGTTTCGTGAATGTTATGGTTTAAATTAATGTTTTGCAAAATTTCAGCTTTGGGAAATTAGTTGCGCTAACACGCATAATACTGTGGCGCTGACGTCACGCGTCCCTTTATTTTGCTGTCTGACTGTTGGATTAGTGCCCTATACTGCATTCACTAATCATTTACAAATTTTGAGTTTGAGAAAACAGTTTAGAGATGTTAATTAATTTGACATCTTTGCGAGCGTCCCAGCGCCAGTTATCCCGTCCGCTGAATTGCTGACGGTGGCACTGTATCACTAAAGTACAACTCGGTTTGAGAATATCAGACTTCCGAAAACTCTTGCACATTTTTGTTTCCCACTAGAAGCTGGCAGGTGCTAGTCCATGCTCCGTAAATAATTGATATGCTATAAACGTTTAAGGTTAGTTCATCTCCTGTGGATTCAGGGTCACACAGGAGTGGAAGGAAACGAAATAACGGATAACCTCGCAAAAATGGGCTGAAATGCCTTTTGTAGGGCCTGAACCATTTTGCGGGTTAAGTAGCAGTACAATACTGAAGAAACTAAAAATAGAAATGGAGCAAAGAAAATCCAGTTACTGGGAAAATCTCCAGGGAATGAAACAAAGTAAAATTCTTCTAGGAACTTATAACCAGAAGAGGTTTACAGAATGCATCAAGCTGAGTAAGAACAACGTTCGCATATTAACAGGAATACTTGCAGGCCCTTGTAGACTGAAAGGACACCTGAGTAAGCTTGGATTGGAAAAGGAATCTAAATGTAGATTTTATGGGGAACAGGATGAAACACCCATCCACCTCCTCTCAAACTGCGTAGCACTGTGCAACTCGAGGGCGTTGCACCTGGGAGCATGTGAAATAGAAGAGGAGACTTACCTAGACTGGGGCCCTCTAATATCCTACACTTTTTGAAAGGAATGGGATTGGAAGGCAAGCTGTAAAGCAGCAAGAATAGGGGACACTAGAGATCTTTTAGATCGCAGTGTAACATCACCCTTCTATCTATATACATACCTACAACGTATACCTTATCTCTGAGTTAGGTGTCTATCAGCCTTGAATTGCCAAGATATTTACGAAAACGCATGTTCTTTTAGTACACCAGTTGTTTATGGTGTTAGTGTGTTCTCTCTCAGTACTTTTACAACCTTGACTCTATTACCAGACTTTTTTGTTTTTTGCGAACCAAGGTTTATAAAGATATTTTGGAATTATGTTAGGTACATTTACCGTATGTTTCACTACTTTGGGACACAATGTGTAGCTGTAACAACATAATATGGCGTTTTAATTATCTGTCTTTCTGTTGAATTCCACTATGCATACCCCAGTACCTATTCATTTAACAAAATAGACGTTGTTGAGAAGATTTTAATTTTGAAATTCTATGCTATAAATAGCAATAGCAATTAAAGCATGCAAGCGTACGGTTTGTGAACTGAACTTCCGCTAAATCCGTTTGATACATTTATTAAACTGAGCAAATAACTGCAACTACAGTAGAAAATTTGTCATAGTTGAAATTAATGGATTCTCGATAATTTTTGTTATATGTCTATGTGTACGCATATATATATTTGTGGAATGAAATCCTTTGACATGAAAGCGTATGTATTCATTTAGACTTTCAAGCGAACTTTCAGCAAACGTAGCGAGTTCTAATTGGTAATGTACAGTGTTGTCAGATAGTTTAGTTTGTTCCATATCTAGAATCATGATCTGCAGAACCCTTCTTCGTAGGTTATGATTTATAAGTACAAATACCCGAGACACTTATTTCGAAATTTAACGTTGCGAGGGAATATATAAACTCTGCATGTTTGTTTTTGTCAAAGTCAATTTTCACTTTTTTGTGCAAACCGCTTGATTTAGAATAAATAAACTATGTAAGAGATTTTAAAATTGTGAATTAAACCATTTCAATCCCGAAGTACAGTCTCTCCACTTTCTACAAACTTTGTGTATGTATTTGCTGTTAGTACTGTATTTATTCATATAGAATTTGTTACATCAGCAAATGAAATAATAATGCAGAGCACTAATCAAAGCTTGAGAGCATATATGTACATAAACTGTCAATCAATCATATTTCATAAAAATACCAAAGATTTTTAGTTTCTGCTTCTAAATTCACAAAAACCAGTTTTCCCTAATGTGCAGTTTTATTTTGTTATACGAATATTAATACCCCATTCTTTCATAGATCCATGCTTTGGCATATTATTTCCGATGTAAAATAGAGGATACTATTTAATTGAAATTTAGACACGGCTGTTTTTTTTTAATTAATTTAGGGAATTTAAATTTTGATCCAGTGATAACTTTTTATATTAGCCATTCTTTCGTTTAATCGTTCAAATTCTGAAACACGTTAATTAACAACTCAGCAAGTTTAATTATTTTTGCTTAATTAAATTTCATTCGCAATTCCATTTTAATTTTAAATTAAACCGAAGCTCGGCTTACAATTATATTAAATTGCATGTCACCGCGTACAAATCAGCTCTTGGTGATGTATGTATACCTACCTATGCACGCACTTACAATTAGGTAATAAACACAATTGGTATTTTGTATTATAGCTATAAGTTTCGTGAGTTAAAATCCTGCCTCTATTAGGTCCTTATAATTAATATATAGAAGGGTTTTTTTTTATAGTCATCGTGTTTTACTTCCCTTGGTATATAATTTTATCGCAATCTAATAATTAATAGCTAGTAAACAATTTAAATTCATTTTGTGATTTCTATTTTATTTTCTGGTTAGTTATTAGCTTGAAGTGGGTTTCCTCAAATGCAAACATTATCTTTTATTCAAATTACTATTAATCTAACTCACTTTTGGTTAAATAATTGTTCATTTAAGAAAATGATATAACTGTCAAGTATCATACTTCTAAGCAATTTGAGTCTTACCATAAAAAAGTTTCATTTATAGGTTTAAAGTTAATGTCACTACACAGGCAATAGCTTTTTTTTGCTTACAGCAACAAAGAGCAGATCGTACTTAAATGTTATATTTACTTTCTATGAGCAAACGTAAATTAAAATGATATTGTGCTCTAACAAACAAGTAGCAGTTAGGCAAATACTTCAATTATATGAAAGTAATAAACTAGAGAGGTATCATTTGAGTATTTGTGTGAGCTTTGCTATACCATTGCTGACATTACTGGATTATGTTTATTGAAGAAAAATTCGGTTTCCTTTTTATGATTAGAAATATGTGGTATGGTAGTATGACAGCATTAGAGGTGCGCATTTTGAGAATATACAGTTGTACATAAAAAATACATATTTTTAAGTGTCTGCAGGCTGATCAGAGTTACTTTTATTCCAAAACCTGGCAAAACGGGACAGATTGGAGTAAAGCCTCTGATATCAATAAGTCTGATATAATTTATGCGAAAGAATCTTGAAAAGCTGTTAGACAGATACATACCATCATGAGAGAGACCCTCGAGGCACAGATTGAAGGAGGATCTGCACAGAGTAGAATTTCGTTCCTTCTGCTGTGCTCCTGGTTGTGGATGTGCTACTAGTAAAGCTGAACAGAGAAGGACATAAAACTTTGGGGTATGCAGACGATCTTGCCATTCTTACCCAGGGTAAATTCAACAGCGTTGTACCGCACAAAATACAGAACGCTCTACACATTGTACAAGCATGGACCAAGGAGAAGGGCTTAAATATCGGTTTCTCCAAAACCACTACAATAGCATTCACTACTACTGAAACTCCGAAGTGAAGAAATAAAGCTGTCAGAGGCAGTGAAATTGGTGTCATTTTAGACTTCAAGCTTACTTGAAATCGACAGCTTGACAGGGTTAAAACCTGTGCGGAGATAACACTGAAGATGGCTAGAATATTTCATTGAAAAACATGGGAGTTAAGACGTAATATTATGTACTGAACATACATCACGTAGGTCACACCCACGATTACTTATGCATCTCTGGCATGGTGAACAAAGGTGCAGCAGCACACTGCTATAATTGAATTTGGCAAAATACAGAGGTTTGTGTGTTTAGGAATAACAGAAGGAATGATAACCACTCCTGAAGCAGCAATGGAATGCCTCCTAGATTTCTTTCCTCTTCGATTGGTGATAATGGGCGAGGCTAGAATGGGGCATCTCAGGTTACAAGGACTAAAAAGTGCTGGATATGCAGGATTACACAATAATATTGTCCATCATGTGAAGAGCAATGCTTTGGGAATGATATCAGAGCAGATAATTTCGTATATCTTCTTAAAAGAAATTTTGAGGTGGAAATCACGGATGGACTGAACTGGAATCGACCCGGTTTACAAACGGATGAAAAACCGAAAACGAGACTAGATGTAGAATTTATACCGACGTGTGGAACACAATAATCTTCCTTCCACTAGGAAAATATGCCGCGGTCTTTTAAGCATACACAGTATTGCATCATGCAACTAAAATCAATCAGAGGGCTTATGAAAATAAGCAAATCTATATCGCAACAGACAGCCAGGCGATACTGAGGGCACTAGTGAAGGTACAATCAAGACTGGTTTGGGAATGTATTCGAGAATTATATCAGCTTCGCACCATAGCAGGTCTCCTTGCAGACCGCTGTGCACTGAAAGGACACTTACAAAAATTTGGGATCAACATTGGAGATACAAACTGCAGACAGTGTAATGAGATGAGAACGCATACCACATCCTGGGTGAATGCGAGACTCTCGACGCAAGAAAACATGCGATTTTGTAAAAGCCGAAAATAAACCCAGAAGAAATGGAGACTAAATACAAAGAGTGCGACTATTGCTACTCTACTCGATAAAACAACGATCACATAAAATACGGTAGACAACTCGTCTATAATCATAGAGTAATAATATGCGGACTCGATTAGTCCTTATCAACCGCGTCTTAAGCAAAGGTCAAGCAATACAGTATTGTATTTTAGTACAATAAAATCATAAGTTGTTATTATCGGAATTTTGTATTATTTGGGTTACTGTAAACTTCTCCTAGACCCCTCACCACAAACTGCACTAAACTCGACGTACTGCTGTGGTTAGACAACCCATTTTGCTGAGTGTATATTAAGTTGCATGTTATGGTTGTTTTCTTTGTTTAAACAGCTGATGTTCAATTTACCGAGAATTTCCACAATTTTGGTTTTGTTTTGATATCTCCGTTCGTTTGATTTCAATTAACCGAGAATTTTCACAATTTTTTTTCGTTTTGATTAAGTTTAGTTTAAGAGTTTATTGTATCATTTTAATTTATGTAGTGTTAAGATTTTTTTTTAAATTAATCCAGACATTCAAATATCTATTGTTTGCTTGTGCTGATTTCATGTGTTTTCTATAGAATACTGTCGTATTGTTATACGAGCGCGTTGTACGATTTTGAGAGAGAGATTTTTGTAAGAAAAACAATTGTAGGGTTTTGTTAAGGACTTCCTTGTTCGACTACTGACGTGAGTAGACGTATTTTTAAATCTTTGTTGCCATTTTGAAATTCATTTAATTTGTAATGTAAATTTCTTCTGTTTTAATTAGTCAATCAAGAAATGTTTATTATAATAATTGTTAATATATTGAAGTGTGCACTTTATAGATATAACATCAATTATTATTTTTTTGTTTAGGAAGATACATTTTAGTTTTTTTCTCTCGTTTATTTTTAAAGAGTTAATTTTCCGTTTTTCTATTTTGCTGTTTCATTTTTATGTTGCTATCACCTCGTTTGGGCGAGTAGAAGCTTTGTTCTTTCAATTAGCTTTTTTCATTTTTGTAAATTTCTTGTAATAGTCCACGCCTAGTTTGTTTTAATTTGTGAAACGTGGATAGAATTTCAAAGATTGTGTATTTTGGATAATCTTCCTGAACAAACAAAACGTTTGCTTTGCATAGGCAATAAATAGCATTGTCCTATTTTAATTTAGAGTCAAGTGCAGTTTTTATTTTAGGCCAGAAGCTTCAGTTCAAGGTTTTTTTTCTGCACAATCTGTAATTTAACCCGTTGTTGAAATAAATTGATTGTTAATTAGCGTCATTGGGTTAAAAATTCTGTTCTTTTATTTTCTTTTAAACCTCTTCAATTTTTCGGACAATTAAGAAAGTCTGATTTCATTCACTCACAATTTACTTTTCGTGGTTAGATTCAAGTTTTAATTCGCGAGGGTAACTCTGAGATTAATAGTTCTTTTGTGTTCTTTAAATTCTTATCCGTTGAGCTAGCTAATTTTTTTTTTTTTTTTAAAATCAGATTTTGCATTTTTCATTTAATTCAATAAGTACACAGCAGTACGTTTCAATAGCAAAAAAACACTGAACTGTTCAGCAGACGGTTATAGGGTACTTTCGGCTATGGCGTACTTAATTCCACGGTCTCGGCTAGGTTTCATTATGCTTAATAATAATACTCATTTATAATGTACTTCTTACATAAAGTTCTTATAATCCGGTCACACGGCCACGTGTGTAATTCGTTTATAACGCACTAAGTTCTCAGAATGATGAAACATACTACGTGAATTCACAGTTCACAGCCGAAGAGTCAAGCGGAACGTTAAATTACGATGACCTCAGTATTAGATGTTGTTCATAGACAGTTCCCCGTGCTCTTTTTTATAAAATGTCCGCCGAAAATAACATTATTAAACCTGTGGAAGGTGGTTCAAAGCAATCTGAAATTGGCAGCAAAAAATCCTTCAAACAAACAACTGTTTCTCCCGTTTTGAAAAATAAAGAAAAAATCTAACAGCTTACGCCAGCATCGGCAACGAAAGTGGTATAAATATACTTAGAAAACCCATAAAGCTTTGGTGCAGTGGTTTGCGCATCAACGAAGTGCTAACAACGTTTAGATTAGCGATCCAGTTCTGCAAATGAAAGCTGAAGCGCTGGCAAAGTTATTTAATACTGATGTTCAGGTTTATTTTTATAACGTACTTCCGATAAAACGTACCAAAATCGTGGGACCCATCAGGTACGTTATAACCGAGTTACACTGTACTTACATACTACAATACTATAGCAATCGCTTTTAATTTAGTAGTAAACATGGTTGCACAAAATACTACTATTGTAATATTATACCGCAAATATACATGTATAAATGACTACATACTTGTAAAGCTATGATAATGTGGTACTTCATATTATACGTCGATAACTGTCACTATAGTAACTATCTTTCTAGTATGACTTACCACAATTGTGGTGAATTTGGCTAAGGTAAAGTCAGGTAAGTGTGAAGTAAAAATTGCATAGTGTGAAGAAAATGTAACACTGCTCACATAATAAGACATTTTGATAAATTTTACATATAGAAGTACGTAATATATGCCCAGTTGTAAGCCTTCAATAGATAGGCCTTTTATAATTATCAACGGTTTACTAGAAAAAAAAAGAATTTTGAACAGTGTCAATACTACACACTTACCCAGCAAAATGGGGCAAGTGTGTAATCGTTCCGCATTTTATATATTAATAGCATTATCCTTTAGTTCGGCCAAGTGTGTAATACTATACTGATGCCTTTTTAATAAGGTATGATAAATTTACAAGATATCTAAGTTATTAAACGTTAGCAGATATGAATTTTTATTTGTAAAACTAGTATGAAGTTTAGTACATTAGTAACATAACAGATGACATCTTATTTTAATTTTAAAAATAAATGTAGCCAATCTACACACTTGTCCCGGTTACACACTTACCTGACTTTACCTTATAGCTTTTTATGTGTGCTAATATAGATTGAATGCGTGGTTACGTAAAGACCCCTGTTAGCTGAAAGTAAAATAATTTAGGTGTTACGCAAGATCGTGTATAATTAATTTGCGCTAGACCAGTACTGAATTTGCCAATAGGCCAATTAAATATCAATTAACGATTATTACTGGTTCGTTTTAGTCGTATGACTTACGCGTGTGAATGTATCGAGGTTCATAGATGGGGATACAATGTCGCTTGCAGGCTACATAAATGTAGCTCATTTCCCATTAATTGCTCCTTCCGATGTTACAAAAACGCTGCAGCTGCACTCCCAGACAATTGCTGCCCGCTCGATCGGCTCCGGAACGTAGCTCGAATTTACCGAACGCGCGAACCCGAACCTCGTTTTCCACTTTTCCGGGCTCGCGTCCTCGTCGTTCTTCCTTAATTAACTCACGTTGCTAATGAACTGGCAATGTGAGTGACAATTCGACTGCGGGAGAACGGTGGAGGGGGGGTTCTTTCGTTATGTCATGTGAAACCTCGGCTTTTATTCGTACGATCGGTATGACTGTGCCAATTTCTCGCCCATATTCCACTTCACCGCTGCGCCGTTGAATTTCAAAAGATATCGAATTTCGTTGGTGCATATTTTCTTCGAGTCCCGTTCGCTTTAACATCAAAAAAGGATAAACAAATCCAAGATAATGTTTATGGCTTGCGATCTTAATTAAGATTACGCTGAGGATCGTTGCGTTACTTTTAAGTGGGTGAACTACTCTTGGTTAAAGCTCGGATGAGATTGTTAAAAAACGCCACCAATCGAGTATTATTAAACTTATGAAATTGTATAATGTTAAATGGCGAAGATCGCAACATAATCTGTTTTATCAAGTGGTCCTACTATGAATATCAGTTGAAATTTAACTGGAATTTCTGTTCTATTTATGCAACATGATTAAAGAAGTTTCATTATTGTTGGCAATGACTTGCATGCTTGATAAAGAACTTTCAGAGACTTTGGGAAACTATTATTAGCATTACAATAAAATTCTCTTGGTTTATATTGGGAATAGACTTGCTCGGGTTAGTAATAAGCAGAGGATAACACCGTTCAGATTTTAAGCTAAAAACTGTTTTTTTACTCCTAGTTCATAAGTCTTTTTCGGGAAGGGGCGAGAGTTACTATTTAATTCGTTTTAAAATAGCTACTTTATTGGTAAGGGCAAATATTTCCGCTGCACGTGTTCTTCAGTCGAATAAGTGTGTTTATCTGATTATTATGCAGTTAGCCAATTCCATATCTACATGCTTATTCTCTATGAGATATCGGTTATTTTTCACGAGCTACAACGGTTGGCGTACGTAATATACAGGTTTTAGCTGTTATATCGAATCAATCATTATATTATTCGTAGCCCTTTTGTTTTTCATTTTAGGGTCACAGTCATGCTATTATAACAATATTGTGTGCACAACCTAGTTTTCTATCAATTGGTGACAAAATATATAGGGTGATCCATGTAAAAAAAAAAAGAAAATTATCTGTTATATCTCATGAACGTGATTTTCAATTGTTTTTCTGATTACACGGTTGTAATAAGCGTAAAAACCCTTATATCTTTGATAAATTTAACCAACATCATAGCTGCAATATTGACAAAGTTAGCAATAGTGCGCCGATAACTTTGAACAGGCTGTATATAAAGAGCAAATGATTTTTTTACACTTTTGAACAAGGAATTGTTCAAAAGTGTAAAACTTTTCATAAATACGCGTCGTACCTCAGCTAGGCTTTACGTCTAAAACGCCAAGTAATAACACTAACTCTAGAATCTTGTATACACTACCGGCGCAACGTATAATGCAACGTGTAATGCAACAAATATACAAAGTGAGTGTAAAGGTGCATCCACACGCTCGGAGTTCGCCGAACTCCGAGCACTAGTTTGGCGAACTCGTGGACGGGCAGTTCGGAGTTCGGCGAACTAGTCGGCAAACTGTTTGCCTATTCCCGATCCGCATTGTAAAATGGCGCACGTCAACGTGTGCGAATGTTCGGCTAGACGGAGTTCGTGCGCCCGTCCACACATTCGGGAAGGTATTTAGAGTGAGAGGGGAAAGCTGTTGACAGCTGTCTAGTCAACTCGTCTCTTACTAGTCATACTATTATACCTACAGTTTTTAACTGTTACATATGACAGCGGGTAACAGATACAAATTTATTTACTGAAACTACTATGTCGTATGCTGAAAATGACAGCTTTGCCAAAGATAATAAACAATTCAACGTTTCTTTTTGAAATTGATACGAGTGTAATTTTAGTATTCATTATTACATTAAATTGATGCATTTCAAGTAAATTAAAGATCTTAAGTTTTATAAAAATTAATCTTTAAAACTAATGTTGAGATAAAGTAATTAAATAATTGCAATGTTATCCTAAATATTAAAAAGCTTACCACTCTTTTCATAATTCATCAAATTTCTTGAATTTTACTAAAGAGGGCCGAAATGTATATTGTTATGATCTGGCTGAAATGCGTATCTGATTTTTTGTTTATAAAGAGACAAATAAATTAAAAAATTAGATGATATTTATTAATAATAATCATTTAAAAGAAACCACCCTCCTTCCTCACGGCCCTCAATTTGAATCGATAAGGAATCCATACATCCCCAGTGGACCGCTTTTGTGTAAACATATTCGCCTCATTGTAAATATTACTCATACAGGTGTATAATGCTCGTAGATAATTGGATAAAAAATGGCGAAGAAATTTAAGCAAAAAATATTTCTTTGATTGACCTATAATTTCCACTACGAACCTTTCAATGATAACAATCACGTTGGTCATAACAATTATAGAAGGTCAATAAAATTACTTTTTTGTTCGAGTTTGTTCACAATTGTATACGCAATTACCCATACATTCATCATCGTGAATTTGGAAAATAACAGAAATTAAATAGCATGAGTAATTGTAGTTGTCAATATTTTCATAACCTAAAGATGAATTACTGGTGTCCGTGATTTATATTGAGTTTCTGTCATGCTCAACCAAAATGACAGAACTTCAAATATTTACGATTTGCCGGGTTTCCCGCGAAACCAAAAAAGAGTTTCAGTTATGCAGTGACAGCAATGGTTCATAACCAGTCATAATTTCTGTACCTACACCAATCTAATTCACGCAATCACTCAATGCTACCACCTACCACACTAAACTCTCATACCGAACGTTCGGCGTTTTCCCGCATCTGCTCGGAGTTCGGCAAACCCCGAATCGTGTGGACGGTCGCGTCCACACGATTCGGTAGTTGCCGAACATTCGGAGTTCGGCGAACTCCGAGCGTGTGGATGCACCTTTAAGTCACGCATAAAATTCATAATTTTTTTATTTGTAGTTATATTAAAAGTTGCTGAAACACGTAACTTAGGTTTTAAAAATACTTAGTTTTGGCATCTTTGAATGCCTGTCTGTGATCATTACGATGATATGACGTCATCGATGATGTCTTTTAAGGAGATGCTTTAGATTATATTACAGTTTTATATACAACCGGTTTCTATGCGCACAGATATGTAATAATTTTGCTATGTTTAATTATAATTTTTTTGAGAAAAAATTGTCAAAGTTTCTCTCTAATTTATCATAACCAATTATCGCTGGTGCACGCTATTTAGAATTTTTACGTGGTGAACTAATTCCTGCTTTGGCTGTGTTGTTTCCCAATAACAATGATAACGACGTGCTCCATCAAGGTATTTGACTTCAACAGGATGGGACACCACCACATTATGGAATTGCTGTAAGAACATTTTTAAATGACATGTTTCCTGGAAGATGGATTGGTCTTATCTTATAATAAATGTAAGGTGATTCTAGAATTTTGTGTGTGTATACATTCCATAGTCCATTTGGTCACATGGGCATTCTCTTGTATTAAATATCATATATTCCCCTCATTTCTGTGAAATTAACGGACTCTTTGAGACAGTTTGTCCCCCTGTAGAAAGACAATCGCTATCAAAGTCTTCACTAGCCAACCTCCGTGCGAAACGAATGTGTCTCGATTAATATTGTAAAATTTAATGGCTATTTTGACAAAATCCAATTTATTCCAAATTTCAACCTAAAAATTATTTGTTAATTGTTAAATAAAGTTTATTATTAATTTTATCCAAATTTACCTATAACCTTTGGGTAATTTTCTCCAACGACGATTTTTCCGAGATATGTTCCTGTTCTGACTGAGCCATTCTCCGTGATCAGAAGTATGAAATGCGAAGGCCCTGATTTAGATGTCCCGTTCCGACCTGCCGCGTAGATTCCCCGCAAACTCACTTATCCAAAGGTATTCCGCGTCCAAATCAACCTAAAAATAAACGTATTATTTTAATCCTAATTAGGGTTCAGGGGAAAAGCGCGTAGCGCAGAAAGGATTATTTTTTTCAAAGATTAAATGAATTATTTTTTCACAACAGCAGTCAGGAATGGACATAATAATAATTTAAATGAGAAGATGAATATTTAATTTTTAATAATTTATCAATTTGGAGCATTTTGTAGTTGTAATTTCTTACATAATAAAAAAGCATTATTTCTATGTGATTATTAAATTTAGAGAATTTAGTAATAACTCAAGAAACAAAGGTATTATTGTCGTAAATGCATAAAGCCTATATTTATTTGATATTATAAATTCAGGAAATTATTGTAAGAAACAGTCTTGTTTATTTTGTGGCACTACGTATCATAAATATCTTTACCGTAAAAAATGTAAAAATGAACTAACAAACATAATAAAGGAAGTATTTTTAAAAATACTTATAGTTTTAGTGGTGTGTTAAATAAATGACAAGCGTACGCGGTAAAGAAAAAAAAACCCTTTAGAAATAACAAATATACAAATATCCCATCGGCTTAAGTAAATAAGAGAATAAAAAATAAACAGAATTCTCTAACACACTGGCCTCCATTTCCATAACAATGTGCAAGGGTAGTTTAGAAGAGCTCCTAATACCATTGACTGGGAGGAAAACATTGTTGCCGTTATGTAGCACCAATGGACTACTTTTGAAGATTTTTTGGCAGTTTCATAAGGACCTTCTTGCCTTGGCAGTAACTCTTTCCAAATGTGGATTCTAGGTTATCTTACTAAATAGGACTAGTAAATATTTTCCATTATTTACAAATACTAGTTTCAGAACTTGAATAATGCGTGATACCAACCCCTCCCTCCTTTCTTCCTGGTGAATAGCACTATGGTTATTTTGTTTGGAGGGTGATGCTCATGGTCATGTTGTCTCTGTAGTATTAGCTGCGGATGGCGTTAGTTACTTGTTGAAGGGTTGAGAAAAATTCCTTCTCCACCGATCCTTAAAAAACGTGTTATCGGAACTCGACTTAAGGCACACATTTACATAATTATTCCCATGGGAAACTAGAATCATCTTTTGTTTCCTAATACAGCTATAACGATAGCGGACATAATACCACTATAGAAAACCTCGAACTAATGAAAAGAGTGATTTTGTCGAAATAATTAGACCAATACGCCGCCACATACCCGAGAAAATACCTAAAAACTTTATTGAAAACGCACCTTTCGAATATTTCGTGCTGATGGATTTATTGGGGTAGAAGATTTTTTCCTTTTACTTTTCTTTTTAGATCGTAGAACTTTGGTAGGTAAAGTAGAGTTAGAAAATCACATATAAATATATTTTTTAAAGTGGAATCTTAATTCATTTAGTCTCCGATTGAAAATGGAAATCCACGGATTTTTTCAATTTCTGGCGAAAGATTCTTGCGACTACATGCTAACATATTCTTTTATTAAAATTGTTTTTGTGCCTTCTTGGAGCAACACAAATATATTTTACCAATCTATCAGAACTTAATCGATTAAACTATTTAAGGTGTTTTATTTACTACGTTACTGAGTGAAACGCATACTTACACTATTTATAGCTGCATTATGGAAAATAAGTAACACCTGCTTTCCGGTATTTTACTTAAACATTGCACGTAAATATTGTAGGTATTGTAGCATAATATTCGCCATCCTCGAAACACGTTTTTCATTATATGTACGTTCCATTGTTGAAAATTTTTAATATCAAAGCAATCAATGCCAGCAGGTATGCATTGCACAGAGGCATAAATATGTAAACTGAATGATATGGAATTTATTAAAAAGCTCAGGTGCATAATATAATACATCCAACATAGGCGAATATGTTGAAATTTAATAGTGTTTCTAAAAGTGGAATAATACTCGTAATAAAAGTATCTTTTGACTTTGGCTTTTTGTAAATGCATAGAATAGGATTTTGCGCCAACAATTTAATTCCATTGTATTTATGTTGATTTAGGTGCCATATTTTCCATTTTTATATAGTCGGCTGGGCTTAACCACAATGGATAGCCATTACTCTTCTGCATTCGTTTTTATTACTTTTAAGTGGACATAAATGGCCACAAAAACATTGTAAGAGTTATAAAACTCAGGCGTATAAACTTTCGGGGGAAGGAATTGCTTTATAACGGGACAGAAGTGCCTACTAGCATTATTGATTTTACTGCAAGTGACGTTTATAATTCTGAATCCATATTATTTTAGAAACGTTGCTTCTGTAGTAAACTTGTCGCAACTCTTCACTTCTTTCGGTTGAGTTGTCTCGTTTCTGAAGCGACGGAGTCATAATTTTTTTGTTGCAGCTGTGTGCACTACGAAATAAGAAGAAGGTAAACGAAAGCGTCGTAAGATGTAAGGAGTAAATTTAATTAAGAACATTAATGCTGTATTGTCACAATGTTGAACAAAACAAGTTAATAAATGATTCTATATTGCTACAACTACCGACTGTAAGATAAACTAAATACAGTTTTGACAAAAGGTTTCTAGTACCGAGTTTTGTTAGCAATTGGTTATTACTCCTGCCTGTTTTTATCTTATCTATCTAATAGTAGATACACTCAGAAAGATACACGCTCTACTTTAACGTGTTTTTTTTTGGTATCTTATTTTGGTTAACCCGAATACATATTCAGTAATTTCGACAAATTAAAAAAATGTTGGAGCAAATAATATTTTCTGTTGGATGCAATGAGCAACATATTTTTCTGATCCATCTAACATCAAAATTATGTTAAAAAATTGTGTATTGCTTTTAATGGTATTTGCAGTGGGAAACCATTTTTTTTAACAAAATTATCAGTGATCGATAGAAGCATTTAAAAATACAGTTCCCGCATCCGATTATAGCAGGCTGGATTGCCGTTATGCTCACGAACAAGCTTGTGATTCTAAGCAGGGAAGTAGTTATGTTTAGGCTGGGCAGAGGGTGTGTGCGGGGGAGTATTCTGCCTTCACTGCTATGGTCACTACTGGTGGACGACCTGCTGGTTATCATTGAACCGCGTGGCGGCGTGCGCGCTGAGGTGTAGGCTTATGCAGACGATTCGTAATACTATTAAGAGGATCGGGAGAAAGGAAAATCTCCTCAGACCTTGAAAAAGTGATTAACGCCATTTGCAGTTGGTGCTGCAACTTTGGGAAGGTTGACCCTTCTCTAGAAGACCTGCAAACAATCTCATTTAGCAAGAAAATTAGCTACTTTAAGGGCCTGACTTATTGGATGAACTTTAAGATAAGATCCGCTCTACAATAGACTGTAGTGGTCGCAATGGATGGTACGATTAAACGAACCAGGCGGATGCTGTCTCTCACTAACTAACTAATTAACTAACCTTTGGTGTCGGGATTTTGTTTTTCAATATTGATTCACCTCCATTCACATTTGAAATTGTGCTATTATTCATATTTTGGTTGGTATTTTTAGAATAACATGAATTTTTACTTGATTTCTCAAATCATTGTGATTGCTTTTTTCTCTCACTACATCGTGAATAAACCTACAAAACTTTTGGCTTTTTACAAAGTTAATAACCTCTTCACTTGATCTTAACTCATTTTTTGAGAAGACTGGATCATTGATTGTAGCTCTATTTTTGATTTTAGGAAAAAGCCTTTTTTATGAAAGTTTTACAGAATTCAATGCTGCATAACCTAAAAAAATATAGGATGTTCTAAAATTAGGAAAAGGCATATACTTACTCCGTTATTTTAAATGAAACAACCTATATGTTATTCCATTTTTAAATTTTACGTAGAAAAATGATATCACTTTATATATCAATCCTTATCCACAGTATCAAAAGTAATGCCGTTGGCGATGATATGATCTCCGTTCACATGTTAAAGTTATTACTGCCATACGCGTTACCTTATGTTACACACTTACTTAACTGTTGCATAGAAACCAATACCTTTCCTGATGTATGGAAACGTTTTATGATTTACGCCCCATTAGCTTATTGCCGACGCTGGGTAAAGTACTAGAAAAAATATTGAATGAACTACTACTTGATCACTTAAATACGTTTAACATACTGCCTACATGTCAATCCGGTTTCCGACATCATCATAGTTGCGTCACTACTTTGTTAAAAGTAACAGATGATATTATTGAAGCTCGTGATAGAGGACAGTTGACCGCTTTGGTTCTGCTTGCTTGAGTAAGCTTTTTGCGCACTTAACCATCAAGATATTATTGTCCATTTTGCGTTGTATAGGTTTCGGTGACGACACCGTGGACATGCTAGAATCGTACTTAAGGGGACGATCTCAATGTGTGCGTGTCTCGGATAATGCCTCAAGAGGGGTTTTTTGACGCTGCGAAAACTGTGTTGTGTGAGGTCTTTGTACTTTCTCCTGTTTTCATTACGCTTCCACAAGTGTATGGCCCTTGTTTGATGCTGGCTGACAGGACAGAGTACAGCGACTTCAAGACGCTTGCATGAGATTATTTTGGTATAAGAAATATGATAGAATTTCACACAAGCTTGTAGAATTGAAATGGTTAACAATGCAAAACCGGCGTAAAGTGCAGGCTTTAAAGCTTTACCATAAGTTAATCTCAATGAGAATACCGTCATATCTCTTGGATAAAATACGTTTCCGCACGAACGTACATAATATTAATATTAGGAGTAAGGGTCTTATTACGCTCATTCTGCTGCACAGAACTACATTCTACGAAAGGTCCTTTTCATTTAATATCTACTCCTTATACAATTCATTGCCAGCCAGTCTTAAAATATTGGGTGTGAAACCATTCGAACGCTCGCTTGTGCAATATGTGTATGAAAGACAGTGGTATCTACTTCATTTCTTTTTTGTTCCTTGTCTTTTTTATTTTTTTTTAATTTTCTTTAATTTACATCGCATAATGCTTAGCATAGTTTGTAATTTTAGGCATTTATCTATGTGCAGTAGTGTTACTGCTACTGCATTGGTATTATTTTTATACATGTTAAGGATACAGTGAAAACATTAATTTTTTTGTTTGTTATTATTGTTTTCTCTTGCTTCTTTTGTTTCTCCTTATTTCTGTAACGTGCTGAAAAGAATAGTATTATTATTAATTGATTAATAAGTTACTCTATGTCTACCTATAATAACAACGGCGTTATTTACGTTTTTGTAAAAAAGGCTCTGCTGCACGCTTTCGGTTAAAGCGGCGTAGTTTCTATATGCATCTGTTTTACATATTCATATTTTAAATACCATACATACTCAGCTTCATACAACTGTGAAACTAAAACCAACACAGGTGTCTATTGTAATCTTGACCATTTGCTTAATTTAGTCCACGGTAATTTGATTTTTTAAATGACCCCTTAATCTTTGCTGGTGTTAAATCAACATTTACACAAAACCCTTTCAATTTATACCGAACCTCATGCAGAATTTTGTAGATAATTAATGATTTAAATAACAATTTTCATCAGTTCCTGCATGCAGCCAGTGCATGCTGGCTTACTAATAAAATTTATTTACATTGAATATAGCCTTGAATTTAGTAAATATGTGTTAGTATAGATAATTAAAAATATAAAATTATGACATCTTTTGGAAAAAAATAATACTATTAATGATAATGATAGCAGAAATAATATACTATTTTAAATAAGCAGCCACGACAAATTATTTCACCAGCATAGTAGTTAAACGTCAAATTTTCAGGCAAAATAATGTTTGTATCAATAGCTCATTAAATGGGCGAAACACGTAAAATAATGTACGACACTTCGATCTAGAGCCAAGCCTGTTGATTCATGTTCCTATCATGGACATGAAGATGAACATGCGCATATAACGGAAAATTTGCGCGGATTACATAACTGGTTATCTTAATTTACCCTTAATATGTGATCTCAAAAAAATAAATTAAGACCATGTAATTTTATGGAAATTTATATTTTTATTATATTTTCGTATTTCTACACAATTGACGTATTTTTGCTATTTTATATCACGTAAAATAAAAACATATGCCGCATACTGTAAAACGCCCTTCACATTAGCTGTGTATCTTGTGTAAATTTCAGTACATTTTTTGTAGTGTTCAAAAAAATCAAATTACTTTGGGCTAAAGTTAAGCAAATGTTCAGGATTATAATGGGACCTGTATATAATTATATCTATTTTAATTTCATTGTTATATCAAGCTAAGTATGTACGTATGATATTTAAAATATGAATATCAAACAAATGTATATACAAAGTACGCCGCCTTAACCGAAAGCTTGTAGCAAACAAAAACGTAAATAACACCGTTGTTATTACAGCTGGACAAATACTAGCTTATATAAAATTATTTTATTTTTCTTTTTACAATTGAAAAATGGATAATATATAGGCTGTTCCATTTAAAATAACGGAGTAAATATGCGTTTTCCTACTTTTGGAACAGTATGTCCCTGTATAGTCAAAAATATTTTCAGCTTGTGCAGTATGGAATTCTGTAAAACTTTTGCACAAAACACTTTTTCTTAAAATCAAAAATAGAGCTGTAATCAAAGACACAGTCTTCGGTTGGACATCCCGTACACGTTCACGTCTCGAGTGGTATATAGGTGAGTGATTGTAATAATACATGGATGTTAATGATTTCTAACGCGTTAGTTTTCCAATATTAGCAGTTAGTGGATTTTCTACTGCGTCAAGGTAGTGCTGTGTACTGATTAAATCAAACGAAAAAACAAAACTGATTTCAAAATGACAAAGAAAAATAAAATTAGCTAGCTCAACGGATAAAATCTAATGAACGCAAAAGAATTATTAACCTCAGAGTTACCCTCGCGAATTAAAACTTGAATCTAACCATGAGAAGTAAAATGTGAGTGACTGAAATCAGACTTTCTTAATTACTCGAAAAATTGAAAAGGTTCAATATAAAATAAAAGAACAGAATTTTTAACCCAAAGATGCAAATTAACAATCAATTTATTTCACACAACGGGTTAAATTACAGATTGTGCAGAAAAAAAACCGTGAACTGAAGGTTCTGATCTAAAATAAAAACTGCACTTGACTCTAAATTAAAATAGGACAATGCTATTTCTTATAAAGCAAATTTGCTTGCATAAAGAATAGCTTGTTGTTCAGGAAGATATTCCAAAAAACACAACCTTTGAAATACTATCCACGTGGTTTCACAAATTAAAATAAACTAAGCGTGGACAATTTCCAGAAATTTACAAAAAAGAACTAAAATGCAAGTACGAAGCTTCTATTCACCCAAACGAGGTGATAGATAATTAGAAATGAAACAGCAGCAATTGAATAATTGGAAAAAATTACTCTTTAAACAATAATGGGAAAAAATAAACTGAAAATATATCTTCCTAAAGAAAAAAAAGTAATAATTGATCTTATATCTATAAGTGCAACTCTCCAATATATTATTTACGAATTCATCACAGAAAAAATCCTTGATTCACAGAATAAATTTCGAAATAATTAACTTGAATTATAAAATGCAGCAATTATAAATCAAAAAATACGTTTACTTCACGGTCAATAGTCGAAACAAGGAATCCATAACAAAACTCGCTACAATTATTTCCTGTCAAAAATCCCCAGTTCCTCTCAAAACGTACAACGCATGACGTATATCAATACCAAGTTATTATTGGTTGTTTTTCTTGCTTAAATAGCGTTGTGTCAAATTTACCCGAGAATTTTTCACAAATTTATATTTTGTTTAGTATAAGTGTAGTTGGCAGGTTTATTGAATCATGTTAATTTTATTTAGTGTTAAGTTTTTTTTTTTAATTAATCCAATAAAATAATAAAACGCATTAAATCAACACCAAAAACAATAGACATATAAATGAATGGATTAATTAAAAGAACTTAACACTAAATAATTAAAATATATTCAAGTGAACAACGCTGTTTAAGCAAGGAACAACTAAATAACTCATAAAGTCAACCTTCTTGAAATAACACAGCAATGAAACGGATTGTCTAACCACAGCAGCAGCTTTTGTATAACAAAATCCATGGCGTTGCCCTGTTTACTTTTTGTCTTTCTATCTTTTGTGTCGAAGCAACCACGTTGCAATTTACAATTGTAATCACCACGACCCTCAATATCATCTATCGCGCTATCACATTTCTTATCTGGGGGAAAGGACAATTTGGTAATCGTTTTTCGACATGAGATTTCGCGAGATTCTCGTCCCCTTTTGTATCGTTCTGACGGCCCTGCCCCTCGCCGGATCACCAAAAGTCACGGCACGTCCAACGGTGTGGTTCGCCCGTTTACCGGCTGCTGACCAGGATGCTGCTTCGGGTTTGGTGTAGTTCGAAAGTGGTAAGATAAATTTCTAAACTGTAATCCTCATCAGGCTGGCGGCGGCGGCGACGTCGAGGAGAAGACCTCTCTTTTAAACAGTTCGGAAGTTCTCAAAAGTCGTCGCCGGTGAGCCTACTAAAGATTTACAGTGGCAAAGGGTATTGGTGAACGGCGTCGAGAGTATGAATTCTAATTCCTCGTTATGACGATTTTTGGGCGAGCCCGTCACCGGCAGCACTGTTATTATAGTGGCGCATGAGTTGGACATTAACATATAACCTCTGAATTATAGTTCAAGGAGATACAATCATAATTGCTTTAAGTGGAAATTATTTTTCGCTTCTGTGGTGTTGGTGGTGTTCGTTGGGGGTGATTTAATTCATTAGCAGCACCTGTCGAATCTTTATTACTCTATTTCGTCGTGTTGCGACTTACTAGAGAATTCTAAAAAGAAAATTTAATATTGTTGTGAATACGAAAAAAAAAATATATAGGTCAACTGACTCATTAATTTTTTTTCAAACGTTTAGTGTGGAATTTTGATTTTAAAGCGTTGCAGAGAGTTTATGGTCCACTGCAACCTAGTTAAAGAAAGAAATATTTTCAATTTTATAGAACTTTCAGTATACAAGGTAGTTGATATATGTTACTATGCAGACCTACATCGAGTTGTATTTTTGTTTGGGTATGTGGTATCCATTGGTATATCGCCTAGGTGGTTGGACGATTTGCCATAGGCTAAGACGGTTGATTTTTAAATCTTTTCTTTTGATAGGAAGTAAATCGTAGATTCGTGCCAGTGCGATGTTTGACGCTTTAAAAATCCCACTGAAAGGTTGGAACGACACCAGATAAGACGACAAGCGTCATTTGTTGTTGGCGTGTAAAGTTTTGTCTCCAAAAATGATTGCAATCGGTGGAGTATTAATTTTAGCGCAGACGCCTCAGCGCTTTCTTTCATTTACACTAATTAGAAAGAACGTGTGTCCGAGAGAGAAGTAACAAACTCAACTCAAATGGCCGCGGTGTGGTCATCAGCTTTTATTTGTTGCGTTAAAAAGGCGTTAGAAGTAAATAGTTACAAGGAGTGGAGTTGATTTGGTAAACAAAAACATTATTAGTGTTATTATTAAATACCCAACACACCAAGAAAAAACAAAATAACGATAAGTTAAATTAAAAATTTCAATAGAATTACTTCGAAGATAATATTTAAATATTTTCGACTAATTCCCAACTACGCAAGATCAACGTCAGAATATAAACTACAGTAAATTGACAAAGTATCAGAACGCCAAAGTCCAGAACCTTAGCCTACGAAGATGGGTAAAACATTCATAAACAAGACGGGCAACTAGGAGATATTAACTGCGTGCAATCGCCATCTTTCTTGTGGAGATTCGTTCTAGCTCAAACTGGTTATGTCAAAACGTTCTTGAAAGTTATTTGATATATTTTGAGGTTTTTATAATCTAAAAGTCTGTTCCAATATGCAGTCTTTGTACGGTTCTTGATTACGTGAACCAACCATCAGATAACAAACTTTTGGTACGATTGGTTTCACGTGATCAGGAACCATAGGCGAACTGAGTGTTGTCACAAAGGAACATGTCAACCTGACAACTAGCAAAGTGGAATATGCCATTTTTTTGTTTGTTCTGGCCAATACGAGTTAATAAGCGGACTGAAGATCACCGAATTTTTGCTTCCATAGATCAAAGGTGCCACGCTATTCTTCCTCCTTGTTGAGATGTTCATTACTAAAGTCATGCACGCGAACCTGGTCAAAATGACAACTGTCGCTTCCTCGCATCACTCATTGCTGGTTTAACTCTCCGGGTACGGGCATAATTTCAGTAAGGATGGTGCCATATGTCAAATACATGTCTCTGCCTGGAAGTGGGTCAAAGTGTTTTCTCAATCCCGCAACTTCGCCAGTAAATAAACAAAATAAATACAAAATTGTACTAAAAAATCGATGGGTGGTTCCAAAGCGTAACATACAGGGTCAGGCAAATGTGTTTTGCGGTCTGAATTATGGTTCATTATGCTAAATTCTGTGGATCCCCTATTTTTACATTAAATTCCGTTTTATTATAAAAAAAAAAAAACGTGTTATCAGCTTTTATTTTAATGAATATAAATGCTTACTAACTTGGGGCTTCATTTAATTATATAGCGTTTATATACCAACTGACTTGAAAACTAATGAAAATGGATTGAATTTTTTTAAAAATAATTATTTACAAATCCAGCAGGAACATCATAAAATGTTTAGTGTGAATTTAAAGGGTTTTGCGTAAAGGTTAATTTAGCATAAACATATAGGGCGGCACTTAAAAAAATCAAGTCACTTTGAACCAAAGTTAAGTAGTTAAGCAAATGTTCAAAGTTGTGGTGGATATCTACAAATAATTATATCTACTTTAATTTCATTGTTCTATTAAAATAAGTATTTATATGTGATATTGAAAGTATACCTAAATATTAAAAAAACGAAATATAAACTGGGCCACTTTGACAGAAAAGCTGAAATTTAAAGAGTCTAGATGTTGAGTAAACAGTGATTCAGCATTTACTCGTGTCAAAAACACAATATGTTGTGTTTTTGTTCCGATTTTAGCCATAAAGAGGTTAGATATAAAAGCTTAGTTTTTTCTTCTCGTGATATTGTTTCTACATCTTGTGCACGAAATATTACAAAGTCATTCACTTCAAAACCGAATGAAAAGATACTAATTTACTCAAAAGAATATTCATAATTATACGTTCTGGATTTTGCGTACAAGACATTTATCGGAATATCTGACGAGTGTCTAATGAATTTAATTTGAATTATAAGAAATGTCCTTTCGGGTGTTGTCGGCTGTTGCTTTTGCGCTTGACGTTTTGCTAACCAGTATGTCAGTTCCTTCACACGTTAGTACTTTACAAGAAGACATGGAAGCCCACATTCAACTAATTACCCGTCTGCTGTGGGTCGTGTTGTTGCTCGTGAAAACATAAAAAATTCCCGGGTTAGAGTTTGAATTAATAGGTGAAATTCCTATACGTACACAGACGCTAAATTGACTGATAATTTGGTGAATGTATTGCGGTTCTTTGTGTTATATCGTTTCGTAGTAATTTAACAAACATTACAACTTTTAAAGCGTATTCACTGTTTCTTTTTTTGTGAGCCCTTTTTCTGTGATCGTTTTTGTATGGCGTATTGTGCTCTATCTCGTCGGATATTGTTTATCTTCTATATACAACGTGAACATAAAATTCCGTCGTAACTATTGTGTATTAAATTTAAAGATTTTTGAAAAGAAGTATAAACAGCAAAAAGCACAAAAATATAAAATGGCAAGTGCTGCTGGTCTCCGAAGATTGAAACTATTAAGAAAGGATTTGTCTGTAAGCGATGTAGAACATAATAGTAATAAAAACAATAATAGTTACGAAACAATAATACACTCAGAACATGGGACCGATAACGCAGAAAGCAAAAGTGATTATAGTGTTATCTTGTTAGAATTGAGAAATAAGCTAGCAGATGCGTCAGCAGAAAACCTGGAACTTACTGAAAAAGTGGAATCCTTGACTCTAAACACTAGTATTATGAAGAGAAGCATCGCCAACAGAAGAACGAAATTGAGAAGCTACGTGTGGTCATTGGAAAAATTGAAAAACAATCGGAAAGCACAGATTCAACAGTACATAATGAAGCCCAGACTGAAACCATGTTTCCAGTCGATACTGAAGGACAACGAAGTGACTCCATACTGAATTTACGTACGTCAGAATCAAGAAACGAGGAAGAACTCATGAAGACTCATGGTCCGAAGAAAAACATTGAATAGGACGATGCTATCAATCGACATAGGGTACTCTTGGGGCGGATAGCATGGGAGAGACTGTTGCGCGTTGAACTTCAAGATCGCGGTTCATGGACTTCCAAATTACAGCGTGGAATGCATTTTTAAACCAATGGCCACTTTGAGGATGTTACCTGTGACTTGGTGAATCTGACGCGGACTTTTGAGAAGAAGGACTTGGTGATATTGATGGCAGGAGGTAACGACGTAATTTCTGGGAGAAGGATTGAGGTGCGCATATAGATACTATTATGAATTCTTTATCCACACAAATGTATTGGTGTTGAGTGTTCCATATGGGCTGGGCGGAGAATATTGAATGCGCTTATAGATAATTTTAATTGCATGTATCGATCTATTGTAAGTGGTTTTAGACGTAGAAAATATTAGTATGTAGATGTAAACACCATTATTGGGGAAACACACAGGACTAGACATGGGCTTCACCTGAATAAAGTGGGTAGGGTCTCTGCTAATGAATTATGTAGCTAGGCTCATTCAATCGGGAGCCAAACATGGTTTCTAACAGAGTAGTTCTGTTAACTTTCGGTAATTAATACCGTAAACGCCCTTATTGCAGCTGACATTCAGGGACATTTTGATAATAAATCACATTTTCAGTGAACAACACACAAATATAAGACCGCAATATAAAGGATTGTAAACTTAAATATTCAAAGTTTTAAAAATAAAATCAGTAATGTTGAATATTATTAGACAACTTGAGCCTGATGTGGTTTGCTTTACGGAGCACTGGCTCAGGGAAGATGAAATTAACTACGTAAGCTTCAAAATTATAATTTAGTAAGTAGTTACTGTCGCACCAATGCGAGGGCGGTGGGACTCTGATATATATAAAAAATAATATTATTCTGAAGTGTTAACGTCGACTGCAAATCGGTAGAAAAAGATATAGATTTGTTGTAAAAAATTACTTTAATAACAAGCAATTGTTGATTACTGTATATACAGAGCACCTACTGGTAGCTTGAATATTTTTATAAATATATTAAGTGATTTGTTGGATGTCGTTGTTAAGAAATACGACTGCGTAAGTGTATGCGGTGACTTTAACATAGATTTCAGCTCTGAAAGTGTGCTTGCATTGCAGATCGAAAATTTGTTCTTATGCTATGGGTTAATCCGTTTGGTTGGAGACTATACGCGAGTGACTGCATCATCTATGACATGTATTGATAATGTTTCCCGTAAATTTCCCTGTGATTGATGTAGACAGTCGCGTAATTGAACCTAATATTTCTGATCATAGTTGTGTAGTTATTGATTACAAGATTGACCGTTATGGAGACTAAAGAATACACATTCAAACCGTATTTTCTCTAAAACAAATATTGATTCTCTTTGTGTCTCTTATTCAGGGTGAGTCCTGGGATAACGTTTTCGCTGCGATTGATACGGATGAGAAGTACAACGCATTCTTTGATTCTTTCATGTACTACTTTGATTTAAGTTTTCCTCATAAAAAGATCCAAATAAATGTAAACCGTAAAACCGAGTGGATCTCTCCAGAAATAAGAATGTTATCTAAAAATCTTAAAGATCTCTTTCAAATTTGTAAAAGTGATAATAACCAAACTATGTGGCAGTATTATAAGATAGAAAAAAAGAATATCGTAAAGCAATAAAATCTTGTAAACAACAACATAAATGACAATATCATTATGAATTCGGAAATAAATCTAGGTCGGCGTGGAAAATTATTAACAATTCAATAATAAATATACAAATAAATACAAAGAAATTAGTATTATGAAGAATGGTACAGTAGTTGACGACCCGGGGCACCTGACTCGGCTTTTTGGTGAGCTTTTTGTTCAACTTCCTAGCTTGTCAGCGGGTAATGTGGCCGGGGGTACATCTCAAATCACCAACATAAATAGTTTATACCTACAACCCACGAATGTTGACGAGGTTCAGGCTGTTGTTCGCGCACTTGCCCGGCAAGATGTCTGCCGGGATCGATGGTATACCAACAAAAATTTTGAAAACAGTTAATAGTTGTATATCCCGCCGTTGGTTGATATCATCAATTCAATGTTCTTAACGGGCTGTACCCTAAAGCACTTAAAACATGCAAAAGTATTGCCGGTTTTCAAAAAAGGTGATTCCAAAGATATAAACAATTACCGTCCGATTTCGGTGTTGTCATCCTTCTCCAAGGTTTTCGAAAAAATTTTACATAATAGACTAATCTGTTTTTATAATAAAAATAACACAATTCACAAGAACCAGTATGGTTTTCCTACAAAATAAATGTTGTGAAGATGTTAATCATGATTCAATTGACCGAAATTTGGAGAATCTTGACAAAAAAGGTCCTAGTCTGTAGTACATATTTCGATCTGAGTAAGGCCTTCGACGTAATTAATCACGAACTGTTGCCTCCATAAATTGGAGAAGTATGGTATAAGGGGAATTGCCTTAGATATTTTTCGATCTTATTTAGGCGATAGGATTGCGACTGTTTGTATAAGTAAAAACTTGAATAATGTACGGCGGAACACTACAGTCGGGAGTTTCGCGTTGCGCAGGTGTCCCTCAGGGATCTATTCTTGGCCCACTGCTATTCGTCATTTATTAAGATCTACATGTTTCAAATAGAAATTGTACATTGTGTCAATGACGCGACGATACTTCGTGTGTTAATAGTTGATTCTTCTTGTGGCGCCTTGTCTGCGAGTGTGAATACGTTGTGGCTGATATGATATCGTGTGTGACAAAAACTTGCTACGATTAACATAAATAAAACATCATTCTCAGTCTATCATACTCAAAATAGAAAGAGTCTCTATATGTTAGAGGTAAAGATGCCTCGCTACCACAATCCTCACATATTAAGTTTCTGGGAGTTACTTTTGATGAGTCTCTCAGCTGGGAGAAACACATTGCGGATTTATCTAAGAGACTGAGTAGTGCATTCTTGGTATATACAAACCTGAGGAGCTCGTGAGCTTGTCAACTTTACGAATGTTTTATTTCTCATATGTTCAGTCACGTATTGGATATGGGTATACTGGCATGGGAAGGCTGTTACCATGAAGCAAGTTTTATTCTGCAAAAAAAATTATCGATGTATGCTTTTCTACCATAAGAACCTCCTGTAGAGACTATTTTTACAACTAAACATTATGACAGTATCATCTATATACATCTACAAACTAATAAAGTTCTATAATTCAAAACAAACAAAATTTAATTCTAATGCTGCGGTTCTTAGTTCTTCTATGCTAACTAGACAAGCCACCAAATTATCAATCCCGCATCACAAATTAGGCCTCTACGAAAAGGGTCCGTATTACGCAGCTATTAAAGCGTACAATGCCATTTACAGCACACGTAAAATGTGAAAATGATAAAAACTCTTTAAAAATGTAAAAGAGTATCTTATTAAAAACAGTTTTATAGTTTCCACGAGTATTAAATACCATACGGTCAATCTGTACAAGTTTCTGGTAAATTTTTTTAAAATTAAATGTTGTAATTTACTGACAATGTCCATATCTTTTTTGAGATCTATGGACAAATAAAATTTATTATATTATTATTATTAAAATTAAATTTGTAAATCTATTTAGGTCTCAGAAATTATGTTCTGGAATTTCGTTTTATTATTTAATTGTTGTATAATTTCGTGTAGATAGTCTGATAAAAGAATATTTAAACAAAGAAAAAAAAAAATTAAGCATATTTATTTGTTTCAAGATTTCAAAGCAATATTGGTTTACACCAAAAAACCATTATATCAACCGGTGAATACTTCTTTGTTTAAAAAATAATTTGACTCCTTTAAAAACTTTTCTCATTCCTCATTATCGCATTTGAAGCGATAAATCATTATTCTCTTAAACAGGTTGCTATAACGAAATTTGATTTTAAAAAATGGCGTCAATTTCAGTTAATAAGTTTCAGAATATTGACAGCTTCGGGAGGCAAATTCGATAAATTCGAACTTAAAAAGAAGGACGTATATATGCAAATTCACTGCCTTTCCATTAATGTTTTAAAAACCTACGTTTATATTCTTCTTGGAAAGCGAAAATACATTAAGTTTTGACATCTTAAAATTATATAAAGCTGCCGCATTCACGCAGAAATGAATATCTAAATGTTTACCTTAATACGGACGCCTTCACCTAAAAACGAGAAAAAACGCGTTTCTCGCATATATGAATTTACGACGACGTTCGGTTGAAAAAAAAGCAACATCCGCCCAACGTTTCAGAAATCTCCTCTAATTGACTTCATTAGTGTGAGTGGTTTCCACTTGAAGCAAGTAACGCTCGAAGAAAGAGAGAGATCCTAGCTTCCTCCTCGTTTTAACGGGAAATTCCAGCCGTTTGACTGTCGCGGAGATATTTTCGCTATGCTGCACATAAAAAAAAAAAGAAAAAAATGTAGCTGCTTGCTTTGCTTTCTCTCTTTGGAACAATAAAGGTCAGATATTTAAACTTCTGTTTTGCATAAAGGATAACTACCCATTTTTGGAAATTGTCGTTTTTGTTTTATTGATTTAAGTATGGAAATTTTGTATTGTTCTAATACTACTGGCCGCAATCAGTGCTATAATTCGATAGTTTCGGGACATAAGCAGATAAGTCATTATTTTGGCACAAAGATAATATGCTATATTGCAAAATTGCGTTCATTTTGCCGATTTAATAATATTCTAAGGTGATATACAAAAATGATTTATTTTATATTGCAAAAATGTTTATCATACTTGCTGTTAGATAGTTTCATTTTTTCGGGAAAATGACCAACTAATGACTTATCTGTTTATGTCCAAGGATCATCTAATTAATATGAAATATACGTCAGGTTAGTGGCAGTATATTTGTTAAATTCTATTGATCCTAGTTCGACCACAAACGCAGCTGTCATGTGGTAAGCATGGTATTTAATAATATGTTGTATTGGTTTCGATTGTAACACTGTACTTTTAAACAAACAAATACGCGGATATACATATCAATAGAAAATAACGGCTTCTTTATTTATAATATATTATGCATCTATTTATGTGTTTTTATTTTGATTTTTACTGTAATAAATAACCCAGTAAATCATTTTTTATTATCTTTCGTTAGCGAAAAAATGGTCAAATTATTATTAAAATCCAAATTATAGTAAGGTTTTAGTAGGTTTTATGAGAGCGGATGACAAATTTTGTACTGAACATTTAAAATCATGTAAATATTAACTTACTTGTCTAACATTGTTTTGCATAAATTCTATTCTATTCATTACCAATTTTATTGCATATCTTCTGGATTTATTTGCTATTAGAATTAACCGTTATTTCATTTGTTTCAGGTATGAATGCGGAATAGTAGTTATTTACTTCACATGTAGGTAAGGAGGTTATATACATATGGAGAATACTATATGATTCTGTTAAACAAAACTATGTGTTCAGACATAAGTTTTGTGAAACTACTGTTAATACTTTCAATGACTTATTAGCCAAAGAAACATGGCTTTCTGTTTATGAATGTGATAATCCTGATACGGCTTTATAATGTTCCCTAAACTTACCAACCTATTTTTATTTATTTCATAGCATTTGTTTTCCACTTGGTGAAATGTAAATTAAATAAGCTAAATAATAATCCTTTCATTACACCTGAAATTTTAGATATGAAAAATACTTTGTTGTTTTAAAAGATGTTAGTTCAAAATATCTAGTGTTTACTTCTGACTTTAAAAGATATGAAAAATATATAAATTTTGTTTAGAAAAGAACAAATTTGAAACTAATGAAACCATTATAAAATCAAGTTCCAATAAATTTAAAGCTGTGTGGTTTGTAATTAGGAAGAATACTAACTACAGGAAGGAACCTGTTATTCCCGATAACTATTCTGATAAAACTTTACTGTGTAATGATTTCAATTACTTTTTTGCAAACCTCCCATATCAGATCATATGTGATAAGGCATTATTTACCGGTAATTATTTTCTTTGGAGCGCAATCAATCAATATCTTAGGATTCCGTCGTATTCTAATTCCTTTTTCATTGATCCCGTAGATTAAAAAGATGTCAAGCCAGTTGTTAGCAATATGAACGCTACTTTTTGTACGGGTTACGATCATATATCATCATTTATTATAAAATATTCACTACCATTAATTGCCCTTATCTCATAAATTTTTCTTTTGAAAGAGGTGTTTTTTCTATCTAAATTAAAATTATCAATTGTTAAACCATTTTTTAAAAAAGATGATCAAAATAACCTGTATAATTACAGACCTATTAGCTTATTGTCAGTTTTTGCTAAAATTTATCAATCCACCATGAATCAAAAATTGATCAAATATTTGCTATTATTTAACTACATTTCATCCAATGAACATGGTTTTTGCCCAAATAAATCCACAGATAGGGCTCTTTTCAGTTTCTTTAAAGATATTTATAGAAGGTTGGACAATGGCGAATATTGCTTGGGTATGTTTATTGACCTATCCAAGGCGTTCGCTGTAGTAAACTATAATATTATCCATTACAAGCCTGAAAGATATGGAGGGAAGGGAATTGCACTAAAATGGTTTCAGTCTTACCTTACCGGTAGAAAAGTATAAATAAAAGTATAAATTGTATAGATAATATGCAATCCACTTTTCTAGATGTCCATATCGGTCAATCGGTCAATATCTCAAGGCTCTGGCAAGGAATCTGGCAACAGTGGAAACAACGTTAGCTTATCCACTCATTTCAACGATTAAATAACAAAGGAAACTGTGATCTGGCTGTCAAGACAATTCGCCACAATCCATGTTAAGTTATAGCATGGTTATAGTTGAAAGCGGCGGTTACAGATCCCTACTGACTTTCAAAAATAATTTAACATTTCGTCGTAATGCTGCAAACTTCTCCTAGACCCCTCACCACAAAGTGCACTAAATTAAACGTACATTTCGATAACAAAAGTAGGAAAAGTTTGCAGCATTGCCACTACCACAGTTTGGAGTATTTTTGTCATTCCGTCGTAATTATTGATAATTAAATTATTTAAAACTTACAAAAGATATATTTTTCGCGCTTTTATCTCGGTTTGTACGCATTATTAAGTAAACTTAAAAGCCCAAACCTCTTTATTCCTGGACCAATATGTCTACAATCGTCAGTATAGATTTAGATACATTACAAGTTACAAATGACTTATGTTGTTTGTAAATTGAACCGACGGCGCCATCTATTGATTCATGCCTTTTTGAAGGCCCCTCTTAATTCAATAAAAGCCTAGAATTAAGTATTATTTTAGCTATAGGAAATGCTTGCCCCTATTGACTGCGTCCAGCACTTTTGTTGTTTTACGTGATATCCAATTTATATCTCTCTAATTTGACATTATTGAATAGAAGGAAGGAGGAAAAGGATCTTCTTGTCCGCCAAGCTCGTTCGCAGAGACTAGCTGCGGGTATTACCGCACGTCTCATTCGTAAGGAATTTAGCTTTCGTGTCTTCCTATCACTTGGTGTTACGATAGATTTGCGTGTCGTGTACAATTTCGTTGTAAATTTTTCAGGGTCTACGTTACAAAATGGACGTGTTACCGCTGAAACTAAAGACTCAGGAAGTGCTGCCAGTCTTCCGCCCTCAACACGTATATGGCAAATAGGGAAATAGGGAGGAAAAAAAAGAACTGAGAACTGACACACACGTAGTTTCGCATAAAATCGGCAGCATGTGTGTGCGTGTCAAAACAAAATATATCAGTGCCGGGTCACATTTCGCGACTAACTTATCGAACAGTGGTTTACCCTGTCAAAAGCAAACACTGCCACCGTAGAAAAATACACGTGACGCGTTGGCGCTAAAATATCGTCACGGTAATTCGTTATTTATCGCTTAATGCAATTGCGAACAACGCAACCGGTTGTTTCGATTTGTTTTTAATTCGTGCGGCAGGCGTGGCACTCCTGGAGCGCGTTTTCCGTGTTAAATCAATTATGTGAATATCTGCGAATAAATGAAGCTCGGACGATCCGTTAGGGAATTGTGTGCACTTATTGCATTCCACCCTTTTGCGCTCGTTTGCCATCAGTGAATACGTAGGTATAGTACATATAGTACGTAGCGTATTTTATATCATTACAATTGAAAGTAATAAAGTACTTTTTTTGACATTACCGCTAACATAGATCTCAAGGGCTTCCGTACAAAAATGGTAAAAACATTCAAAAAAACGTTATTTTCATTTTCATAATGTGGTTTTGTTGTTGCCCTAAACCAAACACAAAAGGAAGCTTAAACATAAAATTAGCAAACAAATAAAAACGAAATAAGCAATTTTAGGAACATTTTGTGAGAAAAGCAGTAAAATGTCTCAGTCTCATATTTAAACCTATAAAATAACTAAAAGCAATCGAAATGTCTCTTAAATCGATAACAAATATAATCTTCTTTAATTACTCTTATTGAATCAGCTTCAGTTAACGTTTCTGGAAATCACAGAAAAGAAATGACACCTGGTAGTTAGTTGTCACTTAATGTTTTGCTTATGTAATTCACATATAGTGGCTTGGAGCCCTGCAAACAAAATGAGAAGTTTGCAAGACACACTACATATTGTGTCTTCTCTTTTTTTTTTTTGTAATCCATAGGCCACTGTAATTTCTTTTTGATAATTTCTCAGAGTCCGGATTCGGGTTTTGAGCCAGTCGAGGCTTATTCAAAATCTGGAAAATTATGCTCTTGACGTGTTCTGGGACGTGAGGATTGCAAAACCTGTTTTTATAAGTGCCCATAAACCAACCTACTGCAATGATCTTATAAATTCAGGTCGTTTTGGATGTCAGTTCTGGAAGTACATATGCGTTAGCTGAGCTATATCCACAATACGATAAAATATAGAACAAGGTCATCGACGTGAATTCTCCTTTTGCAAGTCATTTTTCATGAGGGCATAAACACATTCTTTACTTGAGTTGTGAAACGAATTTATTTTCTGTAATCTATTAGTCTATTAGTTGCATAGAAAATACTAAAGGGACAGCTTTATTTTTCTTAGTTTCACGTGAGAGCAAAGTCAGGTCTTTAGTAAAACCGTAAAGATAAAAGTCAACTTTCCTCTGCTTGAAATTTGTAAATTGGGGCGGTATTTCCGCTTTGTCTTTTATAAGTGTTCACAAGTAACTTAGAGCTCTTTTTTAAAGTTTGCTGCACTAATTCTATTGACGAAAACAAGTCGATTCGTGTTGAAGATGGGTTTTATGTCTGATAACCGACTGTGCGGGTTTCAAAAACGTTTTCCCGTGTTGATCTACACCAATACCGTCAGAGTCTTTTTCAAAATATATATAGGCATTATAAGTAAGTACCCATTGGTTGTATCTACAAGACATATGAGTTTTATGTCGTATTTACCCGGTTTCTTTGGCACTTACAACCAACTACACCATTTCGTCAATACAAGCGTATGGGGTCATTGTGTAAAATTTCTGGCAATTCTTTATGAAATGGAGAAAAATTCCAGATGTAGCACACAGTGGATCTTCTTTGCAAAGTTAAAATCGTGTAGTGATATCATCAAAACGTAAATATTTCAAAATAATTCCAATTCGTTCTCTTGACATTATGGCATGAAATGTGTCTCGACTGCTGCCATCGGTTGCAAACAATATTGTGAGATCTTCATTGCTTGATTTGAATACTGAAGTGTATAGTAACAAGCCAATAAGCTCCACCTTACCTTTCAGCTCAGATCTCGATTGATTTATGAACTTTTCTTTAATTTCTGTAAGCTTGAAATTGGTCCATTGCAAAGCTACAGAAATTATTTTATCGTCAAACAGTAAGTTTTATAAGCTTACGGGTGTCTTGTCACTTACATATTCCATCGCTCTTTCCGGTCTACTGATGTTGTGAGGTTGTGCACACAAATTCTTGGTTAGTTCTTGTTTATTCCATTTAAATTTGTTTTTTTACCATAGTAGTAACCCGATGTGGATTGATTTATATTAAAAGCGGGTGTACCAGCATCACGCTCCAGATCCTCAAAATCTTCTGCATCAGTTTCAGAATCTGACATCGTTTCCATAACATAATTGTCATCAAAATCTGAATCACCGCTAAAGTTGCCATCTTCATCGTTTAGGGGCCGCTCTCCCAATGTGGCAGCAAGTGCAGGTCTCGGCAACCTTATTCGGCGTAGTCGCAATGAGCGGGAAGTACCCGATGTTTCAGAATCCATGAGAATCCTAAAGACAAAATACAAATTTGCACCGGCCTTTCCTCTTGCGTTAATTCCACCAGAAAATCACTAGAAATGGGAAAGGAATTACTTTATAAAGCATTTTAAGAAAAGGGAAAAAAGATATTTTATATATTTGTGTAATTAAAATTTTTTCTATTATATATCCCCTTTTATTTAATTTTTTATTAATTATAATTCGCACAATGTGACTTATTACACATTTTATTTTGTCTATCATATATGAATTTAATACAACACTTACTAGGTAGTCGTCAAATATTAATAATTTACAACAATATACAGTGGAACCTCGTTAAGTTGAACCCCGTGAACCCGGATCTCCAGATAACCCGGATCAATATTGACGAATATTTTTTTTTAAGAATGGGCGTTGTGTCAAATAGTATTGTCCTTATTGTTTTAAATGAGTTTAAAAATATAATTGTTCGGTTTGTTTTGCGTCTGTATTTGTTTATCTACGAAATGAAATCATTTTTCTCTGGGTACTGTCTTATTTTACTATTTTTTGACCCTAGTGTCCGTGTAACCCGGATTTTCATTAACGCTGGTCCCAAATGATCCGGGTTAACGAGGTTCCACTGTACAACTACTGTAACCGTCTTTTATAAAATCTTAATCATATCCTTATTTATTTTATTATTTTTATTTTGTACTTTTATTTTTTATTTACATATATATGTATATGTAATTTAGTCTTCGTGTTCGTGTTAGATTTATTACTAAAATTAAGGAAAATCCACAAAACTTTTCACTAGCTACTGGAATATGATTTTTGTACACTACACGTGCTTTCAGTACACCAGATTTAGTGGAAAATTCACCAAGTTGGCAACACTGAAGCTATGTAGGTGTACAACACTCTCCTGTGTAAGCTCTGAAATGAGCTATATCGCGCACGTTCGCGTTATAAATGGATTGCTGCCGATCTTTGACAGGTATATAAAGAAATAACACAACGGAGAAATAATGAAACCATGACCATTGTACCACCAGTTTCGCTTAATTGTAGGAATAAATGAAATTTAATCGTCGTTTCCGAACTACCCTGTACACAAACATTGGAAACGTGATCTATTTTCAAGGTTTTTTTGCTGGAAACTACCAAATGCTCCTTTCTTTTCGTCTCAGAAATCATTCAAAATATTTCTAGCCTCCGAAATCGCCAGACCTATCCCCAATGAATTTTTTTCTTTGGGGTTACATAAAAAACAGCGTTTACAAATTAAAAATAACGACTACTTAGAAAGTGTAATTAGACAATGTATCGCTGAAATCAATCCCGTTTTTTTTTTTGCGAATATTTCTAAAAGAATTAAATACTAGATCGATAAAACGTTTACCAAACGGACGACATATAAAAGTTTAATGTTGATTATTTAGGTTAATTAACATCTGTTGTTGACATTATAGCAAATGCATTCTGTTTTATTTCTTCTTTTACTTATGGTGATCAACATTAAAACCTACATAAAAAAAAATTCAAGGATCTTAGACTAGCTGTGGCTTTCTAACAATAACTAAAACTGAAATTTCAATTAGATGTTATTATTTTGTTTCATTTGAAAACAAAACATATTGTGCAGTAAAAGTAATTCCCATTTTGAAGTTTTTCTTTTCAAGGCTATTACATTTTTCAAACTAGCTAATTCTCATATAGTATGCATGATTTTCTCTTAGAAAGTATACACAGAAATGGATATGGGAGCTGTATGATCTCGATCAATTTTATATACAGGTAGGATTACGAAAAAATGATTAAATCTATTTTTTTGTTAAAATTGAGGGAAACTTCATATTTGGATATAGCGTTGAATTTGCAATAACATTTATTAATAAAAGGATTTTCTAAACTCAAAAATTGACATAAGGTAAAGTCAGGTAAGTGTGTAACCGGGGCAAGTGTGTAGATTGGCTATATCTATTTTTAAAATTAAAATAAGGATGTCCTCTGTTATATTACTAATGTGCTAAAGTTCATACTAGTTTTACAAATTAAAAATTCACATTCTGTT